>CM076572.1:576183500-576643567 GCA_034641835.2 Pinus albicaulis
GTAAAGATGCTAAGATTGATGTTTTTTTTTAAGTGGTTTACTTACCATCACATCCTGAGAAAAGCTGTGTCAAACAAGAGTTGTCAAAACACCTTCAGATACCTTACCTGATGAAGAGCCTCCTCCATATATGAGCAGATGGCCAAAGCCATTGCAGGTTGCTGAAAACTGATTGGTCTAAAAAGTGCAGAGAAAGGACACAAAGAAATTAAACAGAAGCCATTGCACAGGTAAATGATAGTGTTTATGATGCAAAAGTATTGGTGCTCCTATTCAAAAGAGCTGTCTGTCAGACTGTACCTGAAGTGGAAGGAAGACTATATTGAACATATGCATGCATTGATACCACAGGGAGAAGTTTCTTTAAAAAGCAATGATTAAACAGTAATCCACTATCCCTTGCCCAGAAGTCTAAAGGAGCTCCTTTTGAGTAAACAGTAAAGTATAGTGTGAAAGCATGCAACCTAAAGCAAGGCACTTACAGTCCAGAGAGAAGCTTGTGAATCACCTGGAAGCAACAATTATCAAACCCATTGGAAGAAACAGGCCATCCCATGTTGAATAACACAACAATCGCCAAGGTTGGTCAAAGTGCTCTTTGACACATTCTGATTAATTTTCTTCAGATTATCACTAAGAAGGTAAAACAGTGGCCAAAGTTGAGCTATAGAATGCATGATGAATGGGTATATAGGCAGAAGAAGTTTTTTTTGATGAATTGTCACTGTTTAGATGTCTTAAAACAAACACAGTTGTCATCATTCCAAAGGGCAGATGTAGCACAGAGATACAGTATTAAATAAACAGAGATGTGGCATAATGAGTTGTCAAGCAGAGGATTGCAGTAAAAAATGCCCCTCTTTGAAGAACACTGCAGGTCATAAAAGATGCAGCAACTTGTACCTGTATTATTAAACATAGTGGCAGAAATAGCATCAAGATTATGGAGACATTTTGCAGAGTCTAAAGGTTGGTGATGAAATGTCCCCCAAAGGACAAAGCTGGAGGTCCTCCTTCTAAAACCTGTGCTAAAGTCCGTGATATACACGTGTTGAAAGGTATGGCAGCTCTCCAAAGCAAATTTTGAACATACCGAAGTTAAGAGAATCAAAGGTTTTTCAAAACAAAAACTCTGCAAAATACCAAACCAAAGTTCCGTTTTACCTTTTAAAATGGAATGACCGTTGGGGTGTTTTTTGAAAATGATATAAGTTTGAAGCATGAAAGTAAGAACGTCATTTTCAAAAGTTGAAATAGAGCCCGCGCCTCCATAGCATCAAACAAGAAAGATCTGGCTGAAAATTCAGAAGTTTGGCACCATTTGAAGCCGAGCGACGCGCCTGCGTTAGCGCGCGACGTGCCTGGCGTGAGTTTTACACGGGCCACCTTTGTCAGCGCGATGCGCATGTACGTTGGCGCGACGCGCCTGTACAAGGCCGCCCGACCACCCGACAGGCCGACCCGACAAGTATTGTCTGCGCGATGTGCTGGTTTCAAAAGAGTGCCGCGCAGCTTTTGAAGACCCCTGGTGCTACTCCGGCCCTGCACAAGGGTTTTTCATCAATCTTGTAGTTGACAGTCTAAGCATATGTGGGGTAGTTTGCTTGAGATGCAAACGGTGGAAAGTGGGCACACCTTACAGGACAGAATTGTTAAATGATTATAAGCCTCCTAGGAGCTAGGTGTGTGGGTTGACATCAAAGATTTCAAGAACAGAGTGATTATTGGCATTTTCTCACAAGCACACTTGTTAGCAGACTGTCCCTCTTTCACTGTATTTTTTCACTACTGTAAATTTGTTGAACAGAGATTTTCCAAAGGTGCAGGGCCACTTTCTAAAGGGCAGAGTTGTTGGTGATTGAATTTAACATTGAGACAGAGGTACAGTTGTAGTGGTTGACCTTTGAAATTCACAAGTAAAGAGGTGGTTTTCCTAAAGCACTGTGCATTGATTTTACACCTAACCTAGGTCTGCCTTTTCTTTTCATCATATTGTATCATTTTGAAGAGTTGTTGACAGAGATATTCTGAAGGTGAATAGGGCCACTTCTAAAGGACAGGTGGTTGATGATTGCAGTTTTACATTGAAGATAGAGATGTAGCTATGATTGCTTAACACTATATACAGGAAATTGACATAGGAGTTTGTCTCATCTTTACTGATGATGTTCTATTGAGAATTTTACCTGGCTGAGGTATCTCCAAAGGTGAAGGGCTGATTAAAAGAAGAGCAAAGTTTGTTTATTCAAAGAAACACTTGTTGCAAACCCTCCACCTCACATTCTTCTCTGTCCACACAGTCTAGTGACTAGTTTCAATCAAGCAGAACATTTTTCATACAGGGAAGGCAGTTTGCCTCTTTCAAAGCTTGTTCAAGTCAGAATGCCTCCGAAGCAAGATCACAGGAGCGGTCCACATAAGAGATATGAGCCTATCTCCATAGAAGAAATCAATGCTCACCCATCTGTGCTTTTCAATTTCCATGAAGTAGGTTGTCTTGATTTCTGCCAGAGGATAGAAGAAGTCAAGAGTTTTTCGCCACTCACACATTTGTGCGCTTTGAGATTCAAGGACAAACACTTCCAATTGGTGGGTCTTGACTTCAAAATTTCTCCAAGGTATGTATCCAAGGCTACCAAGATCCCGTATCATGGTGAAAAGTGGTTTAAACAAGCTCATCTTGATCTAGAGGATTATAAACCTTTCATCAAGCCCGAACATAGGGAAACTATCACTGCTATTTTCCCTGTTTCCTATCTTCTTGACAGTTATGCTCCACTGATGAAAGTCATAATGAGATATTTCACTTGTGAAGGGAGGTTTAATAAAATTTATGCCTACCATGTCCGCTTGTTGATGCATTTTACCAGAAGCAGGCAACTAAACCTTCCGTAATTTTTGTCCAAAAGCATAGAGAAAATGGCAGCTACTGTCCAAAATAAGGCTCCACCTCAGCAAATCCCTTCTCTCTTTCATCATTCCTTGATCAAGATTATCTTCTTATACCAGCTAGAGAAGAAGGGGGTTTCATGGGATTCATTCATTAGCCATTCAGATTTTTCCACTGTCCCTCCTGTTCATGTGTCTCCTACTCAGCCTGTCCATCGCCCAGTGCCTCTGTCTAGTAGGCCTACACCTAAAAAACTCAAAATGACTATTGGGCAGCCAAGTCAACAGGGAGAAGGAGAGGGCAGTGAACCACAGGGAGAAGGAGAAGGCAGTGAACAGCAGCAGCTAAAGGTTGAGGAACAGCAGCAGCTAGAAGGCAGTGAACAGCAGCAGCTAGAGGTTGAGGAACAGCAGCAGGTTCAGGAAGAGGAACAGCAGCAGATACAAGATGAAGGCCAGCAGCAGGCAGATGATGAAGGACAGCAGATACAAAGTGAAGAACAGCCACATGTATACATTGATGAGCAGCATTTGGATGTTGAGGGACAGCAGTAGACATTTGATGAAGCACAGCAAGTTGGGCAAGAAATTGAAGCACCTCTTGAAACACAAATTGGACAAAACATTGATGAGGAACAGCAAGCTAAGGCTGCCATCCAAACAGTGACAAAAGTCACTCCTAGCAAGAGGAAATTGCCCAAAAAGACATCTTCTATCATGCCAAGGAGGAAAAGCGCCAGATTGGCTTTCAAAGGCAAAAGTAAAATTGGAGAAAGTACAAAGCATGGAGGTGAATTAGCTATTATCCCTATCCAAAGTGATGATAGTGACAATGAGGCCCGCCTCCTTGAAAACCTCCTCATTCACAAAGAAGGGCAAATTGAGGTGTTACAAGAAGACCTTCAAAGAGCGAGGAATTTCAACCACTTCTTGGAGGTTGAAAACAAACAAATGAAGTTTCATGCAGCTATTCATGAGGCAAGGGCAATCAAGTATAAGAAAGAGGCAGAAAAGACGCAAGTAAGAATTGAAGAGCTCATTGGCGAGTTTGATGATGAAGAGGAGGAAGATCAGCCTAAGCGGAAGAGGCCTAGGACCATCGGGCTTAGAAGAGCCTTGGAAAAACAAAGAGCAGAAGAACAAGCTCATTTCGAAGCCTTTCCTCTCACTGCCCTCCTTGAGCAGGAAATTGAGGAAAACAAAGAAGCATGGCTTGAGAGAGCTAACCAGCATTTGGAAATGAAGCTTGAGAGGGCGAACAGGGATCTTGAGCTACAAAGAAAGAGGACTCTTCACTTTTAGAAGCTAAATCAGTTTGCCAGGCGAAAATTAAAGGTAGCACAAGAGAAATTGAAGAAGTTGAAGGGGAAGCGCCTAGCACGGAAGGAAGGGAAAAGCATATCAGCCCTTGATATTTTGGCCTCAGCTTTGGAGCATGTTTCTATGGACCCTTGAGGGTCATGCATGCCAATTTTGGGCCTTGTTCGACAACTTTTTGTTTTTTGGCATTTTTTGGGTTTTTGGTCGAAAACTCATAATTTCGCCACTTCAGTTTGATGAGTTGTCAAGGGAGGAGAATGATACCCATGTATGCTATAATTCCATGAGCAGGTCTCCAGCAATTTTCAGAGCATTTGGAGATCATTCTCCCCCTCAAATTGGCGAAAAACACCCTCATTTTGCACGTTCTGCCCGCCATATCAGCAGTCTGCTATTTTCTGGGTTTTTTCACACAGGTACAGTTTTGGATGACTTCCGGACCTCGGATTGAGTTGGTTCCAGTTGCGCCGGAAAGTAGACATAGAGAGCTTTCCAGCAAGCCCTCATGAGCCACATTTCGACATCGGGAAGGCTGCCTATTGCATCCAGAAAGTCAGGGGACCTTTTTCAGGCATAAATATGAAGTATTTTTGTAATTTTTGAACTCCAAAAATCTGCTTTTCCCAAATGTGCGTTAAGCTATTTTTATCATTGGGAAATCATGTAAAGTCAATATAATTTCCGTTTTTAGCAGTTTTTTAGATATTTTATTGGATATTTTGTGCCTTGGGCTTTGCAAAGCCTCAAGGACAAGTTTAGATATTTTGACTTGGCCAATGGAATAGCTAGTTGCTCCATGAGGTTTTCCTCCCTCAAGCCTATTTATTCCATGGTTCTCATTGTAAATCAGAGGCTGAACTTGAGAGAAGAATTAATACATTGGTCATATGAGCTTTGAAGAATACACTTGAGTTATGATTTTTGGACTGCCTCTTGGATGCTTTTGAGGAATGATGAAGGATTGTTGATGGATTCCTCGACATGGTAGAATGGTATAGTGCTTCTTAATGTGTTTTGTCTTCTAGTTTTCATTCATACTACATATTTCTTGCTGCTATAGATCAGTAAAGATTGATTTTGAGATATGCCCATGGAGGCACCTCAAAATCCCTGAATCTTCATAGCTTGATGTTTTCTTCTCCCTTAGTTATGCTAAAGAATTCTTAGCTGCTCTTTAGTAACTTAAGGTATTGTTGCTAAGTTTTATTCATAAGTTCTATGTATGCTGAGTAGGATGTATGGTTTGCCCTACCTACCTATAAGCTGCCCATAGTTATGTCCATAAAACTTTCTCTTTGACTGATTTGTTGATCATCTTGTTGAACCAAGGAGGCCTAGTCCCAATCTAGCCCTTTGCCTAAAACTATGAAAGCTTGTTTGTCAAAGTGCCCAATGACTTAGAGACTATGTTTAGGTGTTCCGGCATAGTTTATGAGTTGTTAGTTTGTCTTGTGTGTTTTCCCCAAAGTCTGATAGTCATTTCCCGAAGTTAGAGGGTCTTATACCTCTATGTATGGCTGGAATGTTTGATTTCAATGTTTTAATTAGCTCATAGTTGCATTTAGCACGATTAATGGCTTGCTATAACATGTTTATGTCTGCTATAAACTAGTTACACTTGAAATCCCTTGTCTTTCACCAACTTGTTGTCCACTTAATCCATTTTGCCCAGAGATCCCTTCTACCGTGAATCAAATCGGCCCTACAACAGCTTTACATCATCACTTCATAGCTTCCTTGACCTGTTTGACCCCATAGCCCAATTTATCTACATCTTGTTATCCAGTTTATGTATTTGATCAGTTTCATCCCTCACAAACTTAAAAAACTAAAAAAACCAAAAACACACTTCATAACTAGCCTAATATCAGAACATCGCAAGTAAACACACCGACATCTTCTACACATACATAGAGAGCCCTCTCTGAGTCCAGGAAGGCTAGGTCCTTGGGCTCCAAAGCTTGGTTTGATGTTACATCGTCATTTGGCTAGCCAATCGGCCAAATCACGGGACCCTAACATAATGGCGATCACGGTGGGACACTGAGTAATAAAAAAAACTTAGTTTCCCTCATCTTTAAAGACTTTTTGAGATTACTAGCTGATTGACTTATCCCACCGCTCTCTAACATAATGGCGATCAGGGTGGGACTTACTGAGTTCATGACAGTCTAGCAAACTCTTATAGACTCTTTAGTCCTTCAATCCTAAACTCAGACCATCAGCCTTTAGAATCATTTAGTGTAAACTCTCTGTTTCACCATCTTAGCGAAGTGATGAATCAGGTTTATAACACTCTTACATCCTAGGCTGCACATAAAACTCAGAAAAAACCACAAAAACTCCCTTAGATTGGTTTTTGATAGTATTGGTGGTGGACCATACAAATATACCTCAAAACAACTAAAAATCCACCTGGCGACTCCACTAGCCTCCAGTAGGCCTTACTACTTTGCTAAATTTTAGAATACCATCCGATTTAGCCACCTCATCGCCACCCTAACATAATGGCGATCACGGTGGGACTCTGAGTGATTAAAAAACTTAGTTTCCCTCATCTTTAGAGATATTTAAGAATACTAGCTGATTGACTTATCCCACTGCTCACTAACATAGTGACACTCACAGTAGGACCTTCCGAGTTAGTGGCAATCTAAGTACAACTTAGTAACTCCTGAAGTCTCAATCAAGCTTAGTAAACTTAGAGATTGTTTGAAGAGTAGAAAATAGCTCTTTCACCATCTTAGCAAAATGATGAGTCAGTTATAGAAATCTCTTCCAAACCTTGTAGGCACATAAAACTCAAAAAACCCCAAAAACAATCCCTTAGATTTGCTTTTGACATTACTGGTGGTGGACCATACAAGTATATCTCAAAACAACTGATATTCCACCTGGCGACTCCACCAACTTCTAGTAGACCTTACTATTTTACCCAAACTCTAGGCTACTATCTGATAGACCTATCCCATCGCTCACTAACATAGCGGGAGATGGTGGGACACTGAGTACATAATAGTCCAGCAAACTCTTATAGACTCTTTGGTCCTTTAGGTACCATAAACAAGCAAGCAGTCCATAGACCCATTTTTTAGAGTAAACTCTTTTTGTTCTCATCACCCTAGAAAAGTGTTGAAACAAGTCTAGGATACTTTAACAAACCATAGGCTGCACATAAGACTCAGAAAATCCAAAAACATTCTCAGATTAGTTACCGGTGGTGGACCATAGCTACCTTCACAAAAACAACCCATTTCCACCTGGCAACTCCACTAATCCATCCCGTTTATTTTGACCATCCTTCACCTTAGTAAAACTTTAGAAAAACCATTCATCCAGAACATTCACCAATACCACTCTCTCTAAACTCTGGATCTAAAATCTGGCTTCACGAAGAATCAACACCAGATCCCATCCAGACCCAAATCCCCCTATCATAGTAGATGACCCAGAGAAGATTCTGTGGCAAGCTTCCGAAACTGATCATCTAACTTCTGGTAGATTCACCCGTAGAACAAGATCTGTACCTAAACATCGCACTAGCCTACTAGATTCACCTTTGGAACTAAAATCATCACAAACTCTTCCCAGAAGAAAATCATACAGTAGGATAGACTTTGACGATCTTGAAACCCTAGACACCCCACAAAGTCCTAGTAGAGAAGCTTCACCTACCACTCCTCCTGATTTCCAGCTTCTTTATCAGTTTGGCTCCTATCATCCCAGATCTGCTCAAAACCAGATCAATAGTCCAAGTTCAGCCGCCACACCTGGTCAAACCACCACTGTTCAAACCACTTCATTTCAGCCCACTAATCCTCATCTTGTACATCATCCACTAGCTCCAGTCATGACAGCCTGGTACGCACCTTTGGTGTTGCCACCGCCTTTAGCTCCTCTCCCAAACAAATATCAAGACAAAATCCCACACTTTACTGGAGAAGACACCACCACACCTCAACAGCATATAAGTAGGATGACTGATGCTTATGAATACCTAGAGGTACAAGACGAGACTGTCAAAATGAGAATATTCGCCTAAAGTCTTGGTGGTGAACCCAAAGCATGGTTCAAAAGCTTAGCTCCAAACAGTATCCATGATATCCTGCATCCATACTGTTTTCAAATAGGTGAAAATCCGATGAAACCCTATCCAAATCTTGGCTTAACATAACACCCAAAACGGGAAAATGGGGGAAAGTGTCCAAGCTTTTCATCGTACTAGGTTCAACAGCAGACATAACTCCCTCCCACCTCATTTCAAACCTCCACTTTGGTCTAGCTGCAAAATTCTAGGTTTTGACCCTAGACATGACATATCATCCTAGAGAGATAAGGATCCCTACTCTTGAGGAAATGCAACAAATAGCCAGCGTTGGTATGCCAACTTAGCCGAAAAAGAGCTAGGATAAGACTGTAGCAGCAAGTCACATATAGGGACAGAGGCTCCCGACGAATGTCTTCCCTAGATCTCAAGAACAGATGACTTAGCTGTCCATGGCTAAAATGTAAGAAAAGACTGGTCGATAAAGCCTCGTTAGGCACAACCAGCCCAAACTTCAACCGTAAACCGAAACTAAAACTTTAGGAGGGAACAGCCCCAAAACAGACCAAGAGAAAATGACCAACAGATTAGGCCACCTTTCACTGAAAACTATGTGGAAGAAGATGAAAGGGATACATAACCCATTGAGGAAAGCCATTTAAACCCTGTAGGGTCCGACAACGAGAGTGAGGTGTACCTCACCGGCACAGTTTTCTAGGATCAAGATGAGACCAATTATGAAGATCTCACGACCGCCAGCAGATTTTCGAATGCTATTGTAGGGTTTTCACAGCAATATGACCTTAGAAGTAAAAGAAACCAAGAGCAATGCTTTAAGAAAGGTAACTCGTATAATCGCTAAAGTCCTGTTACTCATCCCCAAGAAAGCAAGAGGGCAATGACAAAACCAAGAAGTGAGAAGACCCACTCGTGCCGAAGTTGTGTTACCCAAACTAGTCCTCTCTCAGATACTCCTGATACTTCTACAAAGGTCACCAAAACAACTATGGCAAACAAAACCCCTAAACAAGGTCAATAAACTCAGAACATAGACAAGGTCTTAGCTGAAAAAGCTGAAACAAACATATCTAAACTTCAAGTGCCTTTTAGCTTTGAAGGCGAAATCGCTAAGATCAAAATCACCATGCCTCTTACTGAACTCATTGCCCAAAACTCTTATAAATCCCAAGTACTAAAAGTCTTAAATCTAAGGAATGATGCAAACACTGTTAATCTCACTGATGACACTCCTGAAGTATTGTTTGGTCCAAAGGTAGAGGGAAAATTCCAAGAGGGAGCTACTCTTCCATTTTACATTAGCCTAAACATCCACGACCAAATCCTCCACAATGCCATGCTAGACTCCGGCGCCTCACATAATCTTATGCCGAAGGTAGTAATGGAAAGATTAGGCTTGGAAATCACAAGGCCATACAAAGACTTGTATTCATTTGATTCAAGTAGAGTCCAATGCCTGGGTTTGATCAAAGACCTTTGTTTTAGTCTGGCCCAAATACCCGCTAAACATCTAATCATGGATATAGTAGTGGCGGACATTCCTCCCAAGTACGGGATGCTTCTATCCAGATCTTGGGGAGCCAAACTTCAAGGGAATATCAAACTGGACATGTCATATGCCACCATTCCTGTGTTTGGTCAGACCAGGATACTCTACCGCGAATCACACATGAAATACATAATTAGCAGTCAAGATAGACCAGATAACATTCCAATGTGCTCTTTGCGTTCCGACTTAAACTCTTTCATTATGCATATGGATGTAAACATGGAGGAAGAGTCAGAAGAAACCATTATAGACTTGGATCCACCACATCAGTTGTCCCTGGTGCCTTATGATGAACTGGACACTCAAAACTACCATGATCATGAACAACTGTGTCTTGAGGAAAGTAAGTTTCCCCTCTCCAAAGTAGGATTAGAGCAAGAAGCACAAACCCTCATGTACTATCAAGCAAATTTCTCTAGCTTTAGTCAAACACCAGCAGTAACTTGTGGAAATTTCTTCCGGGTAAAAGCTTTAGAAGACCTACACATCATAAACCTATTTGGAACCCGGGAGAAAGGGAGTTTAATGTTTCTGCCATACCTCAAAGATTTACCATCATGTGACCCTCCTACTGCAAATAAAACTTTGACCATAACCTCGGTAGCTCAACATCTTGAGAAAATGCCAGATGAACTTCTTATGAGCAAGGATGACAGTTATAATCCCAGCATACCTGAACTACTGAAATTGGCTCATATTTTGTCTTTTCATGAAGAACTTAGAAATGCTAAAATCGGGAATCTCATGCAAAATACTAATTTCTGCAGAAAAAACAAGGGAAAACATTGTATCACTACCTTTTCCTCAAAAAACAACTTTAACAAAAGCAAACACAGCAAACTAAGACAAACTGAAATGATCAAGGAGAAAAATAGTGGCCATAGAATCTGCTTTGATTTTAGAAATAATACTGCATCTCCATATAACAAAAATCATGTTTTTTCTACCCAAGATCATGATTCACCAATTAAAAGTGCTTTTAATCATGTGTTCTTGCAAGATCATGTTTCAGGTCATAATCATAAGATTCCTTTGCAAAGTAGACAACTTAAAGATTTTTTCCAGTTTGCGGGAGGTAGATCTGATTTCAAGTTCAAAATTGCAAAACCACCCAATTTCGAAAATCTGTTCATAAAGGCCATGTTCCCAGTTTTAAATTTCTGTGTTTTTGCATACCTTGATGATGTCACTATCTATTTCAAGAATTACCAAGAGTACATACATTACCTGAAGAAAGCATACAGTAAGGAAAGGAGTGGAAATCAGATATTCAAAGAGGTACAAAGGGAGGATACTGGACTGTTTAGAGATTCTTGCATGAATCCCTATGTTATGTTAGAGAGAGAAAATTTCCCAAATTTTTCTTTTCAGGAGTTAAGTGGGCCAAGGGTGAGAGGAGATCCTTACGAGGATAAGATGCTGAAATTCCGTCATTTCCAAGATTTTTGAGTTTGAAACACTTTTAGTCATTGTACATACCATTGTTTGAAATATTGAAAAAATAGAAAAGTCAAAAACAGTAAAAGATAGGAAAGTCAAAAACAGTAAAAAGCAGAAAAGAGGGCAAGTGAAGATAGAACAAAGGTCCCATGTTCCAAAAAATAGTCTTTCGGAAAGCGAGCAAGTCTAAATGCCGCTACTAGTACTTCAATGTCTTGTTCAGCTATCTAGCCTAATCATAGCTGAGCATGTTTAAATTTATTTGCCGATAAGTTAGTGAGTGCCAAGATAGTCAACATTGTGTAAGATTGACTTATCACAGAGCTTAGATTAGGGAGAGATTCTGGTTCCACATGCCTAAAACATAACCAAAGAGAGAAGCGAGGGATGAAAAACACATTGTACATCTTAGCCCCGCTTGTCTAGTTTCCTTTTATTGCAGAATAACATTTGTGTGCAGCTTGTCTTTTATGCCGCAAATGCATGACAAATCAGACTGCCTAATCCTGATTTGATCATTTTTGAATTTCATGTTGTAGATTAGAGAATGAAATCCTGTCAAACTGCTTAATCTTGACAGCCGATCTAGTTTTAGGTAGAGAAATGAAGGAGTTCATCAGCTTAATCTGAACTCCCGGCAGATATAAGAGTAGAAATAGATAGGTTCATTTTGCAAAAAGAAAGAATATGCATTGTCAAAAGGCCGCTAGTTCAAATGCGCCAAAGAGAAGAAAAAATGTTAGGAAAGATAGTGGGGTAGGTAGAAGTATCATTGATGTTAACCATGCTGTCACTTTTCAGAAATAACATCAAGAGAAGGGTAAATTTTGCGCCAATGGATAAGGCACCGGTCTTCATAAGCCAAAAATCTGAATTCTGGACACCTCCTGACGAGGAGCTGCCCTCCCCAAATGGAGCCACTGTTAGCCATCAGTATTTTTTACATGTTAGTGATGACTATATCTACAACTGAGTTTTCTAGAAACTGATTTCCTTATGTCAATATGTCATCCAGAAAACCCTCCCAAAACTTTTTTCCGCCTTTCTACCTATTCAGTCCACCCCTGGCGAAATCAGAACCTCATGGTCACAATCCTATCTAGCTTCAGCCTTATTGGTCTTCCCATCAGCTTTAAAAGGCAAATCCACATCTGTTTCAAGAGTATCCCCTATGTTAGGAAGTGGCGCTTTAAGACATTTCACCCTTGGCAATCATCAAAAAGCCAAAAAGCCTCCATCTGCAACAGACCTACCATGAATGACCTCTTACTTTGCAAATGAAATTGACAAACAGCCCTAAGTCGCGCCACTCATATCCCCTAGATCTCAGCACTGCATAAACCCCAATCTCAAGCTGACTATTAGGTTTTTCACAGTGTTCTATGGTTTCTACAAAGGCAGGAAATATAACTTCATCTCGGGATTAAATGCTTGATCTACAGTTAGAGGAACAGCTGCTTCTAAATGTATTATGAGCCTGAGATAAAGCTGCAAAACAAAATTCACTCATCAGGACCTTACAGCTCTTTCCAGCATGAAAATCACAGTAAGAAAGGGTCACCACTGTCTCAGCAAACTGGTAAATTGTCAAGGCCCAGAACCTCCTTCATTTACAAGCAGAGGGTTAGGGTGCCTCCTTCCTCCACAAGCAGAGGGCGCTGGCCAGTATTGACTTTGAAGATTGCAAAAGTCCAGGTTTGCCTTGAACTGAACAAATGAAAATAGAGACTCCAGGTTTTATGAATATGACTGATGATCATAACAGGAATATAGTGGAAATATGCTAGCTCAAAGGAAAGGGGAGTCTGGTCTGATAAAGGAGGTCATTTCAAACTTGCAAATCATGTGAATTGTTGAACTTTAGAAAGCATGTCATCAGTAAACATTCCAATCTTAAGCAACCTGTTTTCCACAAGATCAAATGGAATAGATGCTGTTAACAAATGCCATTACACAGGCAGGAAGAAAGTTTTTGGTTTTTCAAAAGACACTGACCTCCATAGTCACAAAGACTATCCTTCAAATAGTTCGTCATGAGATGACCAAAACAAATGATGATATTCCAGTCACCTTTAGAGCAGTGCAGAGAAACAGTGTCACTGTGGTTAGAGTTTCTTCTGAAATACAGTGATACTTGCAAAGAAGAGATGCTAATATTGATGTTTTTCAAGAGGTTCACTTACCATTACATCCAGAGAAAATCTATGTCAAACAGAGTTGTCAAAACACCTTCAGATACCTTACCTAATGAAGAGCCTCCTCCATGTATGAGCAGATGGCCAAAGCCATTGCAAGTTGCTGAAACTGATTGATATAAAATACAATGGAAGGATACAAAGAAATTGAATAGAAGTCATTGCACAGGTAAGTGTTACTGTTTATGATGCAAAGGTATTGATTTCCCTCTTCAAAGAGCTGTCTGTCAGACTGTACCTGTAGTGGAAAAGAGAAAATATTGAACATATGCATGCATTTATATCACAAGGAGCAGTTTCTTTAAAGGCAATGGTTAAAACAGTACTCCACTATCCCTTGCCCAGAAGTCTGAAGGAGATCCTTTTGAGTAAACAGTGAAGTATAGTGTGAAAGAATGCAACCCAAAGAAGGCGCTACAGTCCAGGGAAAAGCTTATAAATCACCTAAGAGCAGAAATTATTAAACAAGTTGGAAGGGCACATGCAATCTCCTGTTAAGTGATAAAACAGCTTTCAAATGCATTTTCACAGATTTTGGATGACTTTTCTTTGTTAACATTTCACCTAAATTGTCAAAACAGGGGACAGAGTTGAGGTTTTGGAATGTCTCTCTTACAAAAAGACCAATGCACCAGTCAAAATACATTAACAAGGCAAGCCCTGTCCTTCAGAAACATAACAGTTTTTAAGAATTATCTTTACAGTGGTAAGGTGGGTTGCCTTACATCAGAAATAGCACCAACATTGTTAAAAACAATGGCAGAGGTGATGTAGAAATCGTTGAAGTTGTTTGCCAAGGTTTAAAGCTCGGGGTCAGAGTCATGGTTCGGGTTTACATATTCAAAATGACAAACCCATTGTTTTAAAACAAAACAGAGTTGAAAACCAACGTTCCTTTTCCAAGTAAAATGACCGTTGGAAATTTGTTTTGAATTGACATCAAAGAGTAAGTGTGAGGGACATATTTTCAATTTCAAAACTGAAACCAGACCCCGTGCCTCCCTAGCACCAAAACAAGGCAATTCTGGTCAAAATAGCACAGTTTGCACGTTCTTGCACTGCGCGACGTGCCTGCATTTTTGCGCGACGTGCCTGGGCGAAAATTTGCACGGGCCACCGTTGACAGCGTGACGTGCCTGTACATTGGCGCGACGCGCCTGTACAGGCCGCCCGACCACCCGACAGGCCGACCCGACAGACTTTCTGTTGCGCGACGTGTTTTCTTCAAAGGGTGCCGCGCAAGTGTCAAAGGTTCCCAGCGTTTCTTCAGCTTTCAAAACGGGTGTTTCACCAAAATTCAAGGTATTTTCAAATAATTCCCCCTCGATTTCAAAAGTTTGCTGACTGCTATTCCAAAAGGAAGCACCTAAAAGGCAGAGGAAAATTGTTATGAAGAAACAGGGTTTATATTTTTAACAGAGTTGTTTTACATCCAAAGTAAGGGCTAAATTGTCATTCAAAGAACACATACAGAGAAAGACTGGGTTTTGAGATTAAGGGTCAGCTTGTGTCATCTTCAAAATCAATCGAAGGGCAGGGGTTTTCCTGTTAAGAATTGTGCTTTGATTATAGGAAATTTTGCTGTAGAAAGACAAGGTGCTGGACTTAAAAGAGAAAAATGTCCTCACAGTCCTCCAGACATTGCCACACCATCAATGCAGTGAAGTACACTCAGTAAGAGGGGTTTTGACATTCTTTTTGTTTGAAAAGGAAAACTCACACATTTTCAGCCTAAAAACTTGTGGTCTTCTAAAAAACTCTGTCATTATCACCCCAAACCTGTGTATTGACATTCTAAGCATATGTGTGGTGGTTGGCTTGAGATGCAAATAGTGGAAAGTGGGCACACCTATACAGGGCAAAATTGTTAAAAGATTGAAAGCCTCCTTGAGCAAGGAGTTTGGTGTATTGGTTGGCATCTGAGACTTCAAGAAGCGAGTGATGAGAAACAAGGCTCAGGTGCACACTTTTGGCAGAGCCCTTTTATTGAAAAGCTGTATTTTTTCACTCTGTAAATGTTGAGCAGAGAGATTTTCCAAAGGTCTGGGGCCACTTTCTAAAGGAGCGAGAGTTGTTGATGATTGAATTTAACGTTGAGACAGAGGGAATTACGGGGTGTAGTAGTTGACCTTTGAAATTGCCGTAGGTGGTTTTCTAAGCCACCGTACATTAGCTGTGGCCCCTGTTCTGTGGTACCTTTCTTTTCACTTTATGGTGTCATTTTGAAGAGCTGTTGATTGTGATATTTTTCAAGAGGAAGACCATTTCTGAAGAGCAGGGTTTTAATATTGAAGATTGGTCTTAGAGATACAAATGCAAGTGTTGGTATTAACCTCTGACAAACTCACCAGGAGTAGTGATTTTTCAAAACTGTGCACAGGGAATCTACACAACAGTTTGTCCCATCTTTACACAGGGTACCTTATTAAAAAGTTTGCCTGGCTGAAGTGCATCCAAAAGTAGAAAGATGTTTTCAAAGGGAGCAGAATTTGTGTGCTACAAACACTTGTTGCAAACCCTCCACCTCACAGTTTTCTCTGTCTAAACAGTCAAGTGACTAGTTTCAATCCAGCAGAGCAGTTTTCATACAGTGAAGGTAGTTTGCCTCTTCCAAAGTTTGGTCAAAGTCAGAATGCCTCCAAAGCGAGATCACAGGAGCGGTCCACATAAGAGATATGAGCCTATCTCCATAGAAGAAATCAATGCTCACCCATCTGTGCTTTTCAATTTCCATGAAGTAGGCTGTCTTGATTTCTGCCAGAGGATAGAAGAAGTCAAGAGTTTTTCGCCACTAACACATTTGTGCGCTTTGAGATTCAAGGACAAACACTTCCAATTGGCGGGTCTTGACTTCAAAATTTCTCCAAGCATAGAGAAAATGGCAGCTACTGTCCAAAAGAAGGCTCCACCTCAGCAAATCCCTTCTCTCTTTCATCATTCCTTGATCAAGATTATCTTCTTACACCAGCTGGAGAAGAAAGGGGTTTCATGGGATTCATTCATTAGCCATTCAGATTTCGCCACTGTCCCTCCTGTTCATGTGTCTCCTACTCAGCCTGTCCATCGTCCAGTGCCTTTGTCTAGTAGGCCTACCCCTAAAAAACTCAAAATGACCACTGGGCAGCCAAGTCAACAGGGAGAAGGAGAGGGAAGTGAACCACAGGGAGGAGGAGAAGGCAGTGAACAGCAGCAGCTAGAAGGCAGTGAACAACAGCAGCTAGAGGTTGAGGAACAGCAGCAGGTTCAGGAAGAGGAACAACAGCATATACAAGATGAAGGACAGCAGATACAAAGTGAAGAACAGCCACAGGTATACATTGATGAGCAGCATTTGGATGTTGAGGGACATCAGCAGACATTTGATGAAGCACAGCAAGTTGGGCAAGAAATTGAAGCACCTCTTGAAACACAAATTGGACAAAACATTGATGAGGAACAGCAAGCTAAGGCTGCCATCCAAACAGTGACAAAAGTCACTCCTAGCAAGAGGAAATTTCCCAAAAAGACATCTTCTATCATGCCAAGGAGGAAAAGCGCCAGATTGGCTTTCAAAGGCAAAAGTAAAATTGGAGAAAGTACAAAGCATGGGGGTGAATTAGCTATTATCCCTATCCAAAGCGATGATAGTGACAATGAGGCCCGCCTCCTTGAAAACCTCCTCATTCACAAAGAGGGGCAAATTGAGGTGTTACAAGAAGACCTTCAAAGGGCGAGGAATTTCAACCACTTCCTAGAGGTTGAAAACAAACAAATGAAGTATCATGCAGCTATTCATGAAGCAAGGGCAATCAAGTATAAGAAAGAGGCAGAAAAGGCGCAAGTAAGAATTGAAGAGCTCATTGGCGAGTTTGATGATGAAGAGGAGGAAGACCAGCCTAGGCGGAAGAGGCCTAGGACCATCGGGCTTAGAAGAGCCTTGGAAAAATAGAGAGCAGAAGAACAAGCTCATTTCGAGGCCTTTCCCCTCACTACCCTCCTTGAGCAGGAAATTGAGGAAAACAAAGAAGCATGGCTTGAGAGAGCTAACCAACATTTGGAGACAAAGCTTGAGAGGGCGAACAGGGATCTTGAGCTACAAAGAAAGAGGACTCTTCACTTTCAGAAGCTAAATCAGTTTGCCAGGCGAAAATTAAAGGTAGCACAAGAGAAATTGAAGAAGTTGAAGGAGAAGCGCCTAGCACGGAAGGAAGGAAAAAGCATATCAGCCCTTGATATTTTGGCCTCAGCTTCAGAGCACGTTGCTATGGACCCTTGAGGGTCATGCATGCAAATTTTGGGCCTTGTTCGACAACTTTTTGTTTTTTGACATTTTTTGGGTTTTTGGTCGAAAACTCCTAATTTCGCCATTACAGTTTGATGAGTTGTCAAGGGAGGAGAATGATACCGATGGATGCCATAATTCCATGAGCAGGTCTCCAACGATTTTCAGGGCATTTGAAGATCATTCGCCCCCTCAAATTGGCGAAAAACAGCCTCATTTTGCACGTTCTGCCCGCCATATCAGCAGCGTGCTATTTTCTGGGTTTTTTCACACAGGTACAGTTTTGAGGGACTTCCAGAGATCAGATTGAGGTGATTTCACTTGCGCCGGAAAGTAGACACAGAGAGCTTTCCAGCAAGCCCTCATGAGCCCCATTTCGACATCGGGAAGGCTGCCATTTGCATCCAGCAAGTCAGGGGACCTTTTTCAGGCATAAATATGAAGTATTTTTGTAATTTTTGAACTCCAAAAATTTGCTTTTCCCAAATGTGCGTTAAGCTATTTTTATCATTGGGAAATCATGTAAAGTCAATATAATTTCCATTTTTAGCAGTTTTTTAGATATTTTATGGGATATTTTGTGCCTTGGGCTTTGCAAAGCCTCGAGGACAAGTTTAGATATTTTGACTTGGCCAATGGGATAGCTAGTTGCTCCATGAGGTTTTCCTCCCTCAAGCCTATTTATTCCATGGGTTTCATTGTAAATCAGAGGCTAAACTTGAGAGAAGAATTAATACATTGGTCATATGAGCTTTGAAGAATACACTTGTGTTATGATTTTTGGACTGCCTCTTGGATGCTTTTGAGGAATGATGAAGGATTGTTGATGGATTCCTTGACATGGTAGAATGGTATAGTGCTTCTTAATGTGTTTTGTCTTCTAGTTTTCACTCATAATTCATATTTCTTGCTGCTATAGATCGGTAAAGATTGATTTTGAGATATGCCCATGGAGGCACCTCAAAATCCCTGAATCTTCATAGCTTGATGTTTTCTTCTCCCTTAGTTATGCTAAAGAATTCTTAGCTACTCTTTAGTAACTTAAGGTATTGTTGCTAAGTTTTATTCATAAGTTCTATGTATGTTGAGTAGGATGTATGGTTTGCCCTACCTACCTATCAGCTGCCCATAGTTCTGTCCATAAAACTTTCTCTTTGACTGATTTGATTGATCATCTTGTTGAACCAAGGAGGCCTAGTCCCGATCTAGCCCTTTGCCTAAAACTATGAAATCTGGTTTGTCAAAGTGCCCAATGACTTAGAGACTATGTTTAGGCGTTCCAGCGTAGTTGATGAGTTGTTAGTTTGTCTTGTGTGTTTTCCCCAAAGTCTGATAGCCATTTCCCGAAGTTAGAGGGTCTTATACCTCTATATATGGCTGGAATGTTTGATTTCAATGTTTTAATTAGCTCATAGTTGCATTTAGCATGATTAATGGCTTGCTATAACATGTTTATGTCCGCTATAAACTAGTTACACTTGAAATCCCTTGTCTTTCACCAACTTGTTGTCCACTTAATCCATTTTTCCCAGAGATCCCTTCTACCGTGAATCAAATCGGCCCTACAGCAGCTTTACATCATCACTTCATAGCTTCCTTGACCTGTTTGACCCCATAGCCCAATTTATCTACACCTTGTTATCCAGTTTATGTATTTGATCAGTTTCATCCCTCACAAACTTAAAAACTAAAAAACCAAAAACACACTTCATAACTAGCCTAATATCAGAATATCGCAAGTAAACACACCGATATCTTCTACACATATAGAGAGAGCCCTCTCTGAGTCCAGGAAGGCTAGGTCCTTGGGCTCCAAAGCTTGGTTTGATGTTACATCGTCATTTGGCTAGCCAATCGGCCAAATCACGAGACCCTAACATAATGGCGATCACGGTGGGACCCTGAGTGATTAAAAAACTTATTTTCCCTCATCTTTAAAGACTTTTTGAGATTACTAGCTGATTGACTTATCCCACCGCTCTCTAACATAATGGCGATCAGGGTGGGACTTACTGAGTTCATGACAGTCTAGCAAACTCTTATAGACTCTTTAGTCCTTCAATCCTAAACTCAGACCATCAGCCTTTAGAATCATTTAGTGTAAACTCTCTGTTTCACCATCTTAGCGAAGTGATGAATCAGGTTTATAACACTCTTACATCCTAGGCTGCACATAAAACTCAGAAAAAACCACAAAAACTCCCTTAGATTGGTTTTTGATAGTATTGGTGGTGGACCATACAAATATACCTCAAAACAACTAAAAATCCACCTGGCGACTCCACTAGCCTCCAGTAGGCCTTACTACTTTGCTAAATTTTAGAATACCATCCGATTTAGCCACCTCATCGCCACCCTAACATAATGGCGATCACGGTGGGACTCTGAGTGATTAAAAAACTTAGTTTCCCTCATCTTTAGAGATATTTAAGAATACTAGCTGATTGACTTATCCCACTGCTCACTAACATAGTGACACTCACAGTAGGACCTTCCGAGTTAGTGGCAATCTAAGTACAACTTAGTAACTCCTGAAGTCTCAATCAAGCTTAGTAAACTTAGAGATTGTTTGAAGAGTAGAAAATAGCTCTTTCACCATCTTAGCAAAATGATGAGTCAGTTATAGAAATCTCTTCCAAACCTTGTAGGCACATAAAACTCAAAAAACCCCAAAAACAATCCCTTAGATTTGCTTTTGACATTACTGGTGGTGGACCATACAAGTATATCTCAAAACAACTGATATTCCACCTGGCGACTCCACCAACTTCTAGTAGACCTTACTATTTTACCCAAACTCTAGGCTACTATCTGATAGACCTATCCCATCGCTCACTAACATAGCGGGAGATGGTGGGACACTGAGTACATAATAGTCCAGCAAACTCTTATAGACTCTTTGGTCCTTTAGGTACCATAAACAAGCAAGCAGTCCATAGACCCATTTTTTAGAGTAAACTCTTTTTGTTCTCATCACCCTAGAAAAGTGTTGAAACAAGTCTAGGATACTTTAACAAACCATAGGCTGCACATAAGACTCAGAAAATCCAAAAACATTCTCAGATTAGTTACCGGTGGTGGACCATAGCTACCTTCACAAAAACAACCCATTTCCACCTGGCAACTCCACTAATCCATCCCGTTTATTTTGACCATCCTTCACCTTAGTAAAACTTTAGAAAAACCATTCATCCAGAACATTCACCAATACCACTCTCTCTAAACTCTGGATCTAAAATCTGGCTTCACGAAGAATCAACACCAGATCCCATCCAGACCCAAATCCCCCTATCATAGTAGATGACCCAGAGAAGATTCTGTGGCAAGCTTCCGAAACTGATCATCTAACTTCTGGTAGATTCACCCGTAGAACAAGATCTGTACCTAAACATCGCACTAGCCTACTAGATTCACCTTTGGAACTAAAATCATCACAAACTCTTCCCAGAAGAAAATCATACAGTAGGATAGACTTTGACGATCTTGAAACCCTAGACACCCCACAAAGTCCTAGTAGAGAAGCTTCACCTACCACTCCTCCTGATTTCCAGCTTCTTTATCAGTTTGGCTCCTATCATCCCAGATCTGCTCAAAACCAGATCACTAGTCCAAGTTCATCCGCCACACCTGGTCAAACCACCACTGTTCAAACCACTTCATTTCAGCCCACTAATCCTCATCTTGTACATCATCCACTAGCTCCATTCATGGCAGCCTGGTATGCACCTTTGGTGTTGCCACCACCTTTAGCTCCTCTCCCAAACAAATATCAAGACAAAATCCCACACTTTACTGGAGAAGACACCACCACACCTCAACAGCATATAAGTAGGATGACTGATGCTTATGAATACCTAAAGGTACAAGACGAGACTGTCAGAATGAGAATATTTGCCCAAAGTCTTGGTGGTGAACCCAAAGCATGGTTCAAAAGCTTAGCTCCAAACAGTATCCATGATATCCCAGAACTACATCAAATCTTCAGAAATAGGTGGGAAATCCGAAGAAACCCCATTCAAATCTTGTCAGAATATAACAATCTAAAACGAGAAAATGGGGAAAGTGTCCAAGCTTACTGTACTAGGTTCAACAGTGTATATAACTCCCTCCCACCTCATTTCAAACCTCCACTTGGTTTAGCTTTGGCAAAATTTCCTGAGGGTTTTGATCCGGACATGACATATCATCTGAGAGATAAGGACCCCCCTACCTTGGAGGAAATGCAACAAATAGCCATAAAAGCAGATGCCAACTTAGCTGAAAAAAGAGCTAGAACTAGATCAGAAAGAAAAGTCACATATAGGGATGAGGTCTCCACTTCATCACCTTCCCTAGATCCCCGAATAGATGAATTAGTCAAATCCATGGCTAAAATGTGGGAAAAGATCAATGAAAAAGCTCCTGTTAGGGACAACCAACCAAACCCTCCAATCAGAAACCGAAACCAAAACTTTAGGAGGGAGCAGCCCCAAAACAGACCAAGGGATAATGACCAACAGATCAGGCCACCATTCAATGAAAACTATGTGGAAGAAGATGATAGGGACTCGGAACCTCTTGATGAACATCATTTAAACCTCATAGGGTCTGACAATGAGAGTGAGGTGTACAGTGAGGTGTACCTCACAGAAGAAGAACAAGCGTTCTTTTCTCCTAATCCAGATGAGACCAACTATGAAGATCTTGACGACCTTGCCATAGATTTTCAGAATGCCATTATAGAAGCTCACAGGCAATATGACCTTAGAAGCAAAAGAAACCAAGATAATGCCAAGAAAGGTAACTCAGATACTGCTAAAGTCCCTAATACCATCCTCAAGAAAGCAGTAGGCAATGACAAAATCAAGGTTGAGAAGACTGACCAAAACCAAGCCAAAGTAACCCAAACTAGTCCTCTCTCAAATACTCCTGGTACTTCTACAAAAGTCACCGAAACAACTATGGCAAACAAAATCCCTAAACAAGGTCAACAAACTCAGAACATAGACAAGGTCGTGGCTGAAAAAGCTGAAACAAACATATCTAAACTTCAGTTGCCTTTTAGCTTTGAAGGTGAAATTGCCAAGATCAAGATCACCATGCCTCTTACTGAACTCATTGCCCAAAACTCTTATAAATCCCAAGTACTAAAAGTCTTAAATCTAGGGAATGATGCAAACACTGTTAATCTCACTGATGACACTCCTGAAGTATTGTTTGGTCCAAAGATAGAGGGAAAATTCCAAGAAGGAAATACTCTTCCTTTTTACATTAGCTTGAACATCCACGACCAAATCCTCCACAATGCCATGCTAGACTCCGGCGCCTCGCATAATCTTGTGCCGAAGGTAGTAATGGAAAGGTTAGGCTTGGAAATCACAAGACCATACAAAGACTTGTATTCATTTGATTCAAGTAGAGTCCAATGCCTGGGTTTGATCAAAGACCTTTGTTTCAGTCTGGCACAAATACCGGCGAAACATCTGATCATGGATATAGTAGTGGCAGACATTCCTCCCAAATACGGGATGCTTCTATCCAGATCTTGGGGAGCCAAACTCCAAGGGAATATCCAACTAGACATGTCATATGCCACCATTCCTGTGTTTGGCCAGACCAGAATACTCTACCGCGAATCACACATGAAATATATGATCAGCAGTCAAGATAGGCCAGACAACATTCCAATGTGTTCCTTGCATTCCGACCTGAACTCTTTCATTATGCATATTGATGAAAACATGGAGGAAGAGTTAGAGGTAACTGATGTAGACTTAGATCCACCACATCAGCTGTCCCTGGTGCCCTATGATGAACTCAACACTCAAAACTACCATGATCATGAACAGTTGTGTCTTGAGGAAAGTAAGTTTTCCCTTTCTGAAGTAGGATTAGAACAAGAAGCACAAACTCTTATGTACTATCAAGCAAATTGCTCTAGTTTTGGTCAAACACTAGCAGTGACTTGTGGAAACTTCTTCCGGGTAAAGGCTTTAGAAGACCTACACATCATAAACCTATTTGGAACCCGGGAGCAAGGGAGTTTAATGTTTCTACCATACCTCAAAGATTTACCATCATGTGACCCTCCCACTGCAAATGAAACCTTGACCATAACCTCAGCAGCTCAACATCTTGAGAAAATGCCAGATAAACTTCTTATCGCCCAGGATGACAGTTTCAATCCCGGCATACCTGAACTAATGAAATTGGCTCATATTCTGTCTTTTCATGAAGAACTTAGAAATGCTAAAATCAGAAACCTCATGCAGAACACTAATTTCTACAGAAAAAGCAAGGGAAACTACTGTGTCAATAACTTCCCCTCAAAGAACAGCTTTGACAAGAGAAAATACAACAATCTGAAACTAACTGAAATAATCAGGGATAAAATAGATGGACATAGAGTCTGCTTTGATTTTAGAAGTAATACTGCATATCCTTATAACAGAAAATATGTTTTTTCTACCCAAGACCATGGTTTACCAAATAAAAGTGCTTTTAATCATGTACTTTTGCAAGATGATGTTTCAGGTCATGATCATAAGATTCCCTTGCAGAATAGACAGCTTAAATATTTTTTCAAGTTTGCGGGAGGTAGATCAGATTTCAAGTTCAAAATTGCAAAACCACCTAATATCAGAAATCTGTTCATGAAGGCCATGTTCCCAGTTTTAAATTTCTGCATTTTTGCATACCTTGATGATGTCATTATCTATTTTAAAAATGACCAAGAATACATGCATTACTTGAGGAAAGCATACAGTAAGGAAAGGAGTGGAAATCAGATATTCAGAGAGGTACAAAGGGAAGATACCGGGTTGTTCAGAGATTCTTGCATGAATCCCTATGTCATGTTAGAGAGAGAGAATTTCCCAAATTTTTCTTTTCAGGAGTTAAGTGGGCCAAGGGTGAGAGGAGATCCTTACGAGGATAAGATGCTTAAATTCCGTCATTTCCAAGATTTTTGAGTTTGGGACACTTTCATTAATTGTACATACCATTGTTTGAGGTATTGAAAAAATAGAAAAGTCAAAAATAGTAAAAGATAGAAAAGTCAAAAACAGTAAAAAACAGAAAAGAGGGCAAGTGAAGATAGAACAAAGGGCCCATGTTCCAAAAAATAGTCTTTCGGAAAGCGAGCAAGCCTAAATGCCGCTACTAGTACTTCAATGTCTTGTTCAGCTATCTAGCCTAATCATAGCTGAGCATGTTTAAATTTATTTGCTGATAAGTTAGTGAGTGCAAAAGATAGTCAACATTGTGTAAGATTGACTTATCACAGAGCTTAGATTAGGGAGAGATTCTGGTTCCACATGCCTAAAATAGAACCAAAGAGAGAAGCGAGGGATGAAAAACACATTGTACATCTTAGCCCCGCTTGTCTAGTTTCCTTTTATTGCAGAATAACATTTGTGTGCAGCTTGTCTTTATGCCGCAAATGCATGACAAATCAGACTGCCTAATCCTGATTCGATCATTTTTGAATTTCATGTTGTAGATTAGAGAATGAAATCCTGTCAAACCGCTTAATCTTGACAGTCGATCTAGTTTTAGGTAGAGAAATGAAGGAGTTCATCAGCTTAATCTGAACTCCCGGCAGATATAAGAGTAGAAATAGATAGGTTCATTTTGCAAAAATAAAAATATACATTGTCAAAAGGCTGCTAGTTCAAATGCGCCAAAATAAGAAAAAATGTTAGGAAAATAGTGGGGTAGGTAGAAGTATCATTGATGTTAACCATGCTGTCACTTTTCAGAAATAACATCAAAAGAAGGGTAAATTTTGCACCAATGGATAAGGCACTGGTCTTCATAAGCCAAAGATCTGAATTCTGGACACCTCCTGACGAGGAGTTGCCCTCCCCAAATGGAGCCACTGTTAGCCATCAGTATTTTTTACATGTTAGTGATGACTATATCTACAGCTGAGTTTTCTAGAAACTGTTTTCCTTATGTCAATATGTCATCTAGAAAACCCTCCTAAAACTTTTTTCGCCTTTCTACTTTTCAGTCCGCCCTTGTCAAAGTTAAAATCCATTATCACTATTTTTCCTAAGCTTCAGCCCTACTGGTCTGCCCATCAGCTCCAAAAGGAAAGGTCCAAGTCTGTTTCAAAAGTCTCCCCTATGTTAGGAAGTGGCGCTTTAAGACATTTTACCCTTGGCAATCATCAAAAAGCCAAAAAGCCTCCATCTGTTACAGACCAACCATGACTGACCTCCCACTCTGCAAATGAAATTGACAAACATCTCTAAGTCGCGCCACTCACACCCCCTAGGTCTTAGCACTGTATGAACCACAGTATCAAGCTGATTAGTAGGTGTTTCACAGTGTTTTATGGATTCTGCAAAGAACAGGAAATACAACTTCATCTCAGGAGTAAATGCTTGAATCTACAGTTAGAGGAACAGCTGCTTCTAAATGTAGCATGAGCCTGAGATGAAGCTGCAAAAAAAAGAGTCACTCATCAAGACCTTACAGTTCTTTCCAGCATGAAAATCACAGTAAGAGAAAGACACCACTGTCACAGCAAACTGGCAAATTGTCATGGCCCAGAACCTCCTTCATTTACAAGAAGAGGGTTAGGGTGCCTCTTTCATCCACAAGCAGAGGGCGCTAGCCAGTATTGACTTTGAAGATTGCAAAAGTCCAGGTTTGCCTTTTACTGAACAGTGAAACAATATCTCCAGGTTTTATGAATGTGAGTGATGATCATAACAGGGATAGAGTTTGAAATATGCTAGCTCAAAGGAAAAAGAGTCTGGTTTGATAAAAGAGGTCATTTGAAACTTTCAAAAGCATGTGAATTATTGAACTTTCGAAAGGCATGTCATTAGTAAAAATTCCAATCATAAGCAGCCTGCTTGTCCACAAGATCAAATTGAAGAGGTGCTGACAAAACATGCTATTACACAGGCAGAAAGAAATTTCTTTGTTTTTCAAAAGGCACTGACCTCCATAGTCATAGACACTACCTTTAAAGTAATTTTTCATAAGATGACCAAAGCAAATAATGACATCTCAGTTTCCCTCAGAACAGTACAGTGAGACAGTGATACTTTGGTTAGGGTTTTTCTGAAAAACAGTGATGATTGCAAGCAGAGGTGCCAGTCTTGATGTTTTTTTTAAGTTGATTGCTTACCATCATAATCAAGCAAACCCTTGTCAGGCAACCTTATCAAAAAATCTTCAGATAAAGGGCCTCCTCCATTTATGAGCAGATGGCCAAGGCTTTAAGTGTTGTTGAAAACTGATTGGTAAAAAAGTGCAGTGGAAAGAAACAGTGAAAGAAAGCAAAGGTCTGTACACAGGGGAAGAGGCCACAAAGTCACCTCACTGTCACATGCCAAGACGTTTAAAGGGAATTCCTTCTGAGTAAACAGAGAAACATGGTGTGAAAGCATGCAACCAAAAGATAGCGCTTACAGCCCAGGGAGAAGCTCCTAAATCGCCTGGAAGCAGCAATTATCAAACAAATTGAAAGAGCACAGGCCATCTCCTGTTAAGTAACAAAACAGCCTTTAAATGCTTTTGACAAGTTTCGATGGTTTTTCCTTGTTAAAATATCACCTAAAATTGTCGAAGCAGTGGACAGGTTTGAGATTATAGATGGTTCTGTTACAAAGAGAGATCACTGCATTATTAAGAAGAACTGATAACTGTTTTTCAAGAGCCCTGTTTTTCCTACTTCATATAGAGTTCCCTTTCAGAATATACATCTCAAGTGATGGAGGCAATTCGAGTTTTGTTCCCAAAAGAACATAATGAATAAGTATACCAGTTTATGTATAGGCAAAGAAGTTGTTTTCATGGACAGTCAGTATTATGGATAGTTTTCCAGTATTCAATAAACAGAGGTGATGTGGAAGTTATTGAGTTATTTGTCAAAGTTTGAAGTTCGGTGTTTATCACCCAAAGAACAAAAGCTGGAAATCACTTTTCAAACAACTGTGTATAAAACAGAGTTCTGGCTTTAAGATATTTTTGTTTTCATAAAGGGGTTGGTCCATTGATTAGACAGTCCAAAAGCATCGAAAACCTTCAAATGCATGCACAGACTATGAATTCAGTTTCGCAAAAACACCAAGGTGTTGTTAAAAGGATCAAAAGACTGTGAAAACTTCACATAAAAGCCAAAATTCCACTTTACATTTAAAAAGGAAGTGACCGTTGAAGATTTGTTTTGAAACGACCTAAGAGTAAATCGAAGAAGAAGTTTTCATTTTCAAAGTGGGGATCAAGGTGTTCACTGCATCAAAACAAGGTTTCGGGTAAATTTTTAGTAATTTGCACTGTTTATTGGCCGAGCGACGCGCCTGGAAACCCGCGCGACGCGCCTGGGGGCGATTTTACAAAGGCGGTCAGTGTTGGCGCGACGCACCTGTACAAACAAGCGACGCGCCTGTACATAGCCCGACAGCCCGACCCGACAGTGCCACCCAGAGGAAAAATGCGCGCTGTTCTTTCTCTGAGGAGTGCCACGCAGGCCTAAGGAACTCCAGAGCCACCTCCAGCGCCCAACAAGAATTGTGCTTCGTGTTTTGAGGTATTTACACCCTTTGCCCCTAAAATTTGTGACTGCCCGAGGGTATTTGGAGCCAAAATGAGGTTTGAAACAAGCTTATTCACTGTTAAACTGATACAACTTTCACCACTCCACATTCAAAAATTTCAAAACCTCGTCACCATAGCTCAAAAAATAGTGTTTGCTGCGTGAGATTTTGAGGTGTAAAGCTGTAATAAAATGATAGCTGTGTCATTCAAAAGCATCTACAGGAGATAAAAGGTTTTGAAACTAAGAACAGGATGTTTTCACTTTAAAAGGATCAGGGATCCTATACTTTCACAAGCATCAAAGGTCAGAGGTTTTTCTACAAAGAAACAGTGCTTGGTTTAAAGAGAGTTTGTTGATGCAAGATCTTTGACTGCAACCTCCAAGGAAACCTCTAAAGAGAGGGTTAATTTATAAAGAGCCATTGATTGTTTTGAAGGGATAAAACTCACACAACCTCTGCCTGCAAACTTTGGAGCCTTTCAAACTCTGTCATCTTTGCTCAGGATTGTTACAGTGACTGCTTAAATAGCACTAAGGGTTGATTTCCCATATACAAGTTAGTTCAAGGTTGGCACACTTATACAGCGCAGGTTTTTTTTATGGGAATTTAACATTGGAGACAGAGATATAAATTTGGTGGTTGATCTCTTAAATTCACAAGTAAAGGGTGTTTTTCCTAAACACTGTGCACTGATATTTCACCTAACCTAGGTCTCCTTTTTCTTTCACTGTATGGTCTCTTCTAGGGAAATCTGTTGACAAAGATATTCTAAGGGAAATCTACACAGCAGTCTGCCCTTCTTTTCACTGTGTCATTTCCTACTAAGAATCTGTTGACAAAGATATTCTAAAGGTGAACAGGAAATTTTCTAGAGATAGCAGAGGTTGTGCATTCAAAGAAACATTGTTGCAAACCATCCAAATCACATTGTTTATCTGTCCAAGCAGCATATTGACAGAGTTTGACTCCAACAGGACATTTTTACACACAGTGAAGGCAGTTTGCCTCTTCCAAAGCTTTTTTAGGTCAAAATGCCTCCAAGGCAAGACCACAGGAGCGGTCCACATAAGAGATATGAGCCCATCTCTACAGAAGAGATTAATGCTCATCCATCTGTACTTTTCAACTTCCATGAAGTAGGCTGCCTTGATTTTTGCCAGAAGATAGAAGAAGTCAAGAGTTTTTCGCCATTAACACACTTGTGCGCCCTGAGATTCAAAGAAAAACACTTCCAAGTGGTGGGTCTTGATTTCAAAATTTCTCCAAGGTATGTGTCCAAGGCCACCAAGATCCCGTATCATGGCGAAAAATGGTTTAAACAAGCTCATCTTGACTTAGAGGATTACAAACCTTTCATCAAACCTGAACATAGAGAGGCTGTCACTGCTATTTTCCCTTTTTCATATCTCCTTGACAGTTATGCTCCGCTTATGAAATCCATAATGAAATATTTTACTTGTGAAGGGAGGTTTGATCGAATTTATGCCTATCATGTCCGTTTATTGATGCACTTTACTAGAAGCAGGCAACTAAACCTCCCTTACTTTTTGTTCAAGAGCATAGAGAAAATGGCATCTACTGTCCAAAAGAAGGCCCCACCTCAACAAATCCCTTCTCTTTTTCATCATTCTTTGATCAAGATTATCTTCCTATACCAGCTAGAGAAGAAAGAGGTTTTATGGGATTTATTCATCAGCCATCCAGATTTTGCCACTGTTCCTCCTGCCCATATTTCTCCTACTCAGCCTGTCCATCGCCCAGTACCTTTGTCTAGTAGGCCTACTCCTAGGAGGCTCAGAATGACTATTGGACAGCCAAGTCAACAGGGGGAAGGAGAGGGCAGTGAACAGCAGCAAGAAGGAGAGGGCAGTGAACAGCAGCAAGAAGAAAGGGATGAGGGACAGCAGCAGATAGAGGATAAGGGACAGCAGCAGGTACAAATTGAGGAACAACAGCAGTTACAAATTGAGGAACAACAGCAGTTACAAATTGAGGAACAACAGCAGACAGCAGATAAGGAACAACAGCAGACAGCAGATAAGGAACAGCAGCAGGTGCAAGATGAAGAACAGCAGGTTAGGCAGGAAATTGAAACACCTCTTGAGCCACAAATTGGACAAGACATTGATGAAGAACAGCAAGCTAAGGCTGCCACCTTAACAGTGACAAAGATTGTTCCTAGCAAGAGGAAATTGCCCAAAAAGACACCTTCTAGCATGCCAAGGAGGAAAAGCGCCAGATTGGCTTTCAAAGGTAAAAGAAAAGTTGGGGAAAGTACAAAGCATGGAGGTGAATTAGCTATTATCCCTATCCAAAGTGATGATAGTGACAATGAGGCCCGCCTTCTTGAAAATCTCTTAATCCATAAGGAAGGGCAAATTGAGGCATTAGAGCAAGATCTTCAAAGGGCAAGGAATTTCAATCACTTCTTGGAGATTGAAAACAAACAAATGAATGTGCACACAGCTGTTCATGAGGCACGGGCGATTAAGTATAAGAAAGAGGCAGTCAAGGCGCAAGCAAGAATTGAAGAGCTCATTGGTGATTTTGATGATGAAGAGGAGGAAGACCAGCCTAGGCGGAAGAGGCCTAGGACCATCGGGCTTAAAAGAGCCTTGGAGAAGAACAGAACAGAAGAACAAGCCCAGCTCCAAGCCTTTCCTCTCACTGCACTCCTTGAGCAGGAAATTGTGGAAAACAAAGAGGCTTGGCTTGAAAGAGCTAACAAACATTTGGAAATGAATCTTGAGAGGGCGAATACAGACTTAGAGCTGCAGAGGAAGAGGACACACCACTTCCAAAAGCTGAATCAGTTTGCCCGGCGCAGACTAAAGGCAGCACAAGAGAAATTGAAGAAGGTAAAGGGGAAGCGCCTAGCACGGAAAGAAGGGAAAAGCATATCAGCCCTTGATATTTTGGCCTCAGCTTCGGAGCATGTTGCTATGGACCCTTGAGGGTCATGCATGCCAATTTTGGGCCTTTTTCGGCAAATTTTTGTTTTTTGGCATTTTTTGGGTTTTTGGCCGAAAACTCATAATTTCGCCATTTCAGTTTGATGAGTTGTCAAGGGAGGAGGATGATACCGATGGATGCCATAATTCTATGAGCAGGTCCCCAGCGATTTTCAGGGCATTTGGAGATCATTCGCCCCCTCAAATTGGCGAAAAACGCCCTCTTTTTGCACATTCTGCCCGCCATATCAGCAGTCTGCTATTTCCTGGTTTTTTACACACAGGTACAGTTTTGGATGACTTCCAGGCCTCAGATTGAGATGGTTTCAGTTGCACCAGAAAGTAGACACAAAGAGATTTCCAACGAGCCATCATGAGCCTCATTTCGACATCGGGAAGGCCGCCTATTGCATCCAGCAAGTCAGGGGACCTTTTTCAGGCATAAATATGAAGTATTTTTGTAATTTTTGAACCTCAAAAATCTGCTTTTCCCAAATGTGCGTTAAGCTATTTTTATCCTTGGGAAATGATGTAAAGTCAATATAATTTCTGTTTTTAGTAGTTTTTTAGATATTTTATGGGATATTTTGTGCCTTGGGCTTTGCAAAGCCTCAAGGACAAGTTTAGATATTTTGACTTGGCCAATGGGATAGCTAGTTGCTCCATGAGGTTTTCCTTCCTCAAGCCTATTTATTCCATGGGTTTCATTGTAAAACATAGGCTGAAATTGAGAGAAGAATCAATATATTGGTCATATGAGCTTTGAAGAACATATTTGTGTTATGATTTTTGGACTGCCTCTTGGATGCTTTTGATGAATGATGAAGGATTGGTGATGGATTCCATGACATGGTAGAATGGTATAGTGTTTCTTGCTATGTTTTTGTCTTCTAGTTTTCATCCATAATACATGCTTCTTGCTGCTATAGATCAGTAGAGATTAGTTTTGAGATATGCCCATGGAGGCACCTCAAAATTCCCGAATCTTCATAGCTTGATGTTTTCTTCTTCCTTTGTTATGCTAAAGAATTCTTAACTGCTCTTTAGTAACCTAAGGATAATGTTTGCTAGTTTTATTTACAAGTTCTATGCATGTTGAGTAGGATGTATGGTGTGCCCTGCCTACCTATAAGCTGCCCATAGTTCTGTCCATAAAACTTTCTCTTTGACTGATTAGTTGATCATCTTGTTGAACCAAGGAGGCCTAGTCCCGATCTAGCCCTTTGCCTAAAACTATGAAAGCTTGTTTGTCAAAGTGCCCAATAACTTAAAGACTGTGTTTAGGCGTTCCGGCATAGTATTTTGAGTTGTTAGTCCATCTTATGTGTTTTCCCCAAAGTCCGATAGCCATTTCCCGAAGTTAGAAGGTCTTATACTTCTATGCATGGCTGGAATGTTTGATTTCTATGTATTAATTAGCTCATAGTTACATTTAGCATGATTAATGGCTTGCTATAACATGTTTATGTCTGCTATCAACTAATTACACTTGAAATCCCTCTTTGGAGCATCAATACAAGCTGATTTATGGGATCCTAGTCTATGTCGACAGTGGTGTTATTTCTTATTGTGAATTGTTATTTTACTTTTGTTTTCACTTTATTCATATTCTCTTATAAAGAACAACATGCATAGAGTTAGGACCTACTGTACATCAGTACCCTTCTCTGACTGAAAATCTTTATCTGTATGTTTTCTTCCAAATTGTGCTATTTAGGAATGATTTAATTCAGTTCAAGCAGTAGGAATGCTGGTGTTCCCTCATCCTCCTGTCTTAGCTAATTGTTATTCTTGAAAGTTATTTTCATTTCATGTTAAGTAGAGATGAAATAAGGAAGATATGGTGTGCCTTGGTCCTAGTTTTATCCCAAAAGAATGTCTGAAAGTTTCCATTGGAATGTGTTAAAAGCTGGATAGTTTCAAAGTACTTACCAGATCTTAGACCATTCTTTGTTATCTTTTTGTTTGTCTTGAAAGTTACCAAGTAAAGTAGAGCTAGGAGAGGATTTGTGGTGAGCCCGGCCCGCTATTTTCTACTCCAACAGTTGCCTTCAAGTTTCCCCCCTGTTTTTAAGTGTTTTCTATTGAAATTGTATCAAAAGTTGGCTAGTTTCGAAATACTTACCAGATCCTGGATTGATTTTATGTCTTTCTTAAGTGTTTTTCAAAGGCTGGCTAGTTTCAAAGTACTTACCAGATCCTGGGCTGCTCTTTGTTCTTCATTTGTTTAAATTCCTCTTCTTGTTGTACCATTTCATTCCATAAATAAAACTTAAGAGAGATCCTTAGACATAGATGACTTTCCCCATGGACCACTCTTGCCTTTTTTTTGTTTCAATTAAACCCTATTATGACTCCATAGCCCAATGGACTAAAACCTGCAATTATCTATCTTTTTGGCCAAAGCTTGTTCTGATTGCTTGCAACTTCTCACCTTTGAAACTCTTTGCATTTAGGACTTTCCACCTCAAATAATAATCATGCTCAACCATCCAAAAACAAAAAAAAACCTTGGCCTTCATAACTAGCCTAATATCATTACCATAAACCTTTCAAAGACAAATACATCTTTGCAACATATTGGAGAGATCCCTCTCCGAATTCAGGAGGGCTAGATCCTAGAATCCCAAAGTGGTTGAAATGATGTTCTCCCTGCGGTCGGACTTTTTCCAATCTTGCTGACTACAAGGAGCTAACATTTCTAGCGACTCTACTGGGGACTGAACCCAAAATCTCTGGTTCCCCTTAAAATTTCATACAAACATCGTGAGTTAAAAGCAGCCTTTTCAAGCAATACCAAGCAGTGGTAATCATGATAAAACTTGTTTGAATCATTGACAAACTAGGCAAACCCTAGGGTTCTCATAAGAGTTTATCTAACCTGGAAAAATCAGCTGGCTTAGCCATAAGAGTACATTGTCTTTGTCTCATAACCGTAGCTAAGTTTTGAAGAAGATTTAGCATACTCTTAAACAACCAATAGGACTGAAAAAAATAACTCAGAAAACCCAAAAATATTTTAGATTGGTATTCAATAAACATTGGTGGTGGACCATTCAACCTTTTACCTCCTTAGGAGTTAAAAAACTTCCACTTGGCGACTCCACACTTTGAAACTCCCAAAAGACCAAATGACTCCATTGGTAGAAGACCCTGAACTGATTGACCAGACACAGTGACCTATTTCTTGATTTACAAACATGATTCCAAGTATACAACGAAGATATGCCCCAATGAGTAGAGATCATATCCCTGGGTTTCCACATAAGATGCCCTAGGTGAATTGGGATGACAACCTCCCTGATTTTCAAGGTGAAAAGTTTGATGACCCTTTATTACATCTCATCAAATTTCACATGTATGTATGGAGGTTGAAATTTGAATGGCATGAAAACTGCCTAATGAAAATGTTCATGTTAACATTAGAAGGAAAAGCTAGGGATTGGTATGAATGCTTGAGATCTAGTAGTTTGTTTTCTTTAAAGGACCTTGAATATATGTTTTATGAGAACTATAAAGCAAACACTACATCATTATTGTGGGGCGAAATATATTATGATCCATCACAAAACATCACCCAACACATTATAGATAATGATAAAGGTCTAGAACAAATACATCCTGAAGATCTTTTGACAACCATTCATGAGTTTAATATCTTATTGAAAAATCATAAGATTATAGATGAATCAATTGAGGAAGAAATCAATCCAAGAATGGAAGAAATTCCTTAAGATATTCCTGCAAACATGAATAATGATTCATCATCCCTTATAACTGAGGCTGAAGAAGACATCCAGCCTCAAAATCAGTCTTCACAAGAGACAAAGAACTGTTGTACTTTTGTTCAAAGGGACATAGAAATATGCTCCCCGTCGACAGAAGAAAAGATAGATTAGACTATTAATAAACAGTCAGTCTCTGATATTTATTGCAAAACAAATACTCTTGCCCATTCACATAATGAACATTGTTGTAAAGATTTGGAAAGTTCTTCTGTAAATCAAAATAAAGAAAGACCTGCTAATAATCCAATATGTTTGATTGATAGTATTACTTATCTTTTTTATTCTCCTAACTTTGATATATCTAGTGATGATGCTCCCCATACAGAAGTTAATCTTGTAGGACCATCATTAGTAGATTTATGGGAGGGAAATCGGTTCCTTCAAAGAAGTAATGAGCCAGTTCAAACTATTTATGATACTGATGAAGAAAGTTATGAAAGTTTGGAAGTAAGTAACAATTCATTGGATATTTTCTCTACTCCATCTCAGATCATCAGTAATAAATTCCAAGTTATTGGGAATCAGCATGCTTTTAGCTCAAAGGTTGAGGAGGAAAGCAATGAAGAAATTTTTGAGCAGGTTGAAAACAAAGAGCCCTCTCTTGAAAAAGAGGAAGCAAGGGAACATACCCCTACTCAAGAAAATATTAACCTCTTCACAGAGCTCAGTCCATTAAAACAGAACACACCAAGACTACAAGAGGACAACACTGCAGTGTATGATGAATTTTCCAGTTCATATGACAATGAAGATGAGGAAGATTGTCTTCCTCAAAGGAATCTTTTCCTTGACCCAGTGGAAGAGGAAGTAATCCTGGTTGAAACCTACTTGTTAAATATTCCTAACCAGACATTATTTCAAGATCCCTATGTTGATTTCTTGAATACATCTGAAGAAGGGATAAAGGTTGCAGACAACAACATATCACCAAGTGCAACAAAGTTTTTCAGAGCTACTACCAATAAACAGAGAACATGGGAATGCCCCTGTCTATCCTGCATGCTCAAAGAGATGAGAAAATACCAGTCATGGAATCATCTGATTGACTGGATGTATTGGAAAAGAGAATTTGTAGGTTAAAATGTAAATATTCCAAGTTAGAATAGGTTAGATAGGAATCTCAATAAAGCTAGGCCTTTGAGCATTTAGTTAGTTGCTGATTTCTGTTTTGAAGAAAAAATGAAAAAAAATATATATACCAAAAACAATAGAAAAGAGAAAAGAGGGCAGATTGTAAAAACAAGAAAGGTATAGCCCCATACCAAAAAAGAGAAACAAATCTGAAAGTGTGCAAGCTTAAATGCCACTCCTGAAAAAACACACTTCTAATTAGTCATACAGCCTAATCTTGACTAATTAGCTTTAAATTTTCTGCTGATAGGATAGTGAATTCGATTTTCCAAACTGTTTAATATTTTCTTATCAGTAGATAGATTAGGATAGAAATTAAAGGTTCAAGCATGCTCAAAATCTGAACCTAATTTTCCAAAAAGAATGACTCAAATTTATTTCAAATTCTGAGTCAAAAAAGATGTAAATCTGGTTCTAATTAGCTCAAAATCTGAACCAGAGGACAAGCAAAGAACAGCTCAAGTAAGAGTCAAAACAGAGCTGTAAAATATTAAGGAAGTGCTTGAACTTTCAAATCCTAAGCCTTCCATTTTGTTTTAAATTTCTACAAAATAAGATCTATGTGCAGCTTGTTTTTTATGCCATAGATCAACAACAAGTTAGATTGTTCAATCCTGACTTGTATGCTTTTGAATTTCTGTTTTAGAAATTAGTGAATAAAATCTGTTGGACAGTTTAATCCCAACAGATGGTAGATTAGGTAGAGAAGCATATGGACTCAACTGTTTAATCTGAGTTCATGGAGAGATAAGGAGTAGAATTAGATTAGTTTTGTGCTTTCAAAAGAATAAAATGTTGTAAAAGAGTTTGCCAATCCAAGTGCACTCTAATGAAGAAAAAATGTTAGATTAGTAGGATTGGGTAGGTAGAAAGCTTTTTGATGAAAGATCCATTGTTTTTATGGATGCTAATGTGTTTTTAGAGCAAGATCATCCTAGCAAAGGAAAGGCAGCCCAATGGATGAGGCACTAATCAGCCTCCCAGAGAATGCAAGTCTGAAGTTCTTGATGCCTTCAAGAAGGCACCATCCCCAAGTGGAGCCACTGTTAGCCACCTATAAAATTTTTCATATCAAATGGTGGCTAAACCATTTTTGGAGTCTTCAAGGAGCAAATTTAGCTGCTAAAAAGTGTTATCTCTTGAAGACTCTTGAATACATCATGTCCTTGTTTCAATCACTACTGTTTCCATTTAGAAATCAGAATTCCATGAGAGAAAATACTACTGCAAACACAATTTTCCCCTCCTTCCACTTCAAAACTAACCTCATTTTCTACCCCTTTCATTCTCATCAAAATCCTCTATATTCTCATTTTCCCCTTCTTCTCCTTTCATAAAATCATTTTTACAGAGTTTAAAACTCCTTTTTGAACTCTGCTAAAACCCCCAAATCCATCAAAAGTTTTGAAAAATTGCATAAAAGTACATATTTTGTATAAAGACTAAGCATCCTTGGGCTAAGTCCTAACCACTTCCCCTCCATACGCCTTGGTGCTGGAACCAAGTGCTAGCCATCCAAGCACTTATCGCATCGGAACAAAATGCAGCGCCCAAGTCTTTTTGCCTCATAAAGTTTTTTGATTGTGATTAGCCCTTCGTTTCATATCCCCCGATCATATTATCGCTTCATAAACCCTTGTACCCGCAGTCGAGCGCTATAAGATTATAAATATTCATTTCGAATTCATTTTTTCCTTTGTAAATCCAAAAAACCCTTTTACCCAAATTTTTGGTCTAATGCGTCGGAGTTATGTTTTTTAATGTAAAAATGGGTAGATCGAAAAGACCGCATCAAAACTTCCTATGCGATTAGCCTGTCATATTAAAATCTGCACCCTCCACTTCATTCATATAACTCATGCTCGAGACCAAAGGTTAAAGTCCCAAGGTGCTTAATCGCATCGGAGGATTCTGAATGGTTAGATTGAAAAGCCCAAGCCCGACCTCCGATTCCAGTTAGCCCTCATATGCATAAGCCCCAGGCCCATCATATTCCATACATCCCATGGCCCCGCAGTCAGGCGCCTATCCCTTAAATATATTAAAAACCCGCCCCAACGCATAAAAACTTTGTATTATATTAAAATTTTTGTGGCTTCATGTGTTTCAAAGGGTTTCCATCGGTGCGTAAGTTGAAACAATATTGACCATTGATCTAAAGCCGATCAACTATCAGCGCATAATCACATCGCGATTTTCACTGAGCGCATCGAATATTTATCCACCCCCGATTGGCCGTCCCTCTGATTCACTCCCCACCGTTGATCTAATCCTCAAATCAACAGCCAGCGCTCAATCGCATCGGCGCATTACAAGTTCTTTGCCTCGTCGATGCCTTGCCCCCGATTGCATTTGGACCATCCACGTGTCCAGATCGGACGGTCCAGATCGCATTTCCCAATCTTGGTTTAAATTCATGCGCCCCCCACTATAATGTTTTAGGCCAAATCTCGACCGTTGAATCTCTGCAGATCAACGGCCCTCATTAACCCGTCTTCCGCCATTATATTTTTTCCATTTAACCCTCAGATATAATCTTCGTCGTTGATCTTTTCTATCCAACGACTCATATTAACCCCGTTGAGCCCGACCCCTGTGGGTCCTGCCTCCCTTCAGAGCTAATCTCAGCCGTCCATCTTAGATCTAATGGCCCAGAATGAAACCGCTCACCCGGCTACCACCCGCGCATCTACCTCGTACCGCGTTCACTTTTCCACCGACGGATCTGAGACCTTTGATCCGACGGCCCACATCCTAAGTCATGCAACTTCGAGCACGGAAGATAATTCTTAAAAATTACGCGATATGGGTGGTTTTCTGAGGCCACATGTCAGGCGGGGATGCATATTGCGTTCCAAAAGGCAAAACTGCCTCCTCACCCTTTCACCGCGTGAAAATAGTTGTTTTCCCTCCAAAACCACTTTCCCTCTTTTCCCTTGTTCAATGTCGCGCGCGCCCTCCACCGTTGATCTCTACAGATCAGCGGTTCGGATTTAAACCTTCATTACATATCGCCCTCCACCCTCGCCGAAGGTTTTCAATGCACGATCACCGTCGTTGATCTCGTGGGCCGGTCTCATCCGACGGCCCACGATCATCCCGAGCTCCCACCTCTATTTTTAACCATTTTTTCTCCAAAGCAAAGGTTTTAAACCTTTTCCTCCACATTTTTCTTTCGTTTCATTATAAAGGGCCTTTCCACTTTATGTTTTTCGACTGACCCCCACCGTCGATCTCCGCGTGATTGACGGATCTGACTTATTCTCCTCCTCCGCTCTCCTTTTGACCGCCTCTAATGAATCCCAACCATTGGATGATGCCATCCAACGGTTTTGCTCTCTTCCCATGCCCTCTTAAGCATTTTACCCAATAATGCAGGATTTTATAATATAAGTTTCATATTTTGCAGGTTTCAATGGTTTTCCATTATATTAAAAGAAAAGTCGAAGGCTGGGAATGACAATTCCCGCGCCTTTGATTCATTAAAGGGAACCATTCGCAGGGCTCAAACTCCACGTCTCGTCAATGTTTCATGAGGCATTGATGCCATATGAGCCCTGCGCGGCCTGCACATCAACAAGACACAGTGTTATTTAAATCAAATTAAAGGAGAATCAGTATCGAAGACAAAACACAGCAGAACAAAAGATTGAAGACAGTTTGGGGATTACGACTAAGATTGATTATCAAAAGCCTAATCCTCCAAATTAAAACACAGTTAAATAAAATCGTAAGTGTTTATCAGACAGAAATGCCTCCACTGCCACATCAGAGGAAAATTTATTCCTCTCAGCTACCACAAAGCCACCTGTGCCTCAAAGAATTCAAACAGAGGCCGAAGTTATTGATCAAACAAAGATATTTTCCTCAGCACAGCCAAAGATTTAATTCTACTAAGGGAACTAATGCAAAAAATATCAGCAGAGTTATTACATCCTGAAATAGAGCCTAAAAGTCAACAAAAGCTCCCACTGAGCTTAAATCTTAATGTAAAACATTTAATACAGAAGAAACATATGTAAGCTTCTTCATCGAGCCCTTCAAAGGCCGAGAAGCCTTCAGTCTGTATTAAATGCCCTGGGAGATCTTTTATCCTCTCCCACCTCCTCATCCTTCTATAAATACTGTTGTAGAAGATGAGAAAATGTTGGTTGCTGAACTTTGAAATATACTTGAGCTTGAAACTTCTACTTGTAAATAGTGTTCACTGGCTCTTGGAGCTATGCTTGTGATAGATAAGTTAGTCTGGGAAGTGTAGATGATTGCTAAACTAAAGCATTGGACTTAAAGCTATAACTAGTTTGGAGCATCAATACAATCTGATTTATGGGATCCTGGTCTATGTCGATGGTGATGTTATTTCTTATTCTGAATTGTTATTTTACTTTTGTTTTCACTTTGTTCATATTCTCTTATAAAGAAAAGCATGCATAAAGTTAGGACGTACTGTATATTAGTACCCTTCTCTGATTGAAAATCTTTATCTGTGTGTTTTCTTCCAAATTGTGTTATTTAGGAATGATTTAATTCAGTTCAAGCAGTAGGAATGTTGGCATTCCCTCGTCCTCCTGTCTTAGCTAATTGTTATTCTTGAAATTTATTTTCATTTCATGTTAATTAGAGATGAACTAAGGAAGATATGGTGTGCCCTAGTCCTAGTTTTATCCCAAAAGACTGTCTGAAAGTTTCCCTTGGAATGTGTTAAAAGTTGGCTAGTTTCGAAGTACTTACTAGATCTTAGACCATTCTTTTTTATATTTGTGTTTGTCTTGAAAGTTACCAAGTAAAGCAGAGCTAGGAGAGGATCTGTGGTGAGCCCGGCCCGCCCGCTAGTTTCTACTCCAAAAGTTGCCTTCAAGTTTCCCCCCTGTTTTTAAGTGTTTTCTATTGAAAGTGTATCAAAGGCTGGCTAGTTTCGAAGTACTTACCAGATCCTGGATTGATTTTATGTCTTTCTTAAGTGTTTTTCAAAGACTGGCTAGTTTCAAAGTACTTACCAGATCCTGGGCTGCTCTTTGTTCTTCATTTGTTTAAATTCCCCTTCTTGTTGTACCATTTCATTCCATAAATCAAACTTTAGAGAGATCCTTAGACATAGATGACTTGCCCCATGGACCACTCTTGCCTCTTTTTGTTTCAATTAAACCCTATTATGACTCCATAGCCCAATGGACTAAAACCTGCAATTATATATCTTTTTGGCCAAAGATTGTTCTAATTGCTTGCAACTTCTCACCTTTGAAACTCTTTGCATTTAGGACTTTCCACCTCAAATAATAATCATGCTCAACCATCCAAAAACAAACAAAACCCTTGGCCTTCATAACTAGCCTAATATCATTACCATAAACCTTTCAAAGACAAATCCATATTTGCAACTGATTGGAGAGATCCCTCTCCGGATTCAGGAGGGCTAGATCTTAGAATCCCAAAGTGGTTGAAATGATGTTCTCCTCGTGGTTGGACTTTTGCCAATCTTGCTGACTACAGGGAGCTAACAGTTTCTAGTGCCCTACTAGCTCTGATGATATGATGCATAAGAGACATAATCTCTCATGGGCAGTCCCTGTACAGAGCCATGAACCTAGGATCTGTGTTTATATCTCAAGCCATCGCATGGTGGACTCCCTCATCAACCAAAATTCTAGTCAATTTGTTGCAGTAGTCCATCTAAAATCGCAAACTAGCCCTATGACCCTAGATTCCCACACTCCCCTGAGGATGTGCCTCACCCTCTTGGGCCTCTCCCATCTCCTCATCTCCTCCATCAGGTGGGGGAGGATGCATGTCCCCATCGGATGTGCCAATGTCTACAAAATATTTAGTACACAACAATAATTAGACAATTTCATTAAAGAAGTTAATAAAACAAGTTAAAGAGCGTGCTAGAATAAATTTTTTCTAATTAATCAAAATAATAAAATGAAACTAGATTAATTTAAAGAAAACACTATTATTACCTCTATCATCTAGAGGCTCAGCCAATGTGAAGAGGATGTTGGGACATTATCTCCAATAAATCCCTGTGTACAGAAAATCCAATGCGACAAATGCATGGTCATCCTCACTAGCCAGTAGCGTCAGTGCCTTGGAGGAAATCCTGGTTGGATACTCCGGCAGGCCCTTCTAGGGAATCACCTGCCCCACATGTGCATCTAGACCTTAGTGATCGTCCTAGGAGGGTGACAGTCAAATGTAGGCCTCATCTCTACAAATCTCTTAAAAAATAAACAAAAAATCTCTTAAGTAAAAGGGAAGGTCGCCCTCCCATGTCTCAACGCATGATATCTATCTAAATCCATACAAAACTATCTCAAAAAAATGGCATTCCATCTGATACAATGTGGCACATGAATCAAAGAATCAACATAATGAAAAATATGGAAACTAATGTGTTTCCCATCACTACTAGAGTGTACAATGGTGGTGACTAATAATGAGAGGCACTTAACCTCATTTGCAGCAAAAAGGAAATGTGTAGATGTCCACCACGCACCTAAAAATATGTTGGATGTACTACATAAGGCCCTACATATCTCTAGGTGTAGGAAAGTTGACTCTCAGCTGCAACCCCATGGGGGATATCAAATAATTGGGTAAAATCCTCCCATCTCATAGATAGGCAAATGATAATTTATATGTCCTCCTTAGTTGGCATATACCACACCTAGGACCAATATGGAAATCCTACTCCTGGGCACTCCATCAATGGATCAGATGTTCCAATTAGACATAGTGCGCGTTCTAGGATGTAGCCTCCTCATAGTACTTGAGGAGGCCTAGATTCCTTAAGAGAGCTCAGGTCAGTGCAGTAATAGAGCGAGGGTATAAATCCCTCTCCCTCTCTTTGGCCTCCCATGTTCAGACCATATTGTATGGGTCCACCTACTATTTCTCCTGTTGCTATTCCTTTTGGTGACGTCTCTACTACATTATTGACATATAAAATACATCAACCTCATACATAATTTTGTTTTTATTTATTTATAAATGAACCATGTATTTATAAATATGGAACATAGTCCACGAGGTCTTGGATAGATGGTGATCGGTTGCTTTGTTAAAACACTCATTTATGTGAAGTCACTGATTCAATTCGCAGCCCTAATCGAGGCGATATATTAGATATGATGAAGATGTAGTCTTGCCAAGCTTACAAATATATATATATATATATATATATATATATATATATATGGAAACATAAATTTCAATTGAGAAAAAAAAATCATTGATGCACTCAAAACACAGTCATGCACCGTCTTTGGTGCTCTTCCAAACATGACTACACCAATCTCAATACACACATAAGTATGATGCACCATTGTTGGCTCACAAATTTAAATTTTCACAGTCGTGCGCACATACAACCTTTTCACACCAATACGAAATGTTCAGGTTATTGAACACATCGATTTATTGCTATATTTCTAAATATTATTTTTTCAATGTGTTTGGTAAATATAAACACACCGACCTACAATTTAGTGCTCTCCTTGTTTTTTTTTTCATTTACGAAACGCAACGCAACAATCGCAGTGCATTATTTTCATGCACTAAAATGCGGTGCACCCTATAAATTTACAGGGTGCACCACTATCGAAGCAAGCTAAACATATCGAGCGCACTGTGCGGGGATTTTTTTTTTCAAAAAAATGGAAAAATTAAGATAATTTGCAATTATAATTTGCTAAAAATTTAAATTAGAGAGAAACATAGACATTACTTGGAAATCTGGTCGAAAGAGAGGCATTGTTGACACAAAATGGAGAAAACAAATTTTAGCATAGTTTGAAAAAATTGGAAATTCAGGCAATGAGCATGGTACGAAAGGATGGTGAGCAAGAGAAGCACTGGCCTTAGGGCGCTTGCATGAGGTAAGAGTGGCACTGGTGCTTCAAAGCTCTCCAACTCTATAGATGGTAAAAATAAAATTTAGAGTCGTGAAATTTTTTATTATTTAACTCTCCTCTGGTGTGTTACTCTAACTGTACCGTTGCAGAATAGATCGAAGAGTATTGCAGTGATTGTAATATTCCTAATTTGCGACAGCAAATTGGAGTATTCTATTTTGTTTATTTTTCCACCTATAGTTTGTAAATAAATAAAAAGTGAGAAAAAGGGGTCTAAACTCACTTAAATGAAATAAGACATCCACCTAGTAGCACAACGTTGTGACTTAAGTGGGACTCAAGGGGGGGACCCAACACCACATGGAGGAGGGGGCCTATGTACACTCTAGAAGTTTCTCCAAGCTTCTGTGGAGATAAGTATGAGAATGTGGATAGGGATGAGGATGTGGAGGAGAGAGAGAGACTACGTTGGGTTTTGGAGGGAAACCAACACTATAAAAGATGAAGGAGCCTCCTCATTTCATTCATGTTTGGATTCTTGGATTATTGATTATTGCGTGAGACATTTGTCTTTCTTTGGCACGCTGGTTGTTTAGCCCGTCTGCTGCACTGTTTAGTGCACCGAGTGTCTCCGTGCGGAGATCTCACCCTTAGCCCCGGGGGACTTCGAGTGCCTGCTTGGGCAAGGTTATTTTCTTAGCATCATCCTCCATGACAACGTTATTGCTGCAGCAGCGTAATACTGTGTTGTAGGGTGTTGCCGTGGTGACTTTACGACACCACTTCCTTCTCTTGTTTTTCAGAGGGAGAGTTTCTCTTTCCTTTGGAGGATCAGATTGGGAGATATTGGAGCTGATTTGCAGATCTTGGCACTTGGACAAAGTGTTTATTTCCACTACTTCGCAGTCCCTCTCAGTTTCTGCGTTATCTTCATGGTGTATTTGCAGTGAGGGTTTGCCGGTTGATTTGAGGGGAAGATCTCAAGTGTAAGGATCAGCCTTCCACTTTGGAGATCTATTGGAGGAGGTCTATTTCAGTTTCTCATCATCTTCAGCCTTCTCTATTTGGTTTCAGTTTGGAGTTGCAGTCGCTGCCCAGCAACTCCGGCATTTTTGTCATATTGTGTATTTCAGCCAATCCCTTGGAGGATTGAGATATTGTTGCTTATCAGGGTTAGAGCTTTGCTCCCCTATTTTATTTGAGCTATATATTGTCATATCTATGTATTGGAGCAGCATTATATCTTAGGCTGCATTTTTCATAGCCTGGGTTTGTGCAGAAATAGCAGTACTTTTCATGTTTATGTACATGTGTTGTGGAGGCTTGCATTTCTTCTCTTGAGAGGTTTTTTCCTCAAGATTTGTACACTATTCTGCTTCTATACATTATTATTGGCTATATATGCATCTTTTTTCTCACAGCTACTGCAGAAAACGCTGTAGGGTTTTTGGATTATTTTCTTGTCTTGCGGCACCTCTATCTTGAGGGGTTTTCTATATAAAATTGATGTTTAACCTTGTTGAAAGCCTATGCCTTGTACTAAAACTCATTCTCTGATTATTCATACTGTTATACATCATATTCCTTCAGAAAATACGCTTCCCTTGCTTCAGAAAATTCCTGCATATTCAAAGTCTTGGGAAATCAGGGTTTTTATTGACTAGTCGGGAAGGAGGAACTGGTTAACATAGTAAAACGCCTTTTTTTGAGCTGAAATTAGACATGGAAGTCCCTCTTGACCTATTCTAACATATTCCAGAACCTTGACCCGTAATTTTACGCATATTTCCTTATTCACTCATTTTAGGGCCAAAATCCACACTTTTCCCCACCTTTTTGCCCTTAAAAGCTGAGTAAAGGTTTCTGCTGCTATTTATTTTGGTTTCTAAACATTTTCAGAGGTATTATATGATATCTAAAGCCCTCATACTTGAGGAATTCATTTTTCAGGCATGATCTGCTGAAGAATCCTTTTTTGGGATATTACAGTGGTATCAAAGCATAATTCTGGCTCAGCCTGTGGAGCTAACTATCTATGGAAAATATGAGGATCTCACATCAGCATGGTCATGTACCCTTTGGATATTATCTCCGATAATAGAAGTCCATGGGGGAAGACTTCAAAGCAGCTTTGCCTTTCAAAGATTACTGTGAGCTCAGACTGGATGAAGGAGGAAGGTACTATGGTAACAGAGGAGTTTCTAGCATGCAGAGTTCAGATTTGCAGCATACTAATGGGATATCACCGCTTCCCATGCATGAGGGATCCACTAGTCCCTGTGAATCTAAGCCTAAGAAGACCGGAACGGTGAAAAAGGAGAGTTTACTCTTTTTCAGATCCAGAAAAGATGCATCCACTGTTAAGGAGGTCAAGAAGGTTGAAAAAAAAGAAGAGGAAGTACCATGCGCTTCCAATTCTAATCGAGAAGAAGAGATCATATCACCTCTTGAGGAGGCTTGTGAAAACGTTATCACACTCATGGAGGAGCAGCCACATGCATCAACAGTTGGGGCAGCCAACACTTTTGAGGATGGGACTCTTGTAGCCCTATAAGAAGTTCCAAATGCACATCAAGGCATGAAAAGATTTCCACATTCCATTGTTGCAGTAAATTCTTCTGATCAATGTGGAGATCTACTCAAGAAGGAATCAAACACTCATTCTCATGAGCCATTGTTGGATTGTACATCACATTGGAGATTGGGGTTTGAAGACTTGAAGGTTGATGGTAGACATCTTGGAGTAAGAAACATTTTCTCCCTTCAAGATGACACTTTCTTGATGAGCTCTTCTCAGCTCAAAGAGGAACTTCTACTTTCATATCCAAGACCTCATTGGTTTTGGAAGACTATGGATGAAAGGGAGGTCTCAAGGAGAGATCTCGTTGGAGATGCACTTCGACACACCATGGAATGCAATGATTTTCTTCCCTTCTCACGAGAGCAGATAGAATATGGAGGACATCTTAGTATGGATAACATCTCTCATGCTTGTTTTGGACATCCCTTGAGCCATACACATCATGATGGGAGGTTTTTTCCTACCAACTATTTGATTCTTGATAGGGTCTCATTGATCCTTGAGAAGTTTATATTTCAAAATCCCTTGAAGTGCCAAATCAGTAATTTGATTTGGGAGGATGGCAGCCCTCATGGGAGGAGTACCAGGATGAGGAGAAGAAGGAGGCATCCACAAGTGATTGAGTGGATGGGGATGATGAGCAAGGAGCTAGGAGGCTGCTTGCAGATCTGTGATACCAGGCAGCAGGAGGCTTGGCTGCGCTGGTTACTCTTGAGAGAGTTTGGCCATCACTTGTACTTGCATATCTATGATACCAGGCAGCAGGAGGCTTGGCTGCGCTGGTTAATCTTGAAAGAGTTTGGCCATCACTTGGAAAACACTCTTCCTAAGAGTCGGAGGATGAAGGAAAGATGGCTGGATACTTGCATCATTGAGCAGCATAGAGTATGGATGCATGGTGTTGATATGATACTCATATCATTCATTGTGTCTTCATCACATGATTGGTATGATGGAGGTATGGGGAGGCAACACAATGTCTTGTTGCTTGGTTTGTTTCTGGGAGAGCAAGGGCAGATTTGCTCTCACACTTTGTATGATGTTGCAGGAGGAGGAGATGGCACTATCTCCTTGGTCTTTGATGATGATTGGGAAGCACTTCCATCTTAGGAGGTATTCCATATTTGTTGCAACATTATTAGAGGAGTCTTTGACAAGGAGCATGTCAAAGAACAGAGCTTTGTATTGATAGGAGCTTACTTGCATGAGCTCACAGCATTGTCACCTTGGAGTAGAGACTTATGGATGAAGTGTGCCCAGCGTAAATATAGTGGATCTATAACCCATAGGTCCCAGGATCACTTCATATTTACACTTGATGAACAAAGAGGTGATGATGATAGAGACATCTATGGCATATTCTTCTTAACTTGGATTTCCAAGCATAAGGAGGATTATCTTCTAGCAGCACATGGTTCGTTCTTCTTCATAGCATGCCAAAACACTATGAAGGACTCATGTATGGACCCATGTACCATCCTGCTTCCAACATATGGTGAGAAGCTTGTTTATACATTCATTAATTTGCACACTCTTACCATTCTTATGCAGTGCATTGCTTCAAAAAGAGGCAAGCTTGTCACATTGCTCCATGAGTTGTATTGGGCCAATCTACATGATGGAGGCAGCCATCTCTTTTGTGGCCTTGGGCAAATGCTTTATCACCACATCTATGTTCATTTTCTGCACTATAACATGTATCATATGAAGACATGCATGATTAACCATGTAAGAAGAAACATTTTGCCTTGTACTTTCATCAAGCAGCAACTTGTAAAACTGTGTTGTACTTGTTTGGGAAGCTGTTGGTACCTTCATACACCACATGAAACCTTCAACATTCTCTTCATATTATTGCTGATCATGTCTTCATTTTCTGATATAGATCAAATTTGTATGGGAGGCTTGATTATGAGAGAGACACATGAGTTGGATGTGTCCGTGAGTGGGAAACATTCTCACATTTTCTGCACTACATGTTCTAATGGGAGCATGGGAGGAGGCATGGCCACCACTACTATATATGCGTTCTCTTTTGATGTAGGCCATGATATTGATAGTCATCCATTGTACAGACATGGGCAAGTGTTTGTTCTTATGTTGTTGTCATATTCAGCCATTTACTATCCATTAGTAGATGTGATGAATCTTGTAAATTGCTTGCCATGTAATTTTCTGAAGTTGCAGTGGATGAGACTGCGCTATATCCCTGTGAGAGATTGTTTGCATTATGTATCCTCGTGTAAAACTTTCAGCAAACCTCTCATTCGGATGATCCATGATGACCATATCCTATTCTTCATGGATGAGTTGTCTTGGGCCAGCTTGTTCTTCATTGTTGGAGGAACCTTCTCTGGTGGATTTTTTTTCACTTTGCCATTGGAGGGCAATGATTTTGCAGCCCAGGATCAGCATACACTCTACACTTGTCATGAGTGGAGAGAAGGACATCATGGGGTAAGCTATGATGCTTGCCAAGTTCAGATTTTCAGCCCACCTTCATTACCGGAGCTTGAGGTGGAAGGAGATTTTCAGGAGTTGCCTTGTTGGGAGGTGGCTCATTTTGTCTGGATGATTGCTTAGAGATGGAGGATCCACATGAGGGAGATATTCCTCATTATATTTCCGACTCCATGCCTTGATTGGAGAGAGGTGATGAGTTGGTTCACAGTTGATGGGCCAGCTTACACAATCATAGATGCAGAGCAGCAGCGGTCATGGTCTTCAGTCATAGCCAGAGGCAGTGAGCAGTCCAAGCCATGGGACTTGGGCTATTATTGGCCATGGTGGCAATGGGATCCGGGCGGATTGTTGGTTGGCTGGTACCATGAGAGATCAGTTTGGGATCCTGGCATTGAGAGATCCCTACATATCAGGATGATGCAGAGTACAGGGGAGATTCAGTGGCGCATCTGGGACCCAGGCATATTTTGCAGTATCGGTGGAGAGCATCCGCTAGGAGGAGACTTGTTCAGGCGATTGCTTGAGGGCAAGCAACATTTTTCCAGGGGGGACTGTAATATTCCTAATTTGCGACAGCAAATTGGAATATTCTATTTTGTTTATTTTGCCACCTATAGTTTGTAAATAAATAAAAAGTGAGTAAAAGGGGTCTAAACTCACTTAAATGAAATAAGACATCCACCTAGTAGCACAACGTTGTGACTTAAGTGGGAGTCAAGGGGGGACCCAACACCACGTGGAGGAGGGGGCCTATGTACACTCTAGAAGTTTCTGCAAGCTTCTGTGGAGATAAGGATGAGAATGTGGATAGGGATGAGGATGTGGAGGAGAGAGAGAGACTACATTGGGTTTTGGAGGGAAACCAACACTATAAAAGATGAAGGAGCCTCCTCATTTCATTCATGATTGGATTCTTGGATTATTGATTATTGAGTGAGACATTTGTCTTTCTTTGGCACGCTAGCTGTTTAGCCCATCTGCTGCACTGTTTAGTGCACCGAGTGTCTTTGTGCGGAGATCTCACCCTTAGCCCCGAGGGACTTCAAGTGCCTGCTCGGGCAAGGTTATTTTCTTAGCATCATCCTCCAGGACAGCGTTATTGCTGCAGCAGTGTAATACTGTGTTGTAGGGTGTTGCCGTGGTGACTTTATGACACCACTTCCTTCTCTTGTTTTTCAGAGGGAGAGTTTCTCTTTCCTTTGGAGGATCAGATTGGGAGATATTGGAGCTGATTTGCAGATCTTGGCACTTGGCCAAAGTGTTTATTTCCACTACTTCGTAGTCCCTCTCAGTTTCTGCGTTATCTTCATGGTGTATTTGCAGTGAGGGTTTGCCGGTTGATTTGAGGGGAAGATCTCAAGTGTAAGGATCAGCCTTCCACTTTGGAGATCTATTGGAGGAGGTCTATTTCAGTTTCTCATCATCTTCAGCCTTCTCTATTTGGTTTCAGTTTGGAGTTGCAGTAGTTGCCCAGCAACTCCGGCATTTTTGTCGTATTGTGTATTTCAGCCAATCCCTTGGAGGATTGAGTTATTCTTGCTTATAAGGGTTAGAGCTTTGCTCCCCTATTGTATTTGAGCTATATATTGTCATATCTATGTATTGGAGCAGCATTCTATCTTAGACTGCGTTTTTCATAGCCTGGGGTTTATGCAGAAATAGCAGTGATTTTCATGTTTATGTACATGTGTTGTGGAGGCTTGCATTTCTTCTCTTGAGAGGTTGTTTCCTCAAGATTTGTACTCTCTTCTGCTGCTATACATTATTATTGGCTATATATGCATCTTCTGTCTCACAGCTACTGCAGAAAACGTTGTAGGGTTTCTGGATTATTTTCTTGTCTTGCGGCACCTCTATCTTGAGGGGTTTTCTATATAAAATTGTTGTTTAACCTTGCTGAAAGCCTATGCCTTGTACTAAAAATAATTTTCTGATTATTCATAGTGTTATACATCATATTGCTTCAGAAAATACGCTGCCCTTGCTTCAGAAAATTCCTGCATATTCAAAGTCTTGGGAAATCAGGGTTTTTATTGACTAGTCGGGAAGGAGGAATTGTTTAACATAGAAAAACACCTTTTTTTGAGCTGAAATTCGACATGGAATTCCCTCTTGACCTATTCTAACATATTCCATAACCTTGACCCGTAATTTTACGCATATTTCCTTATTCACTCATTTTAGGGCCAAAATCCACACTTTTCCCCACCTTTTTGCCCTTAAAAGCTGAGTAAAGGTTGCTGCTGCTATTTATTTTGGTTTCTGAACATTTTCAAAGGTATTGTATGATATTTGAAGCCCTCATACCTGAGGAATGCGTTTTTCAGGCATGATCTGCTGAAGAATCCATTTTTGGGATATTACAGTGATTTTCTTAAGATGCCTCGAGGTGTTCTAATACATGTACCACACCATTTCTTTGTTTGACTATAGCACCACTCTATTTTAAAATTTTAAAAACCGCCTAGCGTGTTACTGTAACCGTACCGTTGCGGAATAGATCCAAGAGTATCGCGATGATTTTCTTAAGATTCCTTGGGGTGTTCTAATACATGTACCACACCATTTCTTTGTTTGACTATAGCACCACTCTATTTTAAAATTTTAAAAACTGCCTAGTGGTGCTCTTTAGAAGATGCCCCATGGGCATTTTAATACATTTACCACACCAGTGCATCGTTGAAAAATAGCACCACATTTTTATGAAATTTAAAAGTTATAGCGGTGCTCTTTAGTGGTGTGCATCTGGACATTTTACCACATGAAGGGCAATAGAGCTATCGATTATTCAAGAACCGGTGCATTGTGTTATTTAGCGCACCGTGTTTTTTTTTTTTTTTATATAAATAATTTTTCCATGGTGCAACATGTTCTATGGAGCATCGGTGCTTGTATGGATAGTAGAGCACCGATGTGTTTGTATATAGTAGACGCATCGTCCAAAAAATATCCGCTAAAACATCCTCTCGCCCACCTCCGCTAGTGATCTCTGCTACAAACGGATTTTTGGGCTATTTTTATAAGGGCTTCTGCAAAAATATCCGCTAGAAGGTCTTTTCCTTGTAGTGTAAAGGGGAGTAGATTTGCAAGTTGTAAAATGTTTGATCAAATACATGTATCAAAAATTCATATAGTGAACTTAGAAATTCGTAAATTCATTGAAAAAATCATATTAGCATAATTTTGGGTTGTCTTTCTTCATGTAAAGTTGTAGATGAAAGTTTGCATTCCATGTGTTTGAAAAAAGTGGTAAATGAGATCCAAAGTTTTGTTGTTTTAAATAATTGCATCCCTCGGAGTTTTGGATCTTATTCAGCTCAACATTAGGGGGTATTCGTACCTAAAGGCCATGTAACCCCCACTTTAATTCCAAATAAAATGGTTTTAAGACTCTGATTCTATAATTTGGTTTATTTTGCATATTTGTTGTTTCCCTGTAAGGATTGTTCATTGTGTTGTTTTGCAAAATTTTTACCATTCATGATATTACTATGATTCATTTTATTTTGTAAATTCTTGTTTTAATACATCTCTATGATAGTTTAATCATCTTTATGGCAATTTATTTCATGTCTGCTAACTATTTGTTAAAATGTCTCAATGGTTGTAGATTGCATGCTTGCAAATTGTTTGTTAAAATGCCTCAATGGTTGTAGATTGCATGCTTGCAAAGTATTTGTTAAAATGCCTCAATGGTTGTAAATTTCATGCTTGCAAACTATTTGTGTTGTTTTGCAAAATTTTTACCATTAATGATATTACTATGATTCATTTTATTTTGTAAATTCTTGTTTTAATACATCTCTATGATAGTTTAAACATCTTTATGGCAATTTATTTCATGTCCGCTAACTATTTGTTAAAATGCCTCAATGGTTGTAGATTGCATGCTTGCAAACTGCTTGCCCAAAATTCCCCAATGGCGATAGCTTACATGGTTGCAAGCTAATTGTAAAAAAATTCCCCAATATTTGTAGTTTTTCATGTTGCTATAAATGTTTGTAGGAATGCTTCAATGTAGATGGCTTGTAGTTTTATTTGTTTGTAAAGTTCAATTCAAGAATTATTGGCATTAATGTAAGACAATGAAGAATGAGATTATGTAATAATATACATGTTGATAATCATTAAAGACATGATTAAGAATGTGAGATCATGTTTGGAAAGGTCATTAAATGTTATACAATAATTATAGAATTAAATTTTTATAAGATTTATAATAAATTGTTAGGAGTGAAGCAAAGCCAAATGTTTTGAGTAAGAATTTAATTTGAGCAAGAGTTTAAGTTGGAAATGATGTACATTGTTTGATAATAAAATGAAAACTTGTCTTACCATCCATAAATGTTATTAGGACATAAAGTATCTTAAGGGTGAATGATTAAAATAAAGGTGCCAAGTAATTTTAAAAATAGATAAAAACAAAACAAAATAAAATAAAAAATACTGTATTTTGAGTCGTAGTGGGGCTTAATCTTTTAAAATTTAAAAAATATAAAATGTTTTATGCGAGGGGTTTTCGTAGAATTTACGTTGATTAAATAAAGGAAAATGGTCAGTACAAGCAAATTTTAAACCGCTAAATTTGAGAATTAAAAAGGTATTGCAGGCCTCGAAGGAACACTCGTGAGTATTTAGTGACGCTGAGATGTGAAATGAGTTGAGCATTGACACGTGAAACGTAATTCTGTAGAACAATCCAGTGAGAAACGTAATTACAATCCAGTGAGAACAATCAATTCTGTTGTTGACATCAGTCTCTTAGGCAGGGACTTGTTGCTCCGCAACATGTCTTATTTTTACTTTGCCTTTCATTTGCATCTCTTAGTGTAAGATAATTATGAAATTATGAAATTATGATGGTTCAAGTAAGATAATTTGAAATTATGATGGTTTAAGTAAGATAATTTGTAATTATGATGGAATTTTGAATGCATGGAAAGATATATGGGCATTTCTTTTAATTTTTTTTTTTTTTTTAAATTGATTTCTTTCTTATTTTTACTTGCCTTTCATTTGTATCTCTTAGTGTATAGATGGTTCAAGTAATCTTGTTTTTAGTTAATGGTTTTTTGTTTTTGTATTTATTTTATAAATTTGCTTTTTATTTTTTTTTAAAAGGTTAAAATTTTATGTTTAATTTGATTATTTTTAATAATAAATCAATTTAAAATTTTATAATTTAATTGAGTTGTTTTTAATAAGGTTTTTTGAAAACTTTTTCGTATTTTTTTTTATCTAATTCGTCTAAAGAAATTCATTGAAATTACAAGTTTGATGAGTAAATTCTACACAATCTAAGTGTTCTAGGGATGTTTCAAGGCATTGAATTAAGTGATCTAAGTGTTCTAGGGATGTTTCAAGGCATTGAATTAAGTGTTCTAGGGATGTTTCGAGGCGTTGAATCCATACATGCAGTGAATCCATATATGCAGTAAAAAAACCAGTTTAAATAACACAAATCAAAATTTCCAACCAAAAAATCTATAGTAAACTTCAAAAAATCACATTAAAACAACTCCTAACTTAATATGTACTTCTTATTTTTAGAAATTACAAATATTTACCTATATATACACCTTATTACACAAACCTCTATGATCACTTTTTCTTAAAAAGAGCACTCTGATTATGTAATAACTAATATATCTATATATTTTTTAATTAATTTATGAATAAGAAAATTATAATATTTTTAAAATCAAAATAAAAATAAAAAGTAATACTTTGTTAATGTTCTTCCTAAAGCGTTTACATAATAATGTTCTCTATCTTTTATCTCTTCAATATGGTCTTAGACTCTTACTAATGTTCCCCTGTATTTTATCTCTGTTGTATGGTCTTATGAGTAGGACATAAATATAGTTTGAATTAGATTTTACCTTTCTAAAAATGGATTTCTAGAGTAGCTTAGATTTTAACACATGTCACATTTAAAGTTCATAAATTTTTTTAACACATGTCACATTTAAAGTTCATAAATTTTTATAAGTATTATGTAGTATATTATATTTTTTTGCCCTGAAAACTATAGTCTCTTGGGCTGATGCGCATTGGAAATCCAGTTTTGGTTATGTGCCTGAGGTGGTTTCCCTTTCAAAGGGGTGGTTCGCTTTCCATTTCTTGCGCTCTGAACATCTCCAGTGGGTGACACAACGGTGTTGGTCTGTTGATAACTCTCCTTTGCTCTTTAAACCTTGGCATCCGCTCTTTGATGCCAGCAGGGAAAGGGTGGATTCGGTCCCACTGTGGGTTCGTCTACCTGGTTTGCCTCTTCAATATTGGACAGAGGAGCACCTATGTGGTATAGGTAATACTATTGGGGTCTTCTTAGAGGCAGACCTTTCCTTCATCAAGACAAACCTCAGGCGGGTAGCAGGAATTCTGGTGATGATTAATATTAGAGAGGGCCTTGTAGAATCTATGAATCTCCGTTGGGGGCCCTATGATATTAAGCAGATCCTTGACTATGAAAAGGTTCCTTTTCGATGTCGACGGTGCCATGTTTACGGACATCCAACATATGAATGTAGTTCTGCTTTTAGATATGCCAAAAGCCGGGGGTCTGATCCTCATGTGGAGGCTCCTTAGAGGAAGGAGGCTGGTTTCGTTCCTCACAACTCACAAACAGCTCTTTGTTCAGACCTCTCAAGCGCAGAACAGTATTTATCTGATGACTATGGTTCTTGTATGACGTCTAATGTAGATCTTCAGGGGCTGAGTGTTTTCTCTGGCCCTTCTACTGGGCAGGAGGCTCTCTTCCAGGATGTTGGGTGTGGAGAGCTCAATGTTGTGGAGGTTCATAGACGACATTTTGGAACAGATTTTCACCTGAAGGAAGATGTTGTGTTGAATGAAGTATTCTCTGTGGTGAACCATACACTTTTGGGCTCTTTTCCATTCTCTCCTGCATTAAATTTCTCTTTATATTTGTTTCAGTCTTCTGTCTCGTTTTCAGTCTCAGATAGGAAGGATGCTGGTGGAATGGTCTCTAGTGCTGTTCCTAAAATCTCTTCTCAGCCTGTTTCGCTGCCTGCTCTCCAAGAGAAGGCTTCTGTATCTGTTTTTGACCTAGGTGACAAGCTGCCGAACTCGGTGGTTAATACAGCCTCTTTGGTCTCTGGATATAACCTGAGATCTAGTGCCAAAAAAGGTGCTGGTGGGTTTGGGAAGGGAAAATCCCCTTCTGCTCGGGGCAGGGGTAGGATCTCTTTTTTGGCAAAAGCACAGGATCGAGCTATGTTGGATGTTCATGATGGGAGGCAGATTTCGATTGACAGGGCGCTTAGAGCAAGCCATTCCCTGAAGCCGGGTGTTTAATGAAGATAATGTCATTTAATTGCAGGGGCTTGGCAGGTCCCCAAAAGAAAGCTGCTTTCCGGAGAATTGTCTTTCTGGAATGTCCTGATATCATTCTGCTACAAGAGACTTTAGGTGCTGGGTTGGTGGTCAAAGCTAGACTGGAGGGTTGGCTGCCTGGCTGGACTTTTGAGTCTTTGGATGCTAGAGGGAGGTCGGGTGGTTTGGCCATCGGGTGGAATGAAAAAACAGTCAAATCACAAACTCTCTGGGGTATGGAGTCGGTCCTGGGAATAAATTTCCTGTCACTGGAGCTTGGTGAAGCTTTCAATCTCTTTAATATTTATGGCCCTTATCAGGACCGTATCCCTTTTTGGGACTCCCTCCTGAATAACTCTTTAATCAAGAGAGACTCAGTAATTTTAGGTGGAGATTTGAATTTTTCTTTGGGCCAGTCAGAGGTATGGGGACCTCATGCACATATCGATTCTTTGACTGGTTTTTCCACTCAAAAATTGGAGGAGAATCACTTGTTGGACATTGAGCCCATCAAGCTGAAACCTACTTGGAGGAATAATAGATGTGCTGAAGACAGAATAGCAAAGAGACTAGATTGTTTTCTGGTGGCTGAGCAGATTGTGGACAGGCCTTTTATGATTAGGCAGTGGATTGGCAGTGGGGGTGCTTCTGATCATTTTCCTATCTTTCTTGAGCTAAAGATCGGGCCTAGGCAGCCCCCTAGCCCTTTAAAGTTCAACAAAATTTGGCTCAGGGATGATTCCTTCAAAGCTTTAGTTCTTGATTGCTGGATTCCTTTTAGGGTGGATAGTCCTCTTTCTGCTGCCTTCCAATTTGCTGAAAATTTAAAACGTATTAAGGTTGCTGTGAAAGTTTGGTCGGCTGCTAAGAGACAGAGGGAGGATGTGGAGTTGAAACAGGTGGAAGAGGATCTCCGATTGATATATGAGGGCATTGGGGGTGGCTATCAATCCCAAGGTGATAAAGACACTCTTGTCTCACTTGGAAAAAGAAGGAACTCCCTTCTTATGGATAAGGAGGAATATTGGAGGTTGAAGAGTAGGGCCACTTGGCTAGCTAGTGGGGATGAGAATACAAAATTTTTTCATGCATATGCTCGCGACCGGAAGGCAGCTAATACTATTTGGACGTTAAGAGATGGTCAGGGCATTGAGCATACTTCTTTTGAGGCCAAAGCTAGATTGGGGGTTGATCACTTCAAGGACCTTTTTAAGGCCCCAGCTCATGCTTCACTAGCGGAAGTGATAAGAGTTGCTCAATATTTTCCGAGGTTTGTGGAGGAGGCTGATAACAGACCTTTGATGGCGGAGGTCTCTGAAAAAGAACTAAAGGAGGTTCTTCAAAGCTTCCAAAAAGACAAAAGTCCTGGGCCAGATGGGTGGTCAGTTGAATTCTTCTTGGCTCTTTATGACATTTTAGGGACTGATTTGCTGAAAGTAGTGGAGGACACCAGGATTTCTGGTCGGATTCCTGCTTGCTTCAATTCCACATTCATAGCTCTTATTCCGAAGGTGGATAACCCTCTTTCTCTGGCTGACTTCCGTCCAATCTCTTTGTGCAACTGTATCTATAAAGTGATAGCCAAGGTGGTTGCGAGAAGACTCAAAGGCATCCTGTCTACTCACATCTCTGGTGAACAATTTGGCTTCTTGGAAGGTCGTCAAATTCATGAAGCAATCGGGACCGCTCAAGAGGCTCTCCACAGCATGAAGACCAAGAACCTCAAAGGGACTGTGCTGAAAATAGACCTATCCAAAGCATATGACTGGGTAAGTTGGTTATATATTCGTATGCTTCTTACTCACCTTGGGTTTGGTATCGGTTTCATACGATGGATTATGAGATGTATTACAACCGTTTCCTTTTCTATTCTGCTCAATGGGGCTGCATCCCCTTTTTTTCATGCTGAAAGAGGGCTGTGCCAGGGCTGCCCCCTTTCTCCCCTTTTATTTTTACTGGTTGCTGAAGGTTTGAGTAGAGCTCTTCATGTGGCAAAGAGACAGGGTACTTTGAAGGGCATTCAGGTTGCTCCAAACCTTTTCATCTCTCACCTTCTTTTTGTTGACGATGTTTTAATTTTTTGTTCTGGGTCGGTTCGTGATGCTATTACAATTGGTGAGATTTTGGATTTGTTTGGCAAAGCTACGGGTATGGAAGTGAATGCTGGGAAGTCTTCTATCTCTACTCATTCGTTGAGGGATGAGGAGAGACGTGAGTTCTCGCGGATCTTCCCCTATAGTGCTGTTGGTTTGGATGCTGGCCTGAATTACTTGGGTTTCCATTTAAAACCCAATGATTATAGGAAAACTGACTGGAACTGGTTGCTGGAAAAGCTGGAAAAACGATTAAAAGTTTGGTCTCACAAATGGTTATCTCGAGCTGGGCGGTTGACTCTAGTTAAGTCGGTTTTGGAGGCTGTTCCGGTGTATTGGTTGTCTTTGTCGTGGATTCCCAAGGGTATTTTGGAGGCTGCCAGGAAGATTTGCTTCAGATTCCTGTGGAGTGGAAAACAGGATTCTTTGGTGACCCCTTGGGTTCGGTGGGAGAAAATTGTTGTTCCAAAAGCGTTGGGTGGTTGGGGTCTGAAAAATATCTTCCTTTTTTCTCAGGCCCTTGCTGCCAAGGGTGGCTGGAGGCTCATCAATGGTGACAGCCTTTGGACTCAGGTGATTTCTCACAAATGTATTGCTCCTTTCTCCATTGTGGATTGGATAAGGTCTCCTGGGAAAACCTTTGCTGGGGGATCGGTGATTTGGAAGGCACTTGTTAAATCTTTTCACATTTGGAATCTAGTCTGGCTTGGGATGTGGGAAATGGTAGGAAGCTGCGGGTGGGTGAGGATCCATGGATGGGTAGTTCTCTTCATCACCTCCTTCCTAGGCGCACGGTTGAGGCTTTAAGGCAGCAGGGGATTACTTTTCTCTTCCATATTGCTAATCCGGTTCGAAGAAGGTTGGGCATCCAATCTTGGTTACAGGCTTCTTCCCTTGGGCTGGAGGTTTTTGATGAGAGGGCTCTGGCGGTATATATTCGTGCTCTAAAACAGGCTCATCTTGTGCTCTCGGACAGGGATGATAAGATCGCTTGGGATTTTGACCCTTCGGGGATTTATTCCCCCCGAGCCGGCTACCAAAAGCTTAGTGAGGGGGATGTTTTGGGTGAGGTGCGGTGGTGGTGGAAGAATCTCTGGAAATTGAACTGTCCTCCTAAGACTCGCCTTTTTATGTGGTGTGTCCTTGAAAATAAAGTCCCTACTTGGGATGTGTTGCAAAACATATGCTTTCAAGGCCCTGGATGGTGCTGCTTGTGCAAATCAGATGTTGAATCAGTTAATCATCTTTTCCTTAGCTGTCCTTTCATTAAAGGTATTTGGTTGGAGTGTTCCAGGCTATTGGGTTTCCGGTGCAGATGGGAGGGCATTTCTGTCTCTCATGCCTGGGAATCGTGGTGGGTGTCTACTGCTGAACTGAACTTAAAAGCACTGCCTCTTCTCGTTATATGGGGTTGTTGGTTGGATCGTAACCGGCTTATTTTTGATGGTTCTGTTAGTACTCCTGAGATTGTTGGTGCCATGACTGTGGGTCTGCACTCTGCCTTCCCTATTCATATTCGTGTTGCCAATCAGAGGGAGATCCTCATGTTGGAGATTGATAGGAGGAGGCCTTGGGGTTTTTTTGATGGAGCTATGCAGCAAAATATCTGTGGGGGAGGTGCTCTGTTGTTTCTCTCGGATTCACACTGGTACGATATCTCTGTAGGGCTGGGGGAAGGGTCAAATAATTTTGCTGAACTGTTGAGCCTCAAGATCCTTCTACTGTTCGCTATGGAGAAAGGTTGTAGGAAGCTAAATGTTTTTGGGGACTCCTTGAACGTGATAAACTGGATAAAAGGTATACAGATCTGCAGAGTTCATCTTTTACGAAATATGTTCTGTTCCATTGGAGTGATCCTCCGTTCCTTTGCCTCTTTCTCATGTCAGCATATCTATCGTGAAAATAACGAGAAGGCGGATCAAGCTTCTAAGAGGGGGCTGCTGTTGGATGAAGGCATCTGGAGGGTCAGAGAACATATGGAGGGTGTTATCTCTGAATATTTCCACCCATCTTTATTCGATTAGTGGCTACCGGACTTTGCTATGGCTTGTCCTTTGTCTACTGTTTTCATCCTCTCAGTGTGCGGACTTTACAGTTTTTTTGAGGAAGGGTGGGAATTTCTTCATCTGATGGTTGGACTACAAAATGTCTTGAGATCCCTTCCAAAAGGTGTGATGATTCTACATTACTGGAGGATGTGGGCTACTTTCATTTGTTTGAGCTTCTGGGAGGCTTCCGGCTGATAGTAGTTTCCAGGGGCTCCGTATACACCTATATGGTTTTTAAATATGATCTCATTATACATCTTTAATAGGCTGAGAGGCTGTGGTTTTCTTTGGCTGGCGGGTCAACATATTGCCTTTGGCTGTTTACCTTGGGGTGTGCATATCATCTCATCTTTTTGCTGATGAGGACCTTGAACTACAAAATGTTTTCTTTTCTGGTTTCTACAGGGTGATGGACAGTTTTACAATGGACAGTTTTGACAGATTGCAGTGGGTCGAAGTCTCATCTGGTTTCAAAAACTTTCTTTGACTTTCATGGACAGTTTCAGTGGACAACTTGACAGATTGCTGTGGGTCGAAGTCTCATGACTGGCTTCAAAATTTTTCTTTGACAGTTTGACAGTAAATGTGCATTCTCTGTACTTTTGTGCTTGGAGAGTGCGTTTTTGTTGCTGGACTTCACATTGAAGGTTTTCTTCTGTGGGCTGGACACAGTGTCTCTGGCATGAACAGGTTCCCTGGTCACTTAACATTTCTTGGTTACATTCCGAAGGGTGTTTTCGCTGGCTCTGTTATTATTGAAGGGTGATTTCGCTGGCTCTGTCTCTGACTGAACGTGCTTCTGTACCATTAACAGAACTGTTTTATATTTTCTCTATTGGCAGAGGTACGTTGTGGGAAAGTCTATAAGCAGCGCTGTGTTTGTGCATATTAGGATCTGCCTACATATGAAGGGTGTTTTCGCTGGCTCTATCTCTGACTGAATGTGCATCAGTACCATTAACAGATATGTTATATCTTTTCTCTATTGGCAGAGGTACGCTGTGAGAAAGTCTATAAGCAGCGCAATGTATTTTTTGTCTTTTATCAGCTCCTGGACCATGCATAGTTTCTCACTATGTATCTGTCACTGTAAACAAACTATAGGGTTTGTCTTTCAGAACACACAACAATGTGTTATTCTCATTGTAATTTTATAACTCACTTGCAGTAAATAAAATTACGCTTTTTTCTCGAGGAAAAAAAAAGAAGTATATTATATTTTTTTAATTTTTTAATTTTTTAATTTAAATATGACTTATTTTAAATAGAAAAATATTATAATTTTATTATTTATAAATTGGAACTTTTGAAAATTGAAAATTTACTTTTGGAAGCATTGCTAATCAAATAATTGGAAGGACCATAATTCTTTCAAATGCCATAATTGAACAAGATTAATAGTGGCAATGCAACACAACTCTTGTTTCTACCGTTAGTTAATTGTTTAAGGTTGTGAAGAGTTAATTGTTTAAGTTTGTGAAGAGTGTGGAAGAAGAAATGATTGCAGAAACTGAGTGTTCTCAAATATTGAGAAAATGTGGATCGAAAACAATTGTCATTGCGATATGTCATTGTGCAGAGTGCAGAAGTGTTGAGGAAGCTATGCTTTGAAAAATAAAACCCATAGTTTAATGTATTATGAGATTATGCTTTCAACTTCAACAAAGTATCATAAGACCCTGCCGTTTTTAGAAATTGATAAAATTTATTAATAAATAAATTTTATTTGGTCATAAATTTAAAGTTAAATTTCATTTGGTCATAGTCAATGTTTCATTGTGCGGATCTTTCATTATGTGGAGGAAGCTCTTCACAAGAGAGCTCCGCATAAAGAAACGTTGATCTGTGCAACTTTAACATCCCTTCATGCATTCATTAAATGATATGAATAGAAGGAACTCAACCCGATAGATGTTAGGATTGACATTAGCTTTGGATTTCTTTTGGTATCGTTTACCAAATTCCTCCTTTTCTATTGCAGTCATAGGTTTCTTCTTAATCATATGTAAATACGTGATATGTATTAATTCAATAAGCTTCTCCAAATGTTTTATGTAATTATTTGTAACTACATGATCCTTATTAATTAGTTCATTTCATTATTTTTCTCTAATTATATGTAAATACATGATGAGTATCAATTAATTTTACTTGTTAGTCATTTGGCTATTTCACAACATACTCTCTGGACCATTGTCGTAAAAATTGCAACTATTCAATGTTTTGTAACTTTGGGTTGGAATTTGGCTAAATAGTTTTTGTTTAGATTATGTTTTTTTTATTAGTTTTTATCATATAAATAAATATAATGTTATGAATCATTTTTGAACATTTAAATTGTGCAAAATTTGCAAACAAAATTTATTATTCTCACAAATCCTTATAAAATTTTAAATAAATTTTAAAAATAAACATTGAAAAAACATCCAAAACTTAGAATAATGATGTAGACTAGCTATAGAAATACTAGAATGCACGCGGAATATATACTTTACTCGTAGCGGATTTCAACTTAACAGATTCCAAACATACATACATACGCGATCATAATGTTTACTCAAACCATACATGAGCCCAAACCAACGCAGAAACCCAAACCAATGCAAATACGCGAGATTTCTTACCGGAGGGTCCCACACAGCTCCGACCAATCGTCAGTGATCGCACTTTGCACAATATACAATTTAACTTAACACTAAATCTTATGTTCTGTGATCTGGGATGTTGCGTTGTGTTGACACGTAGTTCTCTCCATTTCGCGTCGCAAACAAAATCCTTTACCATGTGATGTCCTTAACTTTAACTTGTAAATGTTGCGATTTGCGAAATCTCTTCCGGGCCACTGCAATCTTCGCCGTTGGCTTATTTTAGATCCGAGGGTCCACGCTACGCCCTCTATGTACCACTTCGCATCACAAGTTAAATAGCTTAGCTTGCGAAGTCCTAACCCAAACGTTGATTATTTGAAATGTGCGATGTCCTTCGTCTGCGATGTGATCTCTCACCGTTGATCGGTGTTGGATCGAACGACCCTCGTTGCGCCTGCAAATCCGATTGCTCTTCGTTCTGTGGTTAACCTGATATTCAATTCAACAAAGGGTTGTAAAAATGTATAAGGTCTTGTTGTGCCTACAAATTTGATTAAAATTCTTGTTGTGCGATAAAATGCAATTTTCGATTTCAACAGAGATTAAAACAATCAATTTAAAACAGAAAGCTGATCAAAGCACAAAACACTTGGAATTTATTTGGAAATGAAACATTTCTTTAAAACAGAGAGCCCGATCAAGCACAAAACACTTGGAAGTAATTTTAGAAATGAAAAATACAGAGCCAAGCCCTCAAATGGCTGGTTTTTACATTTATTTATGTTTCTCAGTTCTCTTCTTTCTCGCTATGGATGGCAGAACCCCCCAATGATGGATTTGGTTTGGTTTTATGTCTTTCCAAAATCCCCGTATGGTTGAGAAACTGTCATTCAGTTCCAGAACAGTTTATAAAACTAAATACTTAAATAATACTAATTAAAATATCTTTTTGTTCTGCAAATTACAATGGTTGTGTTAGCCCAAATCAACTTAAAACAAATTAAAATAGAATTCAAACTTATTCTTCTGTCCGGTAGAAGAAATCAACTCTAGTTGTAGCCTTTCAGTTAGAGGCTCCTGCATCAGGCTCCCGGGGTAAATTAAACTCACGGCTCCTGTCCATGAGCTCTTCAATAGAGTACCCAGCACTTTGAATTAAGGCAGCGTCCAACCAAGAACAATCCTCCAAAGGATGGTCCTTCCATTTGACCAGATACCCTAAATATTCTTTCTTTCGTGTTTTCCTGGCTACCTGTGTATCCAAAAACTATTCAATTTCCAAAGGTTGTGCTAGAGGCATCTGTTTAATCCATCATCTCTCCTCATTTTGGGTTTCTCGTGTTCGTCTCTCCGAACTGTCTTATTCATCAACAACAGTGTATGGGTACAGATCTGCCACATTAAAGATGTACGAGATTCCTACACCTAGAGTTAACTGCAACTCATAAGCATTTGCAAAAAACTTCCGAAGAATTCTACAAGGCCTGATCTTTTTCAACTTTAATTTTTTTTATTCGCCTTTAGGAAACCTCTCCTCGCACAAATGTTCCAGTACCAAGTCTCCTACTCCAAATTGTACCTCTTTCCTTTTCAAATATTCTCGTTGTTTATACTTTTGGTTGTTGTCCTGTAGCTTCAATTGGACCTGTTCATGTAGATCGTTGATTGCTTTCACGAAATCTTCGCCATCAGCACTCTTGCGCTCTGACTGACCCAAATCTCGCAACTCAAATACTCCATGTGGGTGCATTCCATATAGGATTTGGAAAGGACTTCGGCCTATGCTCCTGTTGGGTGAGTCATTATAGGCAAAATCCACTTGTGCAAGCACACGATTCCATTTTCTGGAATTTTCACCAACCAGACTCCTCAGCAAATTTCCCAGACTCATGTTCACAACTTCAGTTTTCCCATTATATTATGGGTGATAAGCCGAACTGAAATTTAGTTTTGTGTCTAGATTTTTCCACAATTTTCACTAGAAATGGCCTATGAAATTTACATCCATGTCCGAGATGATGGACTTCGGAAAATGTAATCTGACTATCTCTAAAAAGAACAAGTGTGCTACATGTGTGGCATCACTCGTCTTTCTGCATGGAATGAAATGTGCCATCTTGTTGAAATGATCCAACACCACCATGATGGAATCGAATCCCCGCTATGTCTTCAACAGACCTAAGATAAAGTCCAAGCTGACTGAGTCCCATGGTCTGTTCGGAATGGGTAAGGGTGTATACAACCCTCCATTCTGGCTACGTCCCTTCGCATGCTGAAAATTTTTACACCTGATTATGAATCTTTGCACATCTCTTCGCATCCTCGGCCAATAGTAAAAGTGGCTCAACTGATCCAATGTCTTATCTATGCCAAAATTTCCAGCTAAACCTCCACTGTGTTTTTCCTGAATTAAGTTCTCTCACATAGAAAATTCCGGAATACACAACTATCCTCCTTTGAACACCAACCCCTCGTGCATGTTATAGTCCAACCATGGACTATTGTCTCTCAGTAATGGATTTTGGAAAGCTTCATAAGCTGCCTTAAAACCTGCATCCATCTCATACAAGTCTTTGAGATGCTCAAATCCCAATACCTGCACTACGCTTTCGTGTAATATCAAGCTTCTTCTACTTAACGCATCTGCTACCTTGTTGGCCTGACCGTTGTTGTGTTTCAACACGAATGTAAAACTCTGCAAGTACTCCTCCCACTTCGCATGTTTATGATTCAGCTTGTGCTGCTTCATAATGTATTGTAACGCAGAATTGTCTCAAAACCAGACAAATTCATTAGCCAACAAATAATGTCTCCAATGATTCAATGCTTGGACGACTGCATAAAAATCTTTGTCATAAGATGTATACTTCTGCTTGCTCTCATTTAACTTCTCACTAAAGTATGCTACTGGATTATATTCTTGGTTGAATACTGTGCAATGGTTGTTCCACTGGCATCACAACGAACTTCGAAAAGTTTGTTGAAGTCTAGTAGTTTTAGGATTGGTTTTTTTCGTGATCTTCTTCTTCAAAAAATGAAAAATTATCTCAGTAGATTATGTCCAATAAAAGGCTAATTTTCTTTCCTAATGGTATCCACCATAGGTGCACAAATACCACTGAAGTTCTTCATAAACTTTCGATAGAAACATGCCAATCCATGAAAACTTCTTACTTCAAACAAACTTTTGGGAGATGGATAGCTAACTATGGCTGCAACCTTCTCTGGGTCCATCTTCAACTCATTCTCATAAATTACAAATCCTAAATAAATCAATTCTTTCTTGAAAAAAGAAAAAAAAATTAAATTCGTTAATAATTTATTTTTCTGCAATTTTTCCAATACATACCTGACATGCCAAAAATGTTCTTCCTTCGTCTTGCTGAAAATAAGTATATCATCCAGATATACAATAAAAAAGTTGCCAATGAATTATTTCAACATCTCATTCATCAAACACATGAATTTGTTGGGGGCATTTCTCAGCCCAAATGGCATGACCAACCATTCATACAAGCCTTCATTGGTCTTGAAAGCGGTCTTCCATTCGTCACCTTCTCTAATCCTGATCTGATGATAGCAGCTTTTCAGATCTATCTTTAAAAATTACGCTACTCCACTCAGACAATCCATCATATCATCCATTTGAGGTAAAGGAAACCTGTACCTGATTCTGATCTCTTTTATCGCCCGTGGATTAGTGCACTTCCACCATTCACCTCTTTTCTTGGGAGCTAAAATGGTCATAACAACACAAGGAATCAAACTCTCCCGAATCAACCCTTTATCCAACAAATCCTGTACTTTCTTCTTGATCTCCTCATTGTATTTTAGACTCATCTGGTAAGCAGCCTTGTTTGGAAAACTGGCTCCTGGAATAAAATCAATGTGGTGACTAATGCTCGGCTTTGGTGGTAATTTATCTGGTAGATCATCCACCACAATATCATTAAACTCTTGCAGCATGTCCTGTATTTCCACAGGAAAATCAGTGTTTTTTGTATGCATCAATACTGCTCTTGGCCTTCGCACAACTGAATATTCACCTCATTCTCCTCAATCTGTCACAGAAACTCCTTTCCGCCTATCAGCAGTGTTTTTGTCCCACTAGTTTCTGCAGTATCTTCTTCTTTCATGGGAACAAACGTATGCTTTATCCCATCCTTCACAAAGCTGTAACAATTATTTTCCACATCATGGACGACCTTTCTATCATATTTCCATGGTCTTCCCAGTAGAATATGGCACACTTCCATAGGCATGATATCGCAAGTCACCTTGTCCTTGTACTTGCCAATGTGAAACTCCACCTTCCACTGCTCATCAACCAACAGTTGGTGTCCCTTCTGCAACCAAGAAACCTTATAGGGATTCGAGTGCTTCGACTTATTCAAACCCAATTTTTCTACCATCTCATTGGCTACCAGGTTATTACTTCTTCCACTATCTATAATCAATTTGCAGCATTTTCCATGAGACTTGCACATAGTCTGGAACAATGCTTTCCTTAGTGTCAGGTCAGCCATCTCCTTAGCTAGTTTTAGCAAAACCTTGTTCAACACCAAGGCCTCTCCTGTTTCAGGTACATTCTCCACCTCTTGGGGCGGTGCCTTGGCTTCATCAGGTTGAGCAATATATGCTTCCCTTTGTCCAACTTGCTCATTTTCAGGACATTCAAAAGATCCGTGTCCCCATTGGTGATACTTGTAACACTGGTAGGAATTTCCTCTACCTCTACCATTACCTCTTCCTCACTGTTATGGCCTTCCACCTCTGGTGTTACCTTCCCTCTCAGTATGTCCTGAAGTCTTCGAACTGTTGCCCTCTTCATTACTTTTGGCAATGCTACCTCTGCCAAAGGACTGTACTCTTCCTCTACCGAAACCACGTCCTCTTCTTGCATTCTGCTTCCTGGTAATATTTTCTTCCGCCTTAAAAGCAAATTGATATGCCTCCTCTATAGTTTTAGGAGAAAGAATATTGATCTCATCTAAGATTTCTATCCATAGACCATTCACAAATCTTGTTGTCTTCACAGGGGTATCTTCAACATACCCAGCCCTTAAGTTCACTTTATAGAATTCTTCTGTGTATTCCTTTACATTCATCGTTCTCTGTCTCATATTCTACACTTGTCTGTAAAGGGAAAATTCATAATATTTAGGCAGGAACTTTCTTTTCATATTTTCAATCATCCTGTCCCATCTCTTAATCAAAGGCTTGTTCAGTCTTCTCCTTTCTACCTTCACACTGTCCCACCACAAGGCGGCGTGTCCTTTCAATTTAGTAACAACAAACTTGATTTTCCTATCCTCACTAACTTCCTCATACTCGAAGTATTTGTCTAACTCACTTATCTAGTACAACAATGCTTCTGTGGACAAACTTCCATCATAATTGGAGAGCTCTGGTATTGGCTTGTTGCTAGCCATCAAAACATATTTTAGTAGTTTGATTTTTGGTGTCTCGTCCTCTGCCCCATCTATTTGTGTCACTGGCTCCTCATCACTGTCATCTCCACCTTCAGGATCCCTATGCCTTCCGACTTCCACTACTACCAAACGTGCTGACAACACTATAATCTCTTCATGCAATCCATCATCTATTGCTCCCCTTGTAGCTCTTCCCTGACCTATTCTTCCTACTTCCATATTTACTTAGGAAGAAATAACTACTCTGATACCAATTGATGTAGACTAGCTGCAGAAATACCAGAATGCACGCGGAATATATACTTTACTCGTAGTGGATTTCAACATAACATATTCCAAACATACATACATACACGATCACAACATTTACTAAAACCATACATGAGCCCAAACCAACGCAGAAACCCAAACCAATGCAAATATGTGGGATTTGTTACCGGAGGGTCCCACATAGCTCCGACCAATCGTCGGCGATCACACTTTGCACAATATACAATTTACGTTAACGTTAAATCTTATGTTCTACGATCTGCGATGTTGCGCTATGTTGACATGTAGTTCTCTCCATTTCGCGTCGCAAATAAAATCCTTACCGTGCGATGTCCTTAACTTTATCTTATGTTGCGATTTGTGAAATCGCTTCCGGGCCACTGCTATTTCCGCCGTTGGCTTATTTTGTATCTGAAGATCCATGCTACGCCCTCGTTGTACCACTTCACATCACAAATTAAATAGTTTAGCTTGCGAAGTCCTAACCCAAACGTTGATTCTTTGCAATGTGCGATGTCCTCTGTCTGTGATGTGATCTCTCACCGTTGATCAATGTTGGATCGAACGACCCTCGTCGCGCCTGCAAATCTGATTGCTCTTTGTTATGTGGTTAACCCAATATTCAATTCAACAAAGGGTTGTAAAAGGTCCAAGGCCTCACTGTACCTGCAAATCCGATTAAAATTCTTGTTGTGCGATAAAATGAAATTTTCGGTTTCAACAGAGATTATAACAATCGATTTAAAACAGAGAGCCAATCAAAGCACAAAAACACTTGGAACTTATTTGGAAATGAAACATTGTTTTAAAACATAGAGCCCGATCAAGCACAAAACACTTGGAAATAATTTTAGAAATGAAAAATACAGATACAAGCACTCAGATGGCTGGTTTCTACATTTATTTATGTTTCTCAGTTCTCTCCTTTCTCACTATGGATGGCAGAACCCCCTAATGATGGATTTGGTTTGGTTTTATGTCTTTCCAAAATCCCCATATGGTTGAGAAACTTTCATTCAGTTCCAAAATAGTTTATAAAACTAAATACTTAACTAATCATAATTCAAATATCTTTTTATTCTGCAAATTACAATGGTTGTGTTAGCCCAAATCAACTTAAAACAAAGTAAAATAGAATTCAAACTTCTTCTTCTGTCCAGCAGAAGAAATCAACTCTAGCAATAGCCTTTCAGTTGGATGCTCCTGCATCAAATAATTAGATAACGCATTTCATAAATGACACTGAATTTTCTTTCATAATAATATTAATTTCTTTTAACAATTGATAAAATTTATTATTAAATAAATTTGATTTGGTCATAAAATAAAATTAATTTAATTTATATTTATAATTTTAGGTTTATATTTTTTAATGAAAGTTTTCATTATGCGGAGGAAGCTTCCTCCGCACAATGAAAGCTCCACACAATGAAATTCTTCAAATTAAAATAGAGATAAGTTTCATTTTCACAATGAAAGTTTTCATTGTAAGTTTCGCACAAGGAAAGCTCCACAAAATGAAGCAGTCTCCTACAGTTGTGGTTCTCAGTTTGCACCGCAAGATTATGATCATAGAAACAATGTGTATTCTCCACGTGCACTTTGACAAGTTAAATATTTAATTATTAAATAAATATTTAAAACATTGATAACATTTTTTATATTTGTAGAGGGAATATGTATATACATAGTGTAGCATGAGTTCTTTAAATTATTATTTGGTTTAAGAAAATAAAATGTACACATGTATAACTAAATTAATTACAAAGACTAATTTAGCATTGATTGCAAAATGAAATATGGATTTCTTCACAACGCTTTGAAAAATAAAACCTATCGTTTAATGTATTATGAGATCTTGCTTTCAACTACACCAAAATCATTTATTGTATCATAAGTCCCTACTAGTTTTAGAAATCAATAAAATTTATTATTAAATAAATTTGATTTGGTCATAGTCAATGTTTCATTGTACGAACCTTTCACTATTTGGAGGAAGCTTCCTCTGCACAATGAAATTTTTCATTGTAAGCTTTGTACAATGAAAGCTTCACACAAGGAAGCTCCACACAATGAAACATTGATTCCTGCACCTATGATTTCCCTGCATGTATTCATAAATGACATTGAATTTGCTTTCATAATAATATTAATTGTTTTTAGCAATTAATAAAATTTATTATTAAATAAATTTGATTTGGTCATAAAGTTAAACTAATTTAGTTTATATTTATGATTTTTAGGTTTATAGTTTTCTTATGAAAGTTTTCATTTTGCAGAGGATAAAATTTATTATTAAATAAATTTGAATTGGTCATAAAGTTAAATTAATTTATTTTATAATTATGATTTTTAGGTTTATAGTTTTCTAATGAAAGCTTTCATTGTGCAAAGGAAGATTCCTCCGCACCATAAAATATTTCACTATAATCTCTGTACAACAAAAGCTCCACATAATGAACTTCTTCAAATTAAAATAGAGATATTAAGCTTCCTCCACACAATGAAAACTTTCATTGTGAGCTCCACATAAGGAAATCTCTGCATAATGACAAAGGCTCCTATAATTATGTTTCTTAGTTTGCACTGCAAGATTGTGATCACAAAATAATGTGTATTTTCCACTTGCATTTTGACAAGTTAAATATTTAATTATTAAATAAATATGTAAAACATTGATAGCATTTTATATATGAGCAGAGGGAATATGTATATAAAGATTTTATGTTATGCAACCAACTCACAAAATAGAAGAAAAGATAGATCAACGACTAAAAAATTAACCTCTTCGAGGGAGGAACCTCCTTTAGATTACATAAATGAACAATTCTTGAACGTTAAAAATAGTAAAATATCCTTGGTATATATATGATTATGAGGAGTCATGATATAATCAAAGTCTACATAACAATAATAATGTAAGGGCACAACAATAAAAATAGGGGGCTACACTAACAATAACAATAAGGGGGATACAATAGTATTATAGGGACCTAACATGTCCCTATCCTTTAAAAAATTATTGTCCTCAATTCTTGAGTAGTTTCGGATGCTTCTTTATAAAATTCCCATCCTCCGACGTGGAATGTTCAATAGGTAAGTTCTTCAACTTAATGAGATACTCTGAAATTAATCGATTCTGTAGATTTTGGGTACTTGTTTTTGTGATTATTTCAGGCTCAATTATAATTTTTCCTTCTTCGTCAAGTTCTAAAAACAATGTTTGAACTGGGATCTTGTCACCAATAAACTTTTTTAAACATGAAACATGGAAAACCGGATGTACTCAGGAAGATGCAAACAACTCCAATTTGTATGCCATAGTACCAATATTTTGCAACACCCTGTAAGGACCATTGTACTTGGGTGATAATTTATTATCCTTCTTAGCTTGCTTGAGGGACATTTTTTTGTATGCTTGTAGCCGTAAAAACACCCAACCACCTACATCAAATCTTCTTTCACTGCAATGCCAATCTTCCTATTGTTTCATTCAATTGCGCCAGAGTGAGGTTATCCTTTAAGAGTTGGAGAACATTTTGTTGATGCTCGATGTGATTTTCCACTGCTTGAACCTTAGAATTTTCTCTTAAAGATGATATGATGGATGGTGGATGATATCCATAAACTTCCATAAATGGGATCATTTTTGTTGCAGTATGAAAGGAAGTGTTATACCACCATTTAGCTAGAGGAAACCACTTGACCCATTGTGTTTGTTTATCAGATAAAAAGAAACGAAGATATCCTTCCAAAAATTTGTTCACTATCTCAATTTTCTCGTGAGATTGAGGATGATAACCTGAGCTATGAGCTAATGTAGTACCAAGACAAGAAAATAATTCCGTCCAAAATCTTCCAATAAAAATGGGATCTCTGTCACTTACAATAATCATTGGGTTTCCATGTAGCATTTGAATTATTTCCATAAATGCAGTAGAAAATGTATTGGATTTAAAAGGATGAGATAATGCACAAATGTGCGCATACTTGGTAAGTCTATCAACTACCATCATTATGACACACTTTCCTTCAAACTTAGGTAAACTTGTGATAAAATCCATTGAAACCTCCTCTCAACATTGACTTGGAATGGATAAAAATTGTAACAAACCTAGGGTCTTAATTGTATCAAATTTATTTTGTTGGAAAACCAAACATTCTACCACAAACTTCTGAATATCAAATTTAAGGCCATGATCCCAAAAAAAAAATCCTTTTTGACCTTGTGGTAAGTATTGAAAAATTCAGAGTTCCCTCCTAAGGGGGAGGTGTGCAATTCCAAAATAATATTTTGTTTGAGTTGGGAACTCTTACAAAGATACGAGCAATCTTTGTACCATAATAAATAATTTTTCCATCTAAATATATCAGACGTACTAGGATTGTGTTGCAACTTTCGAATGAGTTTCCACACCTCTTAGTCATTCTTACTTTCATCCCTTGCTTCAATTATCCAATCAGGTTGGATAATATAAATGGCATAAAGCAATGCTTCCACATCCTCATCCTTTCTTCAGAGTGCATCTGCAACAACATTTTGCATCCCTTTTTTGTAGATGATTTCAAAATCATAACCCAACATCTTTTTGACCCATTTTTGTTGCTCTTCTGAAGAAAACATTTGTTCCAAAAATTATTTAAGACTATCATGATTTGTTTTTACCTTGAAGTGTCTTTTCATTAGGTAAGGTCTCCATTGCTTTAGTGCATGTAGTATTGCTAACATTTCCTTCTCATAAATAGGTTTGTGTAAATACTTTCCTTTGATTGGAAAATTTTCAAAAGAAATGGGTCTTCCCTCTTGCTTTAAAAAAACACCAATTTCATTTCTTGAGGCGCCACATTCCATAATAAATGTTTTTGTGTAGTATGGCATAGCTAAGATTGATGTTTGTCACATTGCATCTTTAAGATGTTCAAAGGCCTTAGTTGCTTATGGAGTCTAAGAAAATACATCTTTATTCAATAATGTTGTTAGAGGTGTTTCTATTCTCCCATAATTCTTAAAAAAATTGCAATAATGCCCTGTCAGCTCGATAAATCCTCGAATATTATTTATGCGTGTGGGGAGTTTCCATTCCTTAATGGCTTAATTTTGTTAAGGTATACCTTAACACCCTCATGAGATACAATATGACCCAAATATTCCACATCTTGTACTACAAAGAAACATTTAGAGGTTTTTGCATATAATTGTTTCTCCTCCAATAGTTTCAGCATTGATCCAGGTGGATATCAGTGGCCACCCACCTATTCCATTTGGACCCACATCATCAATTCTTACAGCTTTTCACATTCAGCACAACTTACTATTTTTAGCAGGTTTTCGGGTCCTGCACTCCCGGAGCCGTTTTGGGGCATTAATGATCCAGGTGGATATTGGTGGCCACCCACCTATTCCATTTGAACCCCCACCATCAGTTCTTTCATATTTTAAGTTGCAGCACAACTTAATAATTTTAGCAGTTTTTTGGGTCCTGAACTTCCGGAACCATTTTGAGGCCCTAAACGACGTTTTTTGGGCATCGCGCTACTGCGAATATCGATTCCGGAACATTCAGCACAACTTACTATTTTTAGAAGGTTTTCGAGTCCTGCACTCCCGGAGCCATTTTGGGGCATTAATGATTCAGGTGGATATTGGTGGCCACCCACCTATTCCATTTGAACTGCCGCCATCAGTTCTTTCAGATTTTAAGTTGTAGCACAACTTACTATTTTTAGCAATTTTTCGAGTCCTGAACTTCCGGAGCCATTTTGAGGCCCTAAACGACATTTTTTGGGCATCACACTGCTGCTAATATTAATTCTGAAATGGAATCACATTTTCCGGAGGGGCAATGCCTAAAAAACGTCGTTTAGGGCCTCAAAATGGCTCCGGAAGTTCAGGACCCGAAAAACTGCTAAAAATAGTAAGTTGCGCTGCAACTTAAAATCTGAAAGAACTGATGGTGGGGGTTCAAATGGAATAGGTGGGTGGCCACCAATATCCACCTGGATCATTAATGCCCCAAAACGGCTCCGGGAGTGCAGGACCCGAAAACTTGCTAAAAATAGTAAGTTGTGCTGATTGTGAAAAGCTGCAAGAATTGATGGTGCGAGTCCAAATGGAATAGGTGGGTGGCCACTGATATCCACCTGGATCAAGCACCCTGTCAACATGTTGAACATGATCCTTCCAAGACTTGTTGTAGATTGTTATATCATCTAAAAATACTAATAAAATTTTTCTAAGGAAGGGTTTCGAAATGAAATTCATGAAACATTGAAATGTGGAAGGTGCATTAGTAAGGCCAAAAGGCATTGGTTTCTAGTGTATATCCTCCTCTTTTGATGTTTCTTGTTCATTTTCTTCCTCCTCTGCACAATGTATGTAGAATAATTTCTTCTCAGCACACTTATCACCTTTAGTGTATTTTCTGTCACAACTGTAAAAAATCTTTTTTTCTCTTTTTTCCTCCAATTGTTGTGGCGTTAACCTTGTAGGTTTTGGAATGCTAGGAGCAACAACACTTCCATATTTATAGTTGTGAGTGGTAGACTTCATTGTTTCCATAATTTTGCTTTCAAATTTTCTTACCACCCTGAATGCCTCCTCCAATGAATCAGGTTCTCAAAAGTGAACATCATGTTGGATGTTATTCTTCAAATTCCCTATGAATACATCAATCCTATGCTCCTATGGAATATCATTTACCTTGATATTCAATTTTTGGAATTCCTCAATGTGCTCTCTCATTGAACCCTTTTGTTTGATATTTATCAATTGGTTAAATAAGGTGTTGCTCTTTGTATCCTCATAATGTGCTATCATTTCATCTGTAAAAATTGACCAAGTGATAAGTGGTTTACAAGAAAAAAACCATCGATATTATACAAAATGTTTGAGTTCTAAATATAAAGATGCAATGCGTACCTTTTGTGTTTGTTACACATCATGGAGATCAAAATATTGCTCCATATGTAGTATCCATGTTACCAGATCCTTTCCATCAATCTTCCTTATATTGATATTTGTAAGGTGGTGTCTTTTTAACCCAACATTGGGGTCTCTAAAATCATAATTCATTCCTTTTGTTCTCCTCATGAGTTTCATGGAATACATTTTCGCCATTAGGAAGCATTTCTTGTAGTAACTTTGTCAAACCTTTCATGACTTCTTTTAAACCATTCAAGTCACATTTTATTTCTTATTTTAAACCATCCATGTCACTTATTAATCCATCCATGTCCCCTTTTAGTTTATCTTTGGTTTCTCTTTGTGAGAGCGGAATTTGTTGCACTTGGTCCCATAATTTTGATATATCATGTTGTAATTCTTCCTCTTCATGAGTCATAGCAGAGATTTCTGAGTACTTTATGGGTCTAGAATTATTTTCTTTGGGAGGAATTTTAGAACCAAATACTGATATTTATGCTTCAATATTCCCTTTGAATCACTTAAAACTTATTTTTCAAACAACATTTATGCAAAATTTTAAAAAATACACACATTTTTATTTTGTTTTAAGAGATTGATATTGAATTTATTGTATCTATGTAATTTCAGATCTCAAAGGTTTGAACTTCCATCTTCTTGTATCCCTCTAAGTGTTCTTTCCAACCCCACAAGTCAGACTGAGATTGGATTCTTCAAGAAAGAGTTATGTCCACCAATCTCTTATTATGACTTGATTATATACTGATTCAGTAGAGAAAACTTGTATAGATGGCCACATTCTATTATTTCAACCTTCAACCCTGAAAATGATACACAAAAAACTGAAGTTCATTCACTTTCATCCAGTTTTAACGAAATTCAAATTTGATGCTCAGAGAAAAAATTATGATGACTTTCCCTAGGTCACTTGTTTGATATGGAATTCTGGAGACTGCAAAAACCCTAACTTCCTTAGAACATATCTCCAAAAATACAACGAACCAAGATCTGAAATTTGTACACAAAGTTTACCCATATTTCAGCTCCACGTGTTTGAAATTTCAGCTTCTGAAGCCTTGTGGAGAAAAACTTATAGTGAAAATTCCAAGATGACATGTTTGAAGAAGCGAAACCCTAGAATCTAAAGCTATGATACCAAATGTTATGCAACCAACTCACAAAATAGAAAAAATTATAGATCAACGACTTAAAAATTAGCCTCTTAGAGGATTCAACCTCCTTTATATTACATAAATGAACAAATCTTGGATGAGACAAATTATAATTCATCCTTGGTATATATTGGAGTCTAAAAGGTCACAATATAAGGCTACATAAAAATAATAATGTAACGTCACAACAATAAAAATAGTGGGCTTCTACGGGGCACAATAATAACAATAGGGGGATACAATAAAAATAACAATAAGGGGAATACACCAATATTATATGGACTTAACAGTTTAGCAAGAGTTCTTTAAATTCTTATTTGCTTTTAGAAAATAAAATGTACATGTGTATGACTAAATTAATTACAAAGACTAATTTAGGATTTGATTATTGCATATGTATTTCAAAATGAAATATCGAGTTTTTCATAACTCTTTGAAAAATAAAACTCATAGTTTAATGTATTATGATAACTTGCTTTCAACTTCAGTAAAATAATTTATTGTATCTTAAGTCCTTGTTGTTTTTAGAAATTGATAAAAAAATTATTAAATAAATTTGATTTAGTCAGTCAACGTTTCATTATGCTAAGCTTTCACTGTGTGGAGGAAGCTTCTTTTTCACAATGAAAGCTTTCATTGTAAGATTTTCACAATGAAACATTGATTCTTGTAACTCTAGCATCTCTACATGCATTCATAAATGAAACTGGATTTGTTTTCATAATAATTATATTAATTGTTTTTAGCAATTGCTAAAATTTATTATCAAATAAATTTGATTTGGTCATAAAGTAAAATTAATTTAATTTATATTTATTATTTTTAAGTTTATAGTTTTTTAATAAATCTATAGAGTTAAATTAATTTAATTCATATTTATGATTTTGAGGTTTATAGTTTTTTAATGAAAGCTTTCATTGTGCGGAGCAAGCTTCCTCTATACAATGAAAGCTTTCAGGCTCAGCTCTGCACAATAAAATAGGCTCGTACAATTATTGTTCTCAGTTTTCACCACAAGCCTATGATCACAAAAAATGTGATGTATTATCCACATGCACTTTGACAAGTTAAATATTTAATTATTAAATAAATATTTAAAACTTTGATATCATTTTATATATGTGCAGAAGGAATATGTATATACAAAGTCTAGCATGAGTTCTTTAAATTCTTATTTATTTTAAGAAAATAAAATGTACACGTATATAACTAAATTAGTTACAATGACTAATTTAGCATTGACTATTGCAAAATGAGATATGGAGTTTTTCACAATGCTTTGAAAAATAAAACCCATAATTTAATGTATTATGAGATCATGCTTTCAACTTTAGAAAAATAACTTATTGTATCATAAGTCTCTGATGTTTTTAGAAATTGATAAAATTTATTCTTAAATAAAATTGATTTGGTCATAGTCAATGTTTCGTTGTGTGGAGGAAGCTCCCATTGTAAGCTCAACACAATGAAAACTTTGCACAATGAAACATTGATCCCTGCAACTTTGGCTTCCCTACATGCATTCATAAATGACATTGAATTTGATTTGATAATAATATTTTTTTTTTAGCAGTTGATAAGTTTTATTATTAAATAAATTTTATTTGATCATAAAGTTAAATTAATTCAATTTATATTTATGATTTTTAGGTTTATAGTTTTTAATGAAATCTTTCATTGTGCGGAGGAAGCTTCCTCTACACAATGAAAACTTTCATTGAAAGCTCCACACAACGAAAGCTCAACATAATGATATTCTTCAAATTAAAACAGAGATAAGCTTCCTCTGCTATCTACGCACAAGGAAAGATCTACACAATGAGGCAATTTGCTACAATTATGATTCTAAGTTTGATAGGTTAAACCTTCTTCTTCCTCTGTAGCTCCGCACTACACAAAATGTATTAATTTTAATTAATATTTTTTCATCCCCCCTCCCTTTCTCCTATGTAAAGGACCTACACATGTGTCTGTTATGGCATCATTGGGAAGAGTAGTAGCATAACAGTATTAGTGTTAGAGCACTCATTGACGGAAAAACCACTTACAAAATTAGTATATTATTATTATTTTAAAATGAATTGTCGAGCACTAACAAATATCGAAAATAAAGCGCCCTCCACCAGGGGAACTATGTCTCGCCAGATCTCGCTCATTAGCTTTAGGGTTGTAGCAAGCATTAATCAAGACCTATAAATTGTAAAATAATTTTAGTCCCACTATAATTTGTGAAAAGATGAATAACTTAAGGTAGTTATAAAAAGTAGAATTAAAGTGAAAATTTTATGAAAGGAAAATTCATAATTTATTACATTAAGAAGGACAAAAGTAAAAAAAAAAAAAAAGTAAAAAATTATAAATCAAAATAACGTTAAGAAGGAAAAAAAAATTACATATGATTTGATTAATTAAAAAAAATATTAAATAAATATTTTAAAAGAGAAAAAAAAAAAAATATATATATATATATATATATATATATATATATATATATATATATATATAGTCAACAAGATTTTATTAATTCATCAAAAAGTTACAACAAATTTGCATGAAAATCACATATCTCCCGACCTCACTCCTACTGGATTTGTTGGCCAAGAGGGAAACACAAAAACTAAGTGCAAAAAATCAAAGTTTACAAAGGATCCAAAAACAAAAATATCACAGAGCCAAAAACACCAGTATGAGAATACAACCCACTTCCATTAGGTTTAAGAGGAATTTTCAGCACTAGTTTGGAAATAGGTATCTTTGGGGGTCTAGGATGACCATGGATGTGGAATCCTAGGAGAGAAAAACAACCCTCAATCTTCTCAAGCCGCTTAATTTTTCTCCTTTGTCCTTTCCAAAGAGAGGCCACATGATCTAGGATATCCCATGGGTTATGTTGGATATCATTCATAAAATCAATCACTTCATTATAGTAATCATGGCAGTGTTGAACAAGATCCTCCAAGAGTGTGGTAACATTACACAACTACAAGTCTAGAGAATCCAAAAAGGGTGGAATATCCACACATCCATGGGAATAAATATGATCATGGGCCACTTCGCCCACAAATGTCGCCTCTACACCCCCATCACCTTCCATCTCCCTCGCATAACCTCTATGGATCATCGGTTGTCCTCGAGGACCTACCCCCTGTTAGTGTGAATTCTAATCACAAGGATGCGAAAAAATCTCACTTTATTTGTGCATAAAAAACAACCCTAACATAAAATGTGGCTATCAATTTCCTTAGATCTACAGTAGGTGATCAAAATAAATGCTACAAAAATCTAGATCTATTTAGTTAAAGACATTAAACAACAAAAATAAACAAGATTTGCTCCATACATCCAATAAACAAGACAAGAATTTATTAAGAATTTTTTGTATTATGACACCTGGGAAGGGAACACAGAAAGATGTTACCAGTCCCTCTCAATGGGATGGTTTCTTGTATGTCCTCAGCGCTTCAGATCCAAGATCTCTCTCTCTTGATGGTGCAGAAAACCCAGACAAAATGGAACTCAAAGGGAGCTCACAAGCAAAAAGTAGAAAAAATATGACAATGATGGAGGATCAAAGTCAAACCAAAAGTATAGATCAAAAGGTGATCTCAAGGTAACAAAAAGTAGTGAATGAATGGAAAACCCTTCTATTTATAACAAAATATTGAGTTAGTCTAGATATTGGTGCATAATTAAAATATTATTAACTAAATCTAGATCCAACTTACATGGTATTATTTTTGGTGGAGGGAAAAGGAATTTAGAATTGGTTAAATATCTTTATTTAAAAATAATAAATAAATAAATGATTTATTTATTATTTCAAGGATGAGGTTAAGGAATAATTAAATAAATAATTATTTATTCAATTATTTATAAATGATTTAGTCAAATTTAACAAGGAATATTATTAAATGATGATTTAAATAATTATTCCTAGAAAATAATAAGATAAATAATGATTTATCTAATTAATTCTCATGTTTTGGGTTAAATGTGACAAGGAATGTTAATTAAACAGTGGTTTAGTTAATCCCTAGAGTAAAATCAAACAAATAAGAATTCATTTAATTATTCCTCATGGGGTTTCCTGTTTAGACCAGAAATAACTTAATAAACTATGGGTTATTAAATTATTTCTCATAGTGAAAGAAATTTTACTATGGTAAAATTAGTCTTACAAGGTGTACTTTAGTCCATCTAATAGTAACAGGTTAGATGACAAAAAATTGGTGTAACACCCCTCGCCTAGCTCTTCCATGTTGTTGAAACATCACCTTTCTTGCACTAGGCCAAAAAGACCAGCTTATATTCTTCACCAAAACATATGGGATTGAAAATGTTGTCTAGCTCCTACATTTACCAAAGTGTATGCCCCTAGATTCCTATAATCGATCACCAAGTTCATATAGTCACCCCTACCAAAACCAAAATGGCACCCCTGCCTATGTTACTCCAGATAGTAGAGGGGAAGAACACCCAACAACAATTGCAGAAAACCCAGGATTTCAAATTCCAACCCAAATCCCAAGTGATACTAAGGGGCGAAAAAACATGGTAATTATGACTAAAAACTGAAGAGCCCAAATGAAATTCCACAAAGCACAAATGTAAAATGATGGAGGTGGAACTAACATAAACCCCACCTAGGATTCCTGAAGATCAAAAACTCTAAAAACCAAAGAACAGGATCAAGAGACTTACGAGATTGGTTCTATAAGAACCCTAATCCAATATGCTTATGTTGGTGAGACAATGTAGAGGAACTCCCTCCCACTACAAGCCCAACTAGGTGCATGGCGATTCCCAACAAATTGTCACTACAGGATCCCACACTGTCAATTTTTTCACCAATGGAGTTGCAACATAAACCCTACCCGCCTATAGTATACTTGGACTCAAAATTTGCAAACATTATGAGCATGCACAGGTTGGAATCATGTGAAAACGTGTCTTGGCCCTCACCACCCTCACAATCTACCATAACTATACTTTCTAACTGTAGGAGCATGCCTGAGACCCCACTTATAAATTGGTCGAGATATATCTCGAACCTTCCCAGGCCCATACACCACCTATCCATTTTCCACCACATGTCTCACCAAATTTTCATGAGCAAGTGTCTACTTTGTGCCCTTTCGCTCCATTATAACCAAGCTCTTCCACCCTCATCAGGGTGAAAAAAATTATATATATATATATATATATATATATATATATATATATATATATATATATATATATATATATATATATATATATATACATATACATATACATATACATATACATATACATATATATATAAAAATTTGTAAATTTCCGTGAATATTAATATAAGTATATTTTATATAATAAATAGATGAAAACTTGAAAAAAATTGAAGAAAAACGAAATACAGATGATGAAAAAATTCAGCCCTTAAAAAAGTATATCTTATAAACCCTCTTACACTATATAAAATCCATTAGATACTATAATTATAGGCATGCCATAATCATTGATGGGGGTGTTAATGGACTTAATTAAGGAACCTTGGTAGTTGAGCCCTCCACCCTTGGACGGGATGGACTTTCATGTTAAGGGGGCACAACTCACCCCTAGCATGCAAGGGCATGCATGCCACCAAACAGCTCCCACTCGATTTAAATACTCCCCCCTACGATGGATTTATGGGCATTTGATGATGAGGTGAAAGGAAGAGGTGAGGTTGAAACCTCAACCTCCCTACACTGGTGGTTAACTTGTTCTAAGAGGTGTGGGTCAATTTGCTTAGGTTTGGATGTGATAAAGTGGAATGGGTTGTTGGGTTTTTATGGTTAAAGTAGTAGGAGAATAGTAAAGTTGGACATGTGGAATTAGGCTCGCAGTTTTTTCTCCTGATGGTCGATTTCTTAAGGAGTGCCCCATCTTCAAATCCCAATGAAATGGTGCAAGTCATATCCCTCCTTTTTTTGCTCTGCTGCTTGAATTCTTATTTAGGCCTTGGATCTATGAATTTTATAATTTTTTCTGTGAGGTGGGGTTTCTATGAGAAATCTAAGTTTTTAGTCAAGTGAGTATTTTTAAACAAATTTAATTGATGCGTAGTCATAACAACCTCAAATTTGGAATGTCTTGGCATTTCTTCGAGTTTTTAGTGTTTCTAGCTTAAATTTGGCAGTATGGGCATGATCTCTTCTTGTTCCTAGCTATTTCTATTTTTTAGGGTTCTCTGTAAGTAGTGGTCATTTAGCACCTTGTGGTTTTGTTCATGGTTAATGGTGATGGGGCATGGGGTCTATGTGGCTAGGGTTTCCACGTCTGTGTGGAAATTAACAAGGAATCCCTCTTGTTGGGTGGTTTATGTTATGAGTGTTGGTGATGATGTTATGGGATGGTGTTTAAGTTTTGGGTAGGTTATGTATTTTGTTCCATATTGTTTCTTTGCATGTAGAGGAAGCTTCAGTAGTTGTCACAGGTGCGCCCCCCTATTATTTCCATGCCACCAAGAAAACTCATGTGTTGTTGAAGAGGGGTGAGAGGTAGCAGTCCGCAAGGATAACAAAGAGCAAGGATTTTTTTTCAAGATTCTTCTGCCACATATTTTAATGTAATTCCACCAAATACAAGAAGATAAATTCACAAGTTGTAAAATCAAGGTGGGGTAGAGAGGCAACCCCACTCTAATTCTAAAATTGTGGAAAAACTGGCAACCTAGATTTTAGACCGTAGACACACCATGGGAAGGAAGAATAAATATTGAATTCAGTGGCTTTACATTGGAAAATGAAAATAATATTGGGGTTGGTTCTAAAATACAAGTATTTTTAGAAGGATAATGCCTTTTCCACCTTGGAAGAGATTAAGAGAATGTTGAGGAATCAATGATTCACCTTGAAACATTGTATGCAAGGCTTGTCCATGTGTTGGGTCACTTACGCTGTGAATATGATAATGTTGAATGTATAAGATCGAATGCCAGTTTTCCATCTACCATCTCATCGTCTGACTCTGAATGACCCTTATTATATGTCATTCTTTTAGTTTTTTTGTTATACATGTTAGTTTTGTTTTAGATAGCCCAATAATAAGGGATCTTGTATTTTTTTCTATAATTTGAATATAGTTGTATGTTGAATTTTTGGGCCATGGAATCTATAGGAAAGTATTCATATTTTGAATGCATGGTAGTACAAGTGAGGCACAAAAAATTCCTCTTATGGTTAGTTGTTACAACAATGTATTTCTGATTTTTTGGTAATATGAAGAATTAATTTATTTAAAAAAAAAACATGCAAGAATTATTTAAAATATCATCAACTAATTTGAGGGAGACTAAAAAAATAAAAAATAAAAATATTTAATGATTAATATCGCATAAAAATATCCTTCGTAAAAAAAAAGGCTATGGAAAAAGCTAAGTAAATCAATATGATAAGAAATTCAATCCTAATTCAAAATAATTAATATCATATTAAACCTTTGAATTATTAAACTTGTTACTTATAGGGGTGGCATGAGTTAGGGTGATACCCCCTCTCCTAGGGTTTATGAAGTGCCTCAATTAATCAAGTAGAAGCTTATCTGCTTTTGATAGCTAAGAGAGAAACATTCAAGTTCTCATTATCATTGGTGACTCTACCATTTTTTTTTCCACCTCATCAATGAATTTCTTTCCTATGACATAAAACGTACAGCTATTGTACTCACTCCAAATTAATAATTCATGTCCTTAAGCACAAGAAAAAGAAGACAAACCTCCTAGCGAAGGAGGGGGTCGATCTAGCAAAAGGAAACCTTAAAGTGGATGGGGTTCTAATCTTAACTCGAGTTCCCCTATGCCTATTTCAAGGTGTAGTTTTGAATCACAATTTGGAATTTTGTTTCTTACTACAGTGTTGATGAATCTAAACTAGCATAATCTACTTGTAGAGGCTATACAAATATACCCCTAACATAGAATTTATAAAACATAAATATGTTTTCCGTTGGGGTTAAAAATATATATAATATGTATTCTTTATGTTACTCTTTATTCTACAAAACTATTTTATCTTTTATATCTAAACATTTTATTTTGTAAGTCAAAGTTTTCTATTAAGTCATGTTAAGGATACATCGTGAGAATCTTGGTTGAAAAAAACTTTTGGCCTCATTCCTACTGGACTCGTTGGCCAGAAGGTAGTGACAAAAAAAAAAAAAGTGATATTGAGAGACCACATACAAATATCCAAAACTAACCAGAAGAATCAAAGAACCAAAATGAAACCAACATTCATCCTTGGTCAACTAAGTTACTCAGAGCTTGAGTGCCTGGTCCATAGGCTTGGTGGTGGAGGAGGACGAAAGAATTCATGAATGTGAGCTTCCATGTGTTCCATCTTGCATTCGAGATGATCCAGCCTCTCCTGAATCATTTTATGGCCGCAATGCAAAGAGACTAGCATATCCATCATGTGCCATTGGTTGTGTTGAAAATTGTTCATAAAATAAATAATTTTCTTATGGCCCTCATGCCAATCTCAATCTAGTTTCTATATGAGTGAGGTAACTTAATGAATTTGTGCTTCTAGAGAATCAAAAGGAGGGGGCAAGTCTACTCTCCTAGTGAATGGGTTGTTTTTTGGTCCACGTCTTCTCCAAAATCTCATTTTTCCACACAGTGAACAATGTCGTGGCCCCGAGACCCTATGCCCTTGCAAGTGCGTCCACGCTAGCGCTGCATCTTCCTCCATCTTGATACCTCATACTTCCCACTTGAAGCCTTACACCTAATTCTCCAACTCCCATAACAAAATCGGGTTACCTCTTCAATAAAATAAATAATGTAATATGTGCAATGCGAGTCACAAGGATAGCACATATTTATAGGTCAACCACCTTCCTCCATGCTACCTAGGTGAAACTAACATACCTCCCACATGAAACATGCACCATGAATAGATACTTGACCTCCTCTAGGCCCACTAGAGCTTAAGATAGCTCCCCGACCCCACAAAAGAAAACAAATTCCCATAGGTGACAACCCCACCTCCCCACTAGTCCATCAAAGATGAATTACTACAGGGGAAAAGAACAAAACCAAAAAGTGGGCTTCTGCCACTACCAGAAACCTCTACGTCAAATACCAAGAGCCAATCAAACACTTCTATATTGAAAATACCAAACCAGTTGAAGTACGAATATTGAATAGAAAATAAATCCAGGCATGAAAATTTTACCAATGGGATGTGTTGGCTTGATGGGGCCTACATCTAGGTTCAGATATTGTTGCGCAGACCAAAAAAACCCACTATTACCAGCCCTTTCGGCAACAATCTGATGTGTAGACTAAAGTCTCACCCAAGGCAATATAGGGGGATTCTAGAACCAATTTTATGCATCCAGAGGGACAATGGAGTGTGGCTTTAGGGACTATCTTCCTTTCAATACTTAACAGAGCTTTGCAAAACAACTATGATAATTATACATTCATTGTTCAACACTTCTATTGAACTATCTTGCAGACTGCGTGATTTTAATTTAACAAGCATAAAACAACATAAATAACCATAAACAGGACTTTGCGATGTATAAAAACCCTTAACTTAGCACATATGATATCAAAATACAAGTAAAGAAAACACATAAACACAAAACACAGATTTGTCTTCAAAGTCTTCTATTATTACTCAGATCTTCTTGATACAACCCTTTCTTCCCTTCGCGCTTAGCTATAGTGGTCTATGAACTCAGTTGCAGAATTTCCAAGGTCTCTGCGCACTTAGTAGCACGAGCCTTCCCTTTCCCAAAGACAACATAATACAGACTCAAAATAACGTTACATCCAAGTGCATTCTATTATGAGTTATGAGATATGATATTCTATATCCTTCAAGACTGTCCTAGATTCCTTATATAGTCTTCTCATTTATAATACCATGGTCCAAAACCCATGTGTGGAGCTCAATGTATACAAAATTATCCCATCACTTTACAAAATAAGGGGCTTTGACCTACCCCAAAGCCCCTAAAACTCTAACATAGCTCAGTGATGCATGCTTCACTCCTCGATTTGCAGAGTCTTTCTCAAAATATTCAATCGAGGGGTACCCTATCCAACATGCTCCCAACAAAAAAATGTGACTCGTCCTGAGTCAATCTATCGGTGCGCCCTCGATATTTGCTTTGATGTTGCTCAAGGCATCCTTTAGAGGAAGAACTATTTTGGTGCACTACTTCTCAACTTCATGGATTTCGGTCAGAAATGTCTCAGTGGTTGGCCCTGCGACTCTTGTGGCAATCACCTTCTATGTCTAGCATAGTTCTTTCAAATTTTTCTCGACAGTCTATGATAGCTGGCTGGCTTCAGCTTCCCATCCCTTCATTTTGGCTATGATAATTTCTTGTTTTCTACGCATCTCATCAATTTGTTCTTGCAAAACTTTACCCTCTTGTAGATGGGCATATCGTTGTATTGGTGCTAAAGTCTTCACGGTGACCTTAATGTGGTCCATTTGTTCCAATTTCTCGTGAACTTCTTCTTCAATCTTATGCACTTTAGGGTCCTCCTGTAGTGAGGCCCAGACATCCATAACATCTTCAAAGACTTTGGTGCATTCATGGACTATGGATTCAATCTGTTCATTGGCAGCCTTAATCTCTATTGCGCGCTACTCCCGGACCTCTGGTGGAGTAGCAGGTTGAAATTGTATCTGTAGCTCAATTATCTTCATTTTCATCTCAAGTGACACATTGTTGACGTTAGCTTTGGAATCCTTGACTGCCATTGTGATCTTTTCCACTTTTTCCTCTAGCACTTACTACAGCCTGAATCTGCAGCTCAGGTATTTTGTTGCAAACCTTGTGAGGATTATTTCCAATTTTTGTCTATGTGCAACTACCTCATTGCGCTACTGTACAACCTACTGCTTTTTCTCTACCATCCTTCGCCTTTCTTGCTTAACCTCCTGGATAATTAATAAGGCGTGCTATTCTCGAATTTGAAACTCTTCGGTAATGCCCTAGTGGAACTCGTGCAATTTTTTGAAAGGAAGCACGACAAGGTTGATCCTTGTGTTATGCAAATGTCCTTCCTGTGCCAGTTTCTTAGCAGTGTCAACGCATAAGGTACCTGCAAGTATTGGCATCGTGCAGGTATCAATTGTAATCTCCAGCTCTTGCTCTGTTGTACTTGCACCTGCTAGTGCCCTGCTCATTTTAGTCTCGCTCGCTTGACTCATGATCGCTTTCACTTCACTCATCTGACCCTGTAAATCCTTGAGGCCCTGGTGGACCTCGGCCAATACCTTCTTGTACTGGTCCTTAATGTTTCCCCACATATGTTTGGTGTTGTATCGAACAGTGTCACCAATTTCATCGAAGTCCCCCTCACTAAGGACCAACACTTTTGGGTCATCAAACTTATTTGACTTCACCTTCTTCTGCATTCCTCCACCCTACGTATATCATCTCTTCAAATGTAAGGGGAGGGGGGGTCTGCGGGATCCATAAATGTTTCGTCACCACCCTGATCATCGACCCCTCCAGTCTCTTGAGCATCCTTCTCTGTTTCCCGCTCGGCTTCTTTTTTAAACTCCTTAGTAGTCGTGAAGGTGACATGCTTAGGTTGCTTCTTGGTGTCCTTCTTTCCTGTTTGCGCACTAGTCTTCGCGCTACCCTTGCATGTCTGCTTGATCTTCGTGCCTTCAGTGGGTGGACTTAGACAATCACTTTGCCATGCACTTACTATTCACACAACATCATCATTTTTCACGAGGTAAGGAAGCTCGTACAAGGCCTCAGAAAGGTCCTTCTTCGCTTGGATGTGCACGTGGTGGAAATATATTTTAAAGTCTGCGACCCGTCGATATTCTGCAAAAATACTTAGGGATAGTTGGGGATTCTGGTTGATCATTGTACGCAAAATCATCGCAAACCCAACCCAAACTAATTTGTTTTCCATCACCCAAGATGGGTCTTTTGACTACCATAGTGAGGCATTCCACGCTGCCTCACAGAGTTTCGGGTCCACAGTGGGGAACTGCGACTAGTCAGGCTCCTTCCAGGCCATCAATGAAATTAGGAGTAAGAGCCACATGTAGTGGAACTTCTTGCCCTCCTCCTGAGCTTATCTACATTCGTCTAATAATTCTTTACACGAGAAAATGGCCTAATTGTAGACGATGCCTTTACTGCATTACTCATCCAAAGACACCACCGACACTGAAACATCTTCTGCGCAACACTTCCGCATGATCTTTCCAGCTAAAATATGGGTGGAAAATCACACCAACCTACCCTTGATGGAGTTAATAAAGTAACCCTTGGTTCCCTTTATCAGGCCATAATCCTACTTCATATTATCATCCAGCTTCTCATCCTGATCCTTGCCCAAAAATGCTTCAACGATGTCCAAGTCGGATACTTGTGTAAAGAGTTATTAGATGACTACAGATAACCTCATGAGGAGGCAAGAATTTCCACTACGCATGACTCTTGCTCCTAACTGCGTTGGTGGCATGGAAGGAGTTTGACGAGTTGCAGTTCCCCACTGAGGACTCGGATCTCTGCGAGGCGGTGAGGTATGCCTCGCTATTGCATTTAAAGGAGCCATCTCTGGTGATGGAAAACAAATTATTTAGGGTATATTTTGAGATGAGTCTGTGCACATTAATCAACCAGAAGCCTCGAATATCCCCAAGTATTTTTGTAGAATATCGATGGGTCTCATACTTTAAAGCATATTTCCACCATGCGCACATCCGAGCGAAGAAGGACCTTGCTAAGGTATGGTACGAGCTGTCGTACCTAGTGATAGAGGATGATGTTGTGTGAATAGTAAGTGCATGGAAAATTGATTGGCTAACTCCTCCCATTGAAGGCATGGAGAGCAAGCATGTAGGCATGAGTAGTGCGAAGACTAGTGCATAGATGAGAAATAAGGACACCAAGAAGCAGCCTAAGCATGCCACCTTCGCAACTGCTAAGGAGTTTGAAAAAGAAGTTGGGCGAGAAATAGAGAAGGATACTCTAGAGAGAGGAGGGTGCGATGATCAGGGTGGTGATGACACATTTATGGATCCATCATACCTCCCCTCCCCTTACATTCTAAAGAGACAACAGAAATAAGGCAGAGGCGCACAGAAGAAGGTGAAGTCATATAGGTCTGCTGGCCCATATCGGGATTCGTTTGAGGGATATGTGGATGTGGCTTCTAACTAAGAAATAAATTCAAGATTGGGTAGATCTGAAAGACCTTGAATTTGCAGCGTAGGAAAATAGAAATCCACACATATCTTTTGTACAGTTATTACAGAAGTATATCTTCACATATCATCATGATATCTTTTTCTCTTCATTTGCAAGTGAGTTGTATGAGTGGTTATCAAGACTAGTTGAGAAAACGACCCATTTAAACAATAAGCCTACTGTGTGGACTCCATAACTAATCAAGCAACTGAAGGTAATTGACAATGATATCGCAAGGGTCGTTTATTATTGGATTGATAATATCCTTGGAGGATTTATTATTGAATTCATGATTGATACATCTGTATCCTATAGGGAAGGAGAACGCAAATTTTTCAAAGGCCTGTGAGGTAAGTACTTAAACTCATTGAAGTTTTGGATTAAGATGCTATTGTGTGAAAATGGTGTACTATGGATGCGATCAGATTGATGTTCAGAGGGAAGAAAATTAGAACTAGGTGATGTGGTAAGAGATTTAGGGTAGATCACAACAATTACAATCCACTATTTGGTTCTGAAAACGAAGAAGGATACTCTGCTACCCCTAGAAGTGTGTCAATAGAATTTGAAGATCATCAGGGCACTTTTGGATACCCAACCTTCCATTCCCATCATAGCCCATCCCTGTACTATTCCTTCACCTCCACCTCCACCTCCCTAGTTTACCATGGCCCAATCACCCAAGATGCATGTTTTCAAAGGATCAGATGATCCATAATAGTTTTGGTTTATTGCAAAAGCAATATGGAGATCGTAGAACATCACTGATGAGAATATGAATAAATTGCATTTGGTCATAGTGATGCAAGATGGAGCATTATCTTGGTATATGAAGTACTCCTCGACAAACCAAAATTCCACATTTTCCCAGAAAAAGGTTGTGTTTAATGTTGAATTTAAGAAGTTGAAGTCACAGTCCCAGTGTATTACGAAGATCAAAGAGATCAAGCAATTGGTCACTGAAACTGTGTGGCAAGTAGATCAAAGATTTAAGACACTGCTAAGTCAAGTTAGCTTCGAGATCCATGGTGAGCATCCCAAGGAATGGTTTATAGCTACGCTATTTCCACATCTTAGGCTTCCATTTTCACAGCAAAAGATCACAACCCAAGCAGAAGCATTGGAGATTTCGATGAAACTATAAGCTTCGCTAGTAGCGGATACCAACATAGGGGTTCAGCAGATCCAAACCCAGTTGGAAAGCTTACGTATGGAACTCCAATATTTGAAGAAGGGAAAAGAGGTCTGGTCTGACATGTGCTCAAAATTTTGGTGCATAAAGTGAAAAGCGGAGGGCCGCCATAAGGATCAGTGTCCCGTTTATAGAGATTACTTTGCCGCTGGGATGCCAAGTCTGTTGAAGCTTGGGCGAAGTACTGGACCAAATGTGGGACAAAATATCTAGTTTAACTTATGTGAAGTTGCAATCCAACACTCCATAGACTACTGTCATCTACTACAAAAGTACATCCGGTCATCGAAACAATTGTTTTGTAATTTTTGTAGTTCGGTGGGACATGATGACAAGCATTGTCGACGCTACGATATAATGATCTAGAGTCATAGAGCATATCCAATGAAATTCAAAGGTCGAGAAGATCCAGGTTCTCCAACAACACATGGAGGTTTCCAAGGCTGAGAGTGTGGCCGAGGAGGAAGCATTGGACGAGGTCGCAGACAGATCATGTGTTATAATTGCGGTCAACCTTGACATTTCGGCAAGGATTGTCAGAATATCGCTACCATATCTTGTAGGAAATGTCATGCAATTGATCATGAAATAGAGGATTGTCCTACATTATTGGCTAAAATTCAGGAAAAGTGCAATCAACGGCCTGCCGAGAACATACAAATGATGATATTTGAACCACGCGGAGAAGATCTAAGTGTCAACATAGTGACACGAAGTGGTATAAATATTGGAGAAGACAAAGAAGAAGGAAAGAAGCATATGGAGGATACATGGGTTTGGAAAGCTAGATAAAAAAACAATGGGTTCGATGTACAATGTGAAAGAGAAACCTTTATGGAAGTGAAGAATAATTTTATGAGCCTTGGCGCTTCGACATCAACAGCCCAGAGACAACTAACTCCGTTGAAGAATTAACCCAAGGAGATTACTGAATCAAAGGGATTTTATCCATCCATTCTGAATTCATTTTTATAGACATGCATGAAGTTACTAAGGGATCATAAATTTGTGGAAGGATTGCAAGAGCTAATTAAGAACTGTGCTGGTAAAGAAGACCAACAACCTGAAAACACCCAGTGCATAATGTATGAAATCATAAGAAAAGAATTGGTAGAGAAATGTGGTTAACTGCATAGATCAATGCTTATGAAATGGACTAAATCATCCTTGATCTTGGATCATATGCCAATGTTTTACCAAAACAGACATGGGAAAAGATGGGGAGACCAAAGTTGCAATGGTCACCAATTCAGCTAAGAATGGAAAATCAGCATAAGATTATTCCTATGGGTCAATTGCATGGCATTAGCATAGATATTGATGGTGCAAGTGTATTTTTAGACTTTGAATTCATTGAAATTGTTGATGATAGCAATCGATATTCCACTTTGCTTGGATTTTATTGGGCTTATGATATGGACGCCATAATCAACCTAAAAAACAGGCAGATGGTGTTCGAGAAGAATGGTACAAGGGTTGTTGTGCCTTTCGACCCCTCTGAAGGCGCACGATATTCAGAACCTATCTAGAATGAATATGGAGATATTGACAATATATATAACGTCACTATGCGGGACAAAGAATGGATAAATCCTACCACTGATGGAAGGAAAAGTTGGGAGCGTGACACTTCTTCTATTTAAAAATCCGACGATGAATTAGAGCACTGGCAGAACCGATTGCATGAATTTTCCACTAAGAGGTGCAACATAGTTACCAAATTGCTTCATTGTGTCACATCAGAGGTACGTGACTTGCCCTTTATGATGGAATTGGAGATGTTGATTTATTTATGGATGATTTGAAAACAAGGTTCTCGACGAGCAACGATATGAAGCTTTGGAATTTTCTTTGAGGTCCACCCCAACCAGATGGTGGGGCGCGCATAGAGAAGGCTTAGGAGGATGGAAGGAATATTGCATACTGATGAGGCTAAGGTTTGGTCATGTAAACACTAGGGTCACGGAGAAGTACAATAGTAAGGATGATCCTCCTGATCATTTGTCTCTCTAGACTACAACATGGGGCGAGGAACCTCAACTAGAATATGTGCATATATTCTTTCATACCTTGGATATGATACGTCAGGAGTGGTATATTGAAACGCAATTGTGCCAGAGCACCACAGATTGGTATGAGATGACAAAATGTTTCTTATTGACTAGTAATTTAATAGATGGTTGGGATTCTATTAATGACGCTCTTCAGGAAGTCAGAACAAGAATATGTCGAATAACCACTGACCCAACGACTTCGATATATCCTGACTTGACTGTGTTGTTGGAACAAGCACATGAATTTTAAAACTTGAATGCAAAAGAAGGTGAGGAGGATCTGTGTAATGTTAATATTCCTGAATCAAAAGGATGTTGCGAGGTTGCAGTTCTTGAAGTAGAGATGTTGGACATAGCACAACCTATAATAACTCAGCAAGTCAACATAGGCTTAGAAGCGGAGCCCAAATTCGCGAAGATTTAGAACTATTGGGACGATGACATGGTGAGAAAGGTCACTGAATTGTTGCATGAGTACCAAGATCTATTCCCGATGAAGTTCTCTGAGCTAAAAGGCATTATAGGGGATTTGGGAGTTTTTCACATCACTTTGAAGCCTGATGCGAAGCTTCTCAAGCAGCGCCCATATCGGTTGAACCCAAAATATAAAGAGGAAGTAAGGGAAGAACTCAACAAGATGCTCATTGCTGGAATTATTGAACCAATAGAGGAGTCCGGGTGGGTTAGCCCTATGGTAGTCTAGGAGAAGAAAACCAAGGGAGAAATAAGGATTTGTGTCAATCTTAGAAAATTGAATGATGTGTGCATCCATGATCTGTTTCCAACACCATTCACTGACGAAGTTTTGGATAATGTTGGAGGGTCAGAAGCTTTCCCCATTAAAGATGGGTTCTCAGGATACCATCAGATCAGGATCGCGCCAGAAGATCGAAGCAATACCACTTTCGCTACTGAATGGGGATCCTTTTAGTACACAACCATGCCATTCGGACTAAAGAACTTTCCAGCAATGTTTACAAAAATATCTCGGCAATGGAACCATTTGTTGGTTTGATGAGGCCTAGACCTAGGTTCAGATATGGTTGCACGAACCAACAAAACCCACTATTACTGGCCCTTTCGGCAACGATCTATTGCACAAATTGAAATCTCACCTGAGGCAATATAGGGGGATGATAGAACCAAGTTTATACATCCATAGGGACAATGGAGTGTGGCTTTAGGGCTTATATTCCTTTCAATACTTAACAGATCTTCGTAGAAAAACTATGTGAATTATACAGTCGTTGTTCAAGACTTCTATTGAACTAGCTTGCAGACTGTGCGATTTTACTTTAACAAGCATAAAACGACATAAATAACCATAAACAAGACTTCACACTGTATAAAAACCCTTAACTTATAATAGATGATATCAAAATACAAGTAAAGAAAACACATAAACACAGAACACAAAATTGTCTTCATAGTCTTCTATTATTACTAAGATATTCTTGATACAACCCTTTCTTCCTTGCACACTCAGCTGCAGACTTTCCAAGGTCACCACACATTGAGGAGCAAGAGCCTTCCCTTTCCCACAAACAACATAATACATACTCAAAATAACGTTACATCCAAGTGCATTCTATCATGCGTTATGAGATATGATATTATATATCATTCAAGACTCTCTTAGACTCCTTATATAGTCTTCTCTTTTACAATACCATGGTCTGAAACCCATGGGCAAAGCTCAACGTATACAAAATTATCCCATCCCTTTACAAAATAAGGGGCTTTGACCCACCCCAAAGCCCATAAGACTCTAACATAACTCTTCATTACATGCTCCATGCCTCGATCTACGGAGTCCTTCTCAAAATCTTCGAGGGGTACCCTATCCAACAGGATGGAAATAGAGGGGACCTCAAGAACCAATGCTTTGGCTACCTGCCCTCCCTGGTGTCCTGAATGAAAATCCTCCAAGATCTTTCCTACTGCCTATATAAGCCTCCATGAGCCTGGGTCCCAAATAATTATGCCTTGAACCACCACCGTGAAGGAGACAGAATCATCATTTCCTAAATTGTTATTCGACCTTGTTGTCTCAGAACAAAAGGCAGGGGATGGAAGAGACAGATAACCACCCTACGCTCCTGGAGAAATTTCACCCACCATGTTCTTACAACCCATTCCCTGAAACCAACTACCAAGTTCAGCGGCAGTGAAAACACCAAATATACCAAGAACGCAAGCGAGAACCTTCATCTCTTGCTCGCCATCGAAGGCTTCTTTGACACACTTCCTTATTGTGAATGTCTCTTGGTGAGGGAATTAAATGCCCCAACGTGTACCTCACTCAGGTCTGATACCACCCCCATTAGGGAGAGCTTATGGCTCTCAAGTATGTTTTCCAAGTGCTCAATGTCCCTTTGGATCATAAGGAGATGCCACTGAGAATCGAATTCAGGTTGATTCACAATTTTCCCAGTTAACGACCATCAACCACTTGGTTTCATAAATGTCTATACGGAGAGGTTATGAATTAAGGAAAAGAGAGAAGTAGGTTTTGCATTCGCGAAGCTTGATGTTCAAGGTGCAAGCTTTTGACCACTCTAGAGATAGGGGATCAGTTAATGAGTTTTTGAACGAGAATAATCACCAATTGCGAGTCCTCTGAGACTTGAATTTTGGTCATCCCCAGCCTCCTATACAATAAAAGACCCTTTTCCAACGTAATGAATTCTACCACATTATTTGTATTGAACCCATAGTACCCAACAACCAAACCCATAAGGTTTCCCAGGCTATCCTGGAGAATACCACAAACCTTGTCGACCTAGGATTACATTTAAAAGACCCATCAAAGTTAAATATAACAAATCCTTTCGGAGGAAATAAGAAACTTGCAGGGGAAGAGTTATGTACTCTAACTGATGAAATGAAATGATGACCCATCATTGCCTAGAAAAGTTCCAGTTATTAAGAATCAAAACTTCCTCCCTGTTTTCTTTCCAATCATCTGTATTCCATTTTTCTACTAAAATCATTTATCTCACATTAAAAATAATAAAATATAATATATCTGATTTTAAATAAAAAATATTTTTTTCTTTTTTCATTTTCTTTTTTATTACATCATTAAAATAAAACATATATATACAATGAAATTTCAGCTTCTTTGAATTGAACATATAATAAATATAAAAGAACATATAATAAATAAGGTATGTTAGCTAACATTCTTAAAAATCTTATGAAGTCGACGAATCACATGGCTTAAAATTTTAATAATTCAAAAAAATTATTACATAAAAAGTATCAAAGTACAATGAAATTTCAACTTCTTTGAATAGAGCATAGAATAAATAGGATAGTTTAGCTAACACGCTTAAAAATCTTATGAGGTTGAGGGATCAATTGCATTAAACTTTTAATAATTCAAAACAACGTAATTATAATCCTAATAATTTTATTAATAGGATTATATTAAAAGAGAGTGAATACCATTTAAAAGGATTATATTAAAAGAAAGTGAATACTATTTTATCTTTTAAAGCTAAATATTAAATGATATAATTTTATCTTTTTTAATATAATCTTAAAAATAAAATTATTATGATTAACTCATGTGATCCCTCAACTTCATAATATCTTTACACATGTTAGCTAACACACCCTATTTATGCTCAATTAAAAGAAGTTAATTATTTTTGTTTTTCTATTTTCATAATATATTTACACATGTTAGTTAACATACCCTTTTTATTATATGCTCAATCTTTTTTATTATATGCTCAATTCAAAGAGTTATATATTTTTTTATTTTATTTTTAATGGTGTGATAAAATAAAGAAAGAAAGTACTTTTTATTTATTTTTATTATTTTTTTTTCTAACCGTTAGTTTGTTATTTAACATATTAAATTTAAATTAATTATAGAATTAATTTTAAATATATTTATATATTTAATTTAATATTTAAATTTATTAGGGATTAATTGTGTTAAGTCATTCATCTATAACCATTTTCATGAGAGGTAGTCATAATTAACTAATTTCTCATGATTTTTACATCCATTAATACTCACAGGGGTGAAGAAATGGGATTAAAACTAATGAAATGAATCACATAGTGTCAATCATCACTTTCAGAGCTTGCACCCGGTAACCCCTCCGAGATCGCCTGTGGCTCAAGCACGCTTAACTATGGATTTTTCCCCAAAATCAAGCTCACTTATCTTGCTACCCCATTTGCAAAACCCTATCAATTATTGTGCCTCATGAACCATTCAAGTAGAGCTCCCTTCACTCTTTGTATTTAAGTATTGAGGGGTTTTTCCGCAGTTCATTATATTAGATATCATTTTTTGGGATTCATCTATGACCATTTCCATGACAGGTAGTTGTAACTGACTAATTTCTCCTGATTTTTCAATACTCCACTTAACACTCATTGCATCGGGTGATGCTCACAGGGGTGAAGAAGTGGGATTGAAACTAGTGAAATGAATCACATAGTGTCAATCATATTTAAAATTTATATTCATTGATCATCTCATTGACTTCAGAAATTTCAAATTGATTTACTTAATTAAATTTTCATCTTTCTTTAAATTCCATCCATATAACCGCTAGTTTTTTCTTTTACCTTTAAATTTATGGTCTATCACTCTTTCTATCTTTTGTTTCCGCTTTTATTACTCCTAAAGATGGGTGAAGTGTTCACCCAAAACACCAAACTCTTCGAACAAAATACACAGATTTCCAAAATTTCTCATCAATATTAAGTACTTTTCATTTAAATGTAAATATATTATATTTTATTAAATACTTTTCGTTTAAATTTAGATATATTAATAAAAAAATATTTTTTTTTCAATAAAAAAAAAAAAATTAAATATACAATTTCGAATACGTTAAAATCCATAAAATTATCCTCATTATAACTTCAAAAATATCTGTAACTATAAGTTTTGTAAACTAATTAAAAAAGTGAGAGATTAGACATAGACTATCACATAGCTAGAAGGACGACGACTCCTTAAAAAACCACCTACACAATAAGCCATTTCCTCAAATCCACAGCTTATTTTGACTTGTGCATTAAAGTGGTAGGGTAAGAACAATTGAAAGGCCACCTACACAATAAGCAACTTGCTCAAAGACAGTGTGTTTTGACTTGTGCATTAAGGTGGTAGGATTGTCTTAATTATGACTTGCATATTATAAAATCATTATGGAAGTACTATAAGAAAAATAAATGATATAAAAATAGTATTAAAGATATACATAAAAATAATGTTTTGACTTGTGTATTAAGGTGGTAGGATTGTCTTAATCAGGACTTACATATTATAAAATCATTATGGAAGTACTCTAAGAAAAGTAAATGATATAAAAATAATATTAAATATATATATAAAAATAATAATAAATTTTTAACAGAGAAAAAATAAATACTAAACATAAAAATAATATTAAATAAAAAAAAAAAAAAATTTAAAAAGAAAGAGTTATAATTTATTAAATATATATACATTTATTAATCAATCAAAATAAGAGTAATATAAAAGTAAAGTATTAATAAAATAATATTAAAATAAAATAAAATATAAAAATTAAGTAATTAATTTAAATTTATTGAATTTCATAGGAATATTAAATTGTGAATATAAAAGAATGGCGTTGAAATGCAATTAATTGAATTAGACCAATTAGATCTCTCTTAATTTTACATTTATTAAATATTTAGAGAGACTAAATCTCTCTAGGTGCAAACTTCTTTTTTGACTGCAAAAGTTGAGGAAAGATTTGCACATCTAATATTTGATCTCTCTTAGCGCTTGATAAATCCAGTATTAAAATGGATATAAGTTGGTTTAATATTTCTATATTTAAAATACTTTATTTAATTATATATTTATATTTATATGTTTTTATTTTTCTATTAAAATATAACAATATGAATATGTTTAATACAGTTTGAGTTAGTTTAATCCTAATCCCTAATCTCTCAAAAGTGAAAAATAATTATTGGTACAATTAATATCACAAACTATAAATTGGTAAAAATCAGAAAATTGTAATTTAAAAAAAAAAAACTTTATGCTCCAGTTTGTTATGATTCTTCTTTTCTTATAGTTTGTTGGTAGTATTTTTTCTATTGGGTTGTCCAAATCTAATCACAATTTGAAGTCTCATGTATTTGAGGTTCCTTTATCTTGCGCTTACCCGTAAGACAAGGTTTCGTTATCTTGTGCTTACCTGTAAGGCATTGTCTATTCTACTCGAACCAAATCTTTCTCTTTGGAAAAAAAGAAAATTCAACAGATTTTAATGGCTTTAAATAGGCGACATTATAGAAGAATACCATGGTAAAAACCATAGGTTATCAATACCCAAAAACTATTGGTAATTTTATCAAGTCATAACATTTACATAACAATACAACATCTCTTCCATACTAGGATGGAGAGTGTCTCAATAAAATAAACCATCCTAGATCCAGCTTAACTCTAAATCTATCAAGAGATGGGAGGGATAAAATATCTCGAGGTGAAAACCTACTTTATGAGTGCAAAACATAGGAAAGGTTTGCACCTCAAGAGATTTGATCCCTTCGGAGGCTTCATAGATCTAGAGTTTAGATGAATCTACGCTCATTTAATTTCTCTAATAAAGTATAAAGTTAAAATTATGTCATTTTCATTTTTAAATATTTGATATGGAAATAATTATTATCATAATTTTTAAAAGATTGCCTACTAAAACACAAAACAATATTAAGAAATTTTGATTTTTCACTCAACGACACCAAAGGACACATTTACCTCAGTTTGTAACTTGGCCGAGTCAAGTTTACCTAAAGTACCCAACAAAAATTAATTAAAAAACATATTAATTCAAAACTAATTAATAAAACTTCATATAAATTCAAAAGTGATAAATATCATTATATTACATTACTTAGAATTTTTATTTTTATTATTTTGATTTGACCAAATCAACATAAAATTACATTACGTCTGTGGGGTCTTGGTTAAACAGTGATGAGGCGTGTTTGCACTCATCACAGATTCAATTTCCTTCCCCGATCAGGGTGATGTATCTGAACATGTTGATGAAAATATAGTCCTACCAAACTTACAAAAAAAACATAAAATTACATTACAAAATATATTATATAATATTTTACAACATAACTATAAAAGTTCTCACAATATAATAATTAAACAAAAATAACAATATTATTATTACTACACAATCATCTCACATAAAATAAGGATATACTATTATAAATAATGTATTTAAAAACCGACACAGGTACCCATTTGTTGAAGGTCGTTCGAGCTTTCACTGGGAGTATGGCATGGGTTACTTCAACACTGTAGCCCTTGGTACTCAGATATTGGCTCGAGGAATTTTCTCTATCCCTTCTTACCCTGAAAGGGTCACCTTGCATCCTTGAACCGATAACCATCTTTTGGCTAACCTAGCCTCCTCCGTCCCTCAGGACCAACAAACGGTAGTACAAGAATATTCACCTGTTGTCCATCGACTACGCCTTTCGGCCTAATCTTAGGCCCTGACTCACCCTCCGTGGATGAACCTTGCGGAGGAACCCTTAAGTTTTCAGGACATTGGATTCTCACCAATGTTTGCATTACTCAAGCCGACATTATCATATTGTACTCAAAAATAAAATAAAGATAAAGAATATAGATATATTATAAGATATGAAAAGTTTTTTTTATATAGATTGTTTTGTATTTTTAAAATCCAAAAATCAAATGATGTTCATTTTTTCTATATATTTTTATATTTAAAAATTAATTTAATTTAATTTACATTTTTATCTTTTATAAAATGAAATTTTAGAATTATTCAATTTTTAACTTGCATAATCTCAAATAAAATAAGGATATACATTAATAATGTATTTAAATTGAAATTGTATGCGAATAGATTGTACTAAAAAATAAAATAAAGATAAAGAATATAGATATGTTATAAGATATGAAAAGCATTTTTTTTCATATAAATTGTTTTGGATTTTTAAAATCCAAAAATCAAATGATGTTCATTTTTTCTATATATTTTTATATTTAAAAATTAATTTAATTTACATTTACATTTTTATATTTTATAAAATGAAATTTCAGAAGTATGCAACTTGTATAAATAAATAAGCGTTACATGGTAGCTATTACTTGCCGGTTAGTTTAAATATAGTTAATTTTAAATAAAAAACAATAAAAAGTTACAATTGTATATATCTCAACAATTGCATAGAATTACATATAGGCAAAAAAAAAAAAACATTTAATATTTATAATCTTTGTTTTGTTCTTTTATGTTTATGTGATGTTAGTAAATGAAATTTGAAAATCCACATAATCTGAATCCAATATAATTTAGTGATTTTGCCCATCATATCGTCAATGAATTGAGCCTTCCAAATGAACTCAATGTTATTAAGTGAACAACAAATATATAATTAATTAGTCAAAGGCAGAAATAATTGATATAAATTGATGCCCATTTGCTACTATACATTTTGCACTTATTACCACACATCATTTTTTTAATGAAACAACCATACTGCTTGGAGTCAACCAATGGAATGCTTACTAGGTCGAAATCATTCCTCGAACGGGGACAAAACGTTCATCGATTAGTTGTAGACTTTTATAGTGTTGTATCTTTATGATGCCAAATGAAGCCTGCACCCCGTGCTTTGAGAGGAGATCTGCTCTGGTATTGCTCTCTCTATATATGTTGCAATGGTGGCTCGTTGAGCATTAGGTGTTTAATAAGCTGAATCCACCCCTGTAGACCATTAGGCTGGAAGCAAGACTTCCCAGTAATACCATCAAGAACCGATTTTGAATTCTCATATATGTGCACTGCCACTGTTTCAAACTAAAAAATTTGACTATATGATAACAACTAATTGATAATAATATGAGTATAATTAATTCTAAAATCTTCATAAAAACACATCATACTAAATGTTAGTTCAATAAGCAAAAATCATATTAGTTTTAACCACACATATTCATTTAATCATATTAGTTTTTGTTTAAGTTTTAATTAGTTTTTATATAAATTTTAATTTGTTATTTTTTTATTAAATTTGAGGAAAATTAATTATTAATAAACTAAAATAATTAAAATTTATTAAAAAATTAAAAATATTTTTTAAACATAAATAATATATAAATATTTACTAATTTAATTAGAAAAATCTAATTATAATTAAAATTTCTTTATTCCATAAATTATAATTGAAATTTTAAATAAATTTCACAAAATATTGTAGTCTGACCAAGCCGAATTGGCCATGAGCCCGCTGACAACAGTACAACCAACCTCGACCGGCCCCATCATGGGCACGTTACCATCTCCATTTAAAAAAAATAAAATAAATTTCTTGAAATAAGCAACTCCACAAATGAGCATTCAATTAATTCCACTCAGCTCGAGAAAAAACTCCTCACTATTGGATTATTTACTCCTCACAATCATTCAACTAATCGCTTTTGCGTCGATGGCGGCTTTGTACAATCAGACATTAAAACCCACGCCCAAATATAACACTCAAAGCATATCTGAATACCCACCCCTTGCACCACAATCTCCATTGAGGTGAAGTCTCGTAACTAACATTTAATAGGATTGCAGAAAATCATTAAATCTGCACGAATAATTATGAGTTTCGTAATAACATGTTAAAGTTTTGAATTAATAGAATTTGAGATAAATATATTAAAATATTATTAAAAAATCTTGAATTTTTATTTATAATGTTTAACATTTCATAAATTTTAAATTTTTTGAATCAAACAAAAATTAATGTCAAATCAATAAACCATTTAATGTAATATACACTATTTCAGGCAAATATAGTAATATAACTATGTTAATAAATTACAAAAAAATATATAATGTAAGAAAAATAATTATTTTCATATAATGCAAGGAAAATATTTTTTTCACTTTTAAAACCCAAAAACCAAATGATCTTCATTTTTTCTATATGTGTTATATTTAAAATTTAATTTAATTTAATTTACATTTTTATCACATTTAATTTAATTTAATTTACATTTTTTTTCTTTTATAAAATGAATTTTTAGAATTATTTAATTTTAAACTTATTTCATATCTCAACTCCATAAAATATGATTTAGCATACTATATATATTCAATTATAAATACAAACAAATTTGAAATTTCATTACACTTATGCAATTGTTTTAATTTAATTTTTATTATTTTAAATTTATATAATAAATAAAATTAATATTTAAAAAAAATAAAAATAAAGTATTATTCATTATATTTTTTTTTATCTATACATTATAAAATAATTAGGAAGTCACTTTGCTTGACACTTAGATACTAGTAAACATTTTGTGGCTTATTTTTTTCTCCGTAAAATGGGTCACAACTAGGGATTTGAACCTTGGATCTCTTAGTCTTCACAAATTTACATTAATTTGATTACAATTGAGCTACCCCTAGACTTTTCTATTTTAATTTTAAAATGAAAAGCCACTTAAAGATATCATTTATCACATAACTCCAAGGCAATGAGAATGGAATGAAAATAAAAATAAAAATTGTTTTCCATTTTAATTTTAAAATGTTTAGTTTTGATATCCATAAATCATTGATTATAAATTAGTTGAGAAAATGAAAGGCCACTTACAGGTACCATCAATCATATAACTCTAGAGAAAATGATTTCGTGAAACAACTAATACTATTGGGCAATGTGGTCATGTGAAAGAACTATAGCTTAGTATAGGTTGTTAACCACGAAAAAAAAATAATGAAAAAATAAAATGGTAGAGTAGGTATAAAACGTATTATGAAAGGGAGAATTATTATGAAAAAATATTATGAATTATATCATGGTAAGAGTAACAAGATTAATAGTTGCAATGCAATATAGTCCTTGTCTTTATCATTAATTAATTGATTAAGGTTATGCCCCTTTGTGCGAGGTGTTTATTTTTTTGTTTTTCGAGAATGCTCACATTTCCACAATCTATCGTTATTTATTCCTATGAACCTTCATGTCCCACACAATGAAAGCCACCTTCACATAGCTTTCCTCCGCACCTTTGTACTCTGCATAATGAAATTCATCTTCACATAGCGTCATCAACACTCCACAAAGTTTCCATAGTGTGCACAATGAAACCTCTATCCGCATCTCTGCATTTGGAATAGTGTGTTATTAATGATACACCTCTTTTTGTGGGCCCCCCATTTTATTGTTATTCGAGAAAGTCTGCATTGTAGAAATTATGTTGTAGATTTGAAACTACTCATGAAGTTTTAATCAAAATCAGAAGACACAAACCTACTCTACTGCTTTGCGGACATTAATTCACAATTTAGAACAAAAATTTCAGACATGCAATAAGAAATCACACACATGCAGCGAGTATTTTCCTTTGGGGAAACAAATGTTATAAAAATCCTAATGCCTGCTTGTATTAATCAAGTGAATATATATGTATTACAATTTCTTTTCACAACTCGGCACAACCTGCAAGTGCATAACTTATCTTTGTTCTCACTAAAAGGCTTTGCCCTAGACTTCTTCAATTTCTTCCTTTGCTTGAGCTCCTATTTCCTTGCGTTGTTCCTTCAAGAATTAGGCCCATATTATTTAGGAAATTCCTCAAATTGAATTGTGTAATTCCTTAGGCTGATCATCTAACTACATACAACACATGTACACCCAAGACTAGTCTACAACTGATATTCCACTTCCTTGGAATCTCCATCAAGCCTAGGGAACTTGAATTCTTTGCATGGGCTAGTTATTTTGAGCTAATTGATCACTGAGTTTGACTGAAGTCCACTGCACAACTTGACTGTAACAGACCTCTCCCGTAAACACTTATGGTAAATATATTTTTACCTTAATTATTCAAATCAAGAAAATAAAGAGTTGGTTCATGTGAAACGAATTCTTGATAACGGTGTAATGATTCTTTTCATATATTGGAAAAGAGGTTATTGTGAGAAGGGGGGGTACCGAGCAATTGCAGCTCTTCATCCACAGTTGCATGCAAGTTTTCAAGGAGAGGCAGCACCCAAAGTGAGGTTCGAGGTTTTCTGTGATGAGCCATGGAAAAGAAAAGAAGCAGGTGCAGTTTCCTCTTTTCCGAGGACAGTACCCATATATTTGATGTTGCAAATGCTTGTCAAGATGCCTTGTCGTCTTCTGCTATTGCTGAAGCTAATAGCAATACCAACGCTCCACCAACAGTGGAAACCATAGAATTCAATCGATGCCCTACTCCTCTTCCCGCATTCAAATGGTGCGCATGCAGATGGAAGGGATAGAAGATATACTGATAGTCGCGGCAACATCAATGGTGATGGTTGTCTTTTGTTGAAGAATACGAAGAGGAAGAGCGTGTTTGTTACTCTAGTGTTGGTTACCATCGCATATTACAAGTATTAATCATTGGTGAATGGTGCCAATGTATATTTCATGCACAAGGCCACTAAGGAGTTGTTGTAGGAGAGCGTGTACAAACAAGCTGTAGGAGAGCCTGTACAAACAATCTCCAGAAATTAAAAGATAAGTATTTTGTTAATTTTTTTTACTGAAAAGTTTTGAAAATAATTATTCCCAAGATTAAATAAGCAGTCTTGAGAATTATTTCATATGCATTTTTTTACTTGTGGAAAAGGATAAGAATTAAGGCTCTTATTTGGAAAATAAGACTACATATAAATATTTTCTTTGGTGAATATATATATATATATATATATATATATATATATATATATATATAACTTCTCTTGGGAAAATATTATGGGAAAACGTTAAATAATAAGTAATAATTTTGCTCATCTTTCTTGGGATGAGTTACACAGAACGAAGCGGGTATTTCATTAGTTATTTGGAATATGACTGAAACAAATTCAATATTGATTATTTACCTCAGTTATCTTTCAATCACATTATAAATAAGTTTTATTCCCATATCAAGATGAAGTGAATATATGAGAAAATATTTCATGGGAAGATATAATAAGTTGGGATTTTCTTGAATAGATTAAAGAGAATAACTCTTTAATATAAATATTTATATAATATTGTATAAGCAAGAAAATAGAAGATGCATGCTCTTTATTTTAAAAGGGATTGTGTATTCATTTAGTTTATGAAATGATAACAAGTCCAAGGCATTTTCTTGAATAGATTAAAGAGGGTAACTCTTGAAATATTTTCATGTGTAGTGAAGAAGAAAAGAGAAAAGTTTCTCACATTAATATTCTTGGAAGAATTTTATGAATATGTATGTATACATTAACCATGTTGTAAATATTAGATATTTAATAAATTCATGGATATATTACCATAGTATTGGTAAAGATTAGCTATTCAATAAATCCATGGAACTACTCAGTTATATTTCTTTAGATGAACAAACTGTGTGATTACTTTTGTATTATCATGATTATGATGTTAATCCCTTTTGGAAGAAGATCCTGCATAGGCATGCAATATATGTATTAACTTTCATTGGAAAGAATATACATGTTTGTAGGTGGGAAAGATAACATGTTGTGTTAAACTACATTGGAAATGATTGTTAGTATAATCTTTGAAAAAGAAGACATGTAATGCTTAATTGCATAGTTTTACAAAAAAGAAAACATATGTTTACATGCTCATGTGTGTTGAGATTTCCTTTGGGAAGACTCGTGAAGGAAGCTATGTGCTTCGTTGTGTAAGCACTCCTTTGGGGAGACTCTTTGGAAATCTATATGCATTTGCATGCATGGAAGCAACATTTATTATGTTAGCTTGCATTTCATGCACTAAAAGTAATAGCTCAAGGGTTAGCTATTTTGACTAAATTATGTAAATTGCATGCACGAATATCGTAACTAATGTATCAGTTTATTTTAAATATATGCTGGGGAGATGTAGCTATTGTCTTGCAGGAATGTGTGCTTATGCGACAGAAACATTAGTTAATGTGATGACTTATAACTAGCACATATGAGGTATGTGCTGTTAAAGGGAGAATGTCAAGGTACTTTACTTGCATGTCATGAATATACATGAGTAGATGGAGAAACTACTATAGTATAGATATATGAAATGATTTATTATACTTTATGAATCTTGACATCAATGTACGTTGAAGGTAACATTAGTAGGGTATGATGGTGATATGTATAAAGGAAATATTATGCTTAACCCAGTGGTAGGTAAATGATTATGGTTCATGTGGATGAGTGCGAACTACTAGATGATCCAGTGTACGATGGACCATTGTAGGTACATCCATGCCATCGAGATATGAAGATATGAAGACCAGAGGGTAAATGGTATCATATTTATTGTAATGGCTTTAAGCTAGATATTTGTATATTTCCTTGTAAGATTTATAAACAATGGTTAAGGGATGGTCTCCCTTATAAGCCATTGAGTGAGGGATGATCACCCTCACGAGTGTTTAATAATAAAATTAAACGTTTGTTGGTTTTCACCCTACGGGGTTTCCAGGGTATATTGGTGTTCAATGATGTGATTGATTATTGTGTCAAGTTGATGATGTTGATTCCTTTCTTGCTATGATGTTCATAATGGCAAGTATGTGATGACTACATGAATAATGAAATGAGTGGAAGGTTACATCATACAGTATTATGTTAATGTACTGTAATGCAAGTTGTTAATGGTTAAGGAGCTTACTATTCTTATTCTAAAAGTTACACTATGAACTGGTAAACATTCTATGTAATGATTACTAAGGAATATTTAATAGTGAATGGATAGTTACCCATGAGTAACTTGTATAAAAAAAATTTAACTCCTTACATTTCCATGTGAAGTTAACGGCGTATGTTACATTGACCCTCCACTAGTTCCTTCAATATTTGGAACTAGTTTAACTGATAACAACCTTGGATAAATGACCTTGATTTCTACAAATTAGCAAGCACACATGCTTAACTTAACTCTAGATCCTCCAACTCGAATTTACTGAGTAAACTGGGTGACACAAGCCATGTCACACAAGTTAACATCATCTAAGTTGTCTGTTGATATGGAAATTCGGTTTTCTCAATTTGATCAAGGAAAAATCAAATTGAGAATTTCTTGATGCACATTTCAACACTCCCTCTCAACAAGAATGGGATTATCAACCACCCTTATCCTGCACTTTTGGAACTTAAACTTCCCTCTTGACAAGGTCTTTGTCAAAATTTCAGCATCTTGTTCCTCTGTCGAAATGTACTGCAACATCATTATCCACCTATGCACACAATACCATAAATGGTGGTACCGAATATATATATATATATATATATATATATATATATATATATATATATATATATATATATATATATATATATATATGCTTGGATCGACTGTGAAAAACAATATTTTTAGAGATCTTGATGCAACTTTGATTATCACAATACATCACATTTGGATCCATCATCTGACCAAACAATCCAATAAATATATTTCTTATCCAAATTTCCTCACGCGATACTTGAATGGCATCCATGCATTCTACTTCTGACAATTTGAGTGCCACAGATCTTTTCTTACTGTTGTACCAGGAAACAAATGCGAACCCAACACTGAAAATTCCACCTTATGTACTCTTTCATTCTAATGGAATCCCTTCCCAATCTGCATTTGTGAAGTCACGGAGATTCACTCCCTTTGTATTTCTGTACCATATTCCAAACTGGGTTGTTCTTCTGAGGTACCGTAGAACATGGTTAGTTGACCTCCAAAATAATTTGGTCTATTGAATCATGGATTTCCTTAGTTGGTTGAATGCAAATCACATATCTAGCCATGTGTTCACAAGGTACATCAATGAACCCATTAGCTGCCGATAAATGTTAGCATCCACTTCCTCACCTGAAGTGGCATCTTCCTTCCTCCAGTTGGTCACTAGAGGTGTGTCCATGGGTTTGCAACTCTCCATGTGGAATCTATGTCGTATCTCATTTGCATAATTTCCTTGATACACAAATAGTTCCCCATTTCATTTCCATACTTCCAATCTGAGGAAGTATTGCATGAGACCCATGTCCTCCATTTCAAATTCTCTTGCAAGGTCCTCCTTGCAAGATATGATCAATTTTTCATCATCAATTAAAGTAAAGTCATCAACATATAATACCATAATTAACAATTTACCTTCTACCAAAATATGATATAGGTTTGCATTTGCCTCACTTTTGGTGAAGTCCAAACCGGTGAGATATCCATCGATCCTGGTGTACTAAGCACAAGGTGCTTGCTTGAGACCATACAATGCTTGCTTGAGTCTACACACATGAGACACTCGATCAAAAGTCTTGAAGCCTTTTGGTTGCTTGGTGTACACCTCCTCCTCAATAAATCCATTGGGGAATGTTGTTTTTACATCTATATTTTGAATCTTCCACCTCATTTGTGAATCCAGAACAAGAATTAATCTAATGGATGAGTACCTTGCTACAGGAGAAAAGGTGTCCTCATAGACAATCCCTTCAACTTGAGAGTACCCCTTGGCCACAAATATGGCCTTGTACTTCTCTATGATTATGTCTACTACTTTCTTTACCTTGAAGACCCATCGCAAACCCACAACTGATTTATTTGTTGGTCTTGGGACCACTTCCCAAACACTTTTATTTACAATGGATTTGTATTCCTCCACCATTGCATCAACCCATATAGGTTTTTGTACTGCTTCCTCATAAGAGGATTTCTCAGTCTCTACAATCTCAGTCATTAGGGCCATGTAGCTAGTGTACCGATCTAGTGACCTTCTCTCCATGTGCACATTTGAAGGAGAACCCACATTCTCCCTCACATCTTTCACAAGTCTCTCGACTTCCATAATTATTTTCCTGCCTTCTCTGTATGGTTCTACTTGAGTGGTGGTCTCCACTCTATGCTCCTCAACTTGTGGTTTATCTACAACTTCTTGAGGTTCCTCCTTTGGAGCTAAAATATCCTCCTCTTGTGGGATATGAAGCTCCCTCTCAAGAGAGCACAACATCACTTTCTCCTCATCATATTTTACATCCCTTTGAACAACTTTCATTCTGAGGGATGGAAAGTACACATGCTAGTTTTCGGGAGTTTCTGTGTAACCCACAAATGCCCCAAATTCTATTGTTGGCTCTAGCTTCTTCCTTGATTATTTAGAGGCATGGTAGTAGATAGAGGCTCAAAAAATCTTGAAGTGCAACACATATGACTTCCTCCTCGAGAAATCCTCCTCTTGTGTAATTATCCCCAGAATCTAATGAGGACTTTGGTTCTACAAATACATTGTTGTGTTGCATGCCTCTCCCCACAAGTGCAGAGGTAGGCCTCGGTCATGCAACATCGCCCTCTCTACTCCCACAATGATATAGTTCTTTCTCTCAGCCACCTCGTTCTACTGTCGGTTGTGGGGTGTTTATAACTCTCATCGATTTCCTTCTTTTTCACATAAATTTTTAAATTAATTTGACACGTACTCACCTCCATTATCACTCCTGAGAGCCTTCACCTTATTGTTGGTTTCTTTCTCAAAAAGTGCCTTGAGCTCTACAAAATTGGAGAATTTCTCCTCCTTCTTCCACATGAATAAGATCCAACACTTCCGTGAGAAGTCATCAATAAAAATGAGAAAATATTTGTGTTTGGCAATGGAGGTTGTCGAGAAAGGTCCACATGCATTAGAGTGTATCCTTTCTAGGACTCCATGTGCTTTGTTGTCCCACTCATGGAATGTTGACTTTGTGTACTTCCCCAAGGCACATCATTTGCATACATCCTGCTGCTCAAGTGATCCCTTGGGGATGCCTATGGTTATATGCTTCATAATCTTCAGGGTGCCATGATGCAAATGGCCAAGTCTTATGTTCCAAATTTCACTGACATCATGGCTCTACACATTCTCCGCATTTGTGCTTAATGTAGCACAATCCTCCACATATAGCTTATACATGTTCTTCACACGAACCCTAATTTGATTCACCTATACCATGGCTATGTGTCTCAAGAATGCCTTTCCTTTGATGAAGACCACATTATAACCACGGTCTTCCAAAAATTCAACAGGGATGGGATTTTTCTTTAGGCACAGAAAAAACATGGCATCCTTGAGCCTGAGGGGGGAACCCAAATCCCTATTAAAGGTGACTATACCAACCCTGATCATGTTATACCTTCCTTTTTCCCCCATCTCAATGTGTGTCTACAAATATTTTTCCTTCAAGTCACTCAAAAATTCTCTATTGCATGTCATGTGGAACGATGCATCTAAGTCCAAGTACCACATGCTTCTCATCACTGTGTTTTCCATGCATGTAATGAGAGTAAATTCAAGCTCGAACTATGAAGCAAAATTTTCACCTACTATTCCTCCTAAGGTCTTCTTTATTTCCTTTTTGTGTGCAAAATTTGTGGCATAATTCTCAAATTCATGGCAATGGAAGCATTTAATTTTCGACAAATATTTCTTCTTTTTTCCTTGACCAGATTCTAGTTTGGATTTTGATTTCTTCCATTTTCCCTTCTTTTCCTTTCCATCCAGTGAAAAGTTTTCTTCATCCTCTCCCTTGGATGAAGTCCCATCTCTGGTATTCTGCCTTATTTCCTTAATTCTTGTTTAAAAAATTGGACCATAATGTTGAGATTGCAACAAGATGATGAGCTTAGTGGAAAGAAGCCGCCTTCACTAAGTGGGCCCACAGGCTATTTTTGGCGCACAGTCTATTTTTAGACTATGTCTATTTTTAGACATGTCGGTCATGTTCTATGAGTTGCAGGATGCTATTTGTGGATGGTTGGTCAAGTCGGGAAAATATATGGACTTCTATTTTTAGACATATTGGGCGAAATCTATTTTTAGATTGCCAGTCTAAAAATAGATATGTCGAATATTATTAGCTCTTAATAATATTTGGACAATAAACATTATCTTATTCTCTTGGAGCACTTCAGTTAAGTGCACAGATGTGGCACAGGAGCTAACAGAAGGAATTATGCTATTCCTGAGGGTTAAGTGGAGCTATTGCATGGATACTTCAGTTAGAACCTGCGTGGACAGTAGGGCCAGGAGTTATTGAGCTACGGATGGAGTTGTGTTCAGTTTAACTGAGTTAAACATAGTTGAGCTAGTTGTATCTAGTCTAATTGATTGATACACTAGTGAGAGTGGTGTGAATTAATTATTAGTTGATTCACTAATTATTAACTCATCAATCAACTAAAGAATACATCAGTTAACTACAGTGCATGGATATTTTCAATGGAGACCAGTGAAGAGGTAGGTGAAAGAGCAATGTGACTATCAATTGTGACTATACTGTTGCATGATTTGCAACAACCAATGATTGGAGATGCCAATGAGGATTGCGCAGTCAAGGCTGGACCAATTCAAGTTCATTCAGAGCCATTCTTCAGCAGGGATTGTGCAGTAGAGGCAGGCTAACAGGTGGCAGAGATTGGAGCATGTGTTTTGCTAGATCTGAGCTTGATTAGTGTGTAGCAATTGGAGATTGTACTGAGAGCTTGTGAGGAGCTTTGTATGATGATTGTTACATGATCTCTATGACATATAATATACAGATAGTTGGGGTTTTTTAGCTTTAAGCTTTCCCATGAAATACTGTGTTCATATGTGTGATTGTTTATGGTTTTAATGTGCGCATGCGATTGTTTTTATTTCCGCAATTAATGATCAATGGCAGAAGAGATTCTGCATTGTGCATGAAGTTAAAATAGTGTGTGATCAGGAGAATCTCGGTGAATAATATATCAGTTATTCAAATTTCTACATGGTATCGTAGCGATATTGATCATTGGAGCAATTGCAAAACATTGAAGCGGTTGAGTTTTGTGCTGGTGGAATTCGAATTTGCAGCAGTGTTTTCTTGGTGTCGAAGTTGAGATGTCTTTCAACGGATTGCGATTGGAGTATGCCCTTGAGGGAAACTCGAATTATATTGCATGGAAGGACAGGATGGAGGCGGTGCTGGATGACAATGGGTTGAAGGAGTTCATAGATGCAGAAATTCCAAAACCTGCTTCTAGCGATGCTGCCGCACTTGACGCATGGCAAAAGAAGACAAAAAAGTGTCGAAGAATTCTGTTGGAAGGTGTAAAGGATCACATAGTGTCCAGCCTTCATGGTAAGGCTTCTCCATTCTTGATGTGGAAAGCGTTGACAGACTTATTCCAAAGCAAGAGCGACCAGAGGAAGTTGGCGCTCAAGGATAAACTCAAGAACATAAAAATGGAGAAAGGCGACAGTATGCCCAAGTACCTCACGAAGTTCATCCAATGCAGGGATGAGCTGGGAAGTGTGGGGGTGACTGTAGATGATGAGGACTTGGTGAGCTTGGCTCTCCTTGGGCTTCCGAAGAGTTGGCATTCCTATCAAGACTCTGTCAATGGTCTGGAGAAATTGCCAGGATGGGAGCGACTTTGGTCAAATCTTGTGCAAGAGGAGATAAGGCGAAGTACCAAGGACGGATCTTCATCAAAGAACTCAGATGAAGAAAATTGTGCTTTGGCTGCCAAAGCAAGGAAGGGGAAGAGCAAGAAGAATGCTTCTCAATCCAGTGCGAAAGGCAAGAAGCAGGACATGTCCAAGGTGAAGTGCTTTCACTGTCACCAACACGGACATTACGCCACTAATTGTCCACAGAAGAAGAAAAATAAGCAGGCTGCTAGATCTGCAACTACAGAGGCCTTAGCCTCACAGTTTGAGCTGGATTTTTTGCTGATCGCATGCTTGGTCTCAAGTGTGATGGGTTCTGTGTGGTTTCTTGACAGTGGTGCATCTTTTCACATGACAGGAGACAAAGATTTGTTTACTGATCTGGATGAGAAAGATCTTGGAGTGCACATCGAGATGGGCGATGATGGTAGATACAGTGCGACTGGTATTGATACCATTTCCTTTGAGAGGGAGTCTGGTAAACCCTTCATATTGAAGGAAGTGATGCATGTTCCAGGATTGAAGAAGAATATTATCTCTGTGGCGATGTTAGAAGACAAGGGATATGATGTCGTCTTTAGCGAGGGAAAGGCTTTCCTGCACAGTAAGGCAACTGGTGAAACCCGGAGGATAGGGGTTCGAGTTAAGAACCTTTATCAATTGCAGGTAGATGGCTGCGCAACAATGGTAGGCAAGGCAGAAGGAGTGGTGAGTTAGGATGATGGCGAGCTGTGGAACCGGAGATTGGGCCACCTTCACCATGGAGCTTTGAAGATATTGTAGAAGATTTCTATGGGGCTTCCTAAGGGTACTCTTGCGCAGTCAGATCAGTGCAAGGGATGTACCTTGGGAAATTTTTTGAAAGCCACCTTTCACGAGAAGGATAGTCGCGCCATGATGATCCTTGAGAGAATTCACACAGATGTGTGTGGACCTTTCTCAGTAGCTTTGACAGCAAATCACAGGTACTATGTGATATTTGTTGATGATTTTTCTCAGAAGTGCTGGATCTTCTTCATGTAGAAGAAGAGCGAGACATACTCAAAGTTCTGTGAGTTCAAGGCACTGGTTGAGAAAGAATCGGGGAAGCAGGTGAAGGCTCTTAGGAACGACAATGGTGGTGAATTAATCTCTGGCGAATTCAAGGACTTTTGCAGCACAGAAGGAATTCGAAGAGAGCTCATAGCACCTCCTAACCCACAACAGAATGGGGTTGCTGAGCAGAAGAACAGAACGATCGTAGGTGTTGCATGGGCGATGTTGCATGATTAGGGCCTTCCCATACACTTGTGGGCTAAGGCATGCAATACTGCAGTATATGTGCAGAACCGTTGTCCTCACAGGATACTTGGCATGAGTACACCCAAGGAGGCGTTTTCTGGTAAGAGGCCTGATATTTCCCATTTGAGGATTTTTGGTTCACCTGTTTACATTCATGTGACTAAGGATGCCAGGAAGAAGCTGGAGCCAATTGTAGAGGTTGGGATATTTGTGGGGTACACTGATACACCCCACAACTATCGTGTGTATTTTCCAGACAGTCGCAAGACTGTTGTGCGACGGGATATCAAATTTCATGAGGAGAAAGCCATGAAGTGTTCGCTTGAGAGGGAGCCACACTCGCATGCAGATGAGGAGATATTAGTTCCTAAGGATGAACTTTAGGATGTGGATCAGCCACAAGAGGAAGTTCATGGAGTGGAAGAAACCACTCATGCAGCACCAACCATCAGAGGGCAGAAGCGCACTACATAAGCTGAGTGATTGGCTCAAGAGGCAGAGAGGATTGTAGGAGCACCTACATCACAGCGCAGACAGAGATAGTCACCTGACCAGTATACTGGATACATGGCTCTTATGAGAAAGTGTATCGTGACAGAGCCATCCTCTTTCGAGGAAGCTGTGGAGGACCCTGCATGGGTAGATGCCATGGCATAAGAGTATGATTCGATTGTCAGAAAAAATGCATGGGAGATTGTCCCAAGGCCAGAAGGGAAATCAGTAGTAGGTTCGAGATGGATCTAAAAAGTGAAGTAAACAACTGATGGGAGTGTGGAGAAGTACAAGGCAAGATTTTTTTCCCAAGGCTTCTCACAGATTGAGGGGATCGATTATGAGGAAACCTTTGCACCTGTCACAAGGTATTCTTCCATACGGACGATTCTTGCTCTCTCAGCGTAGATGGGGTGGCACATTCATCAGATGGATGTGAAGATTGTGTTCCTCAACAGAGTGATTGAGGAGGAGGTGTACATAGAGCAACCCGAAGGTTTCGAGATCTTCAGCAGCGAGTCGCATGTGTGCAGGCTCAAAAGAGCGTTGTATGGGTTGAAACAAGCACCCCGTGCTTGATACACACGGATAGACATTATTTCACCGGACTTGGATTCTCCAAGAGTGAGGCGGATCCGAACCTATACCAGATTGTGGTGGAGGGTAAGTTGCTGATCATTGTACTTTATGTAGATGATTTGATTTTGACCGGTGATGAACTGTTGATACACTCATGCAAGGCTGATCTTGCAAAGGAGTTTGAGATGAAGGACTTGGGCCTCCTTCATTATTTCCGGGATTGAAAATTTGGGCGTGTAGTGATGGACTGTTTGTTTCTCAAGGCAAGTATGCCCGGAAGATACTGGAGAAGTTCAACATGCATGGCTGCAAGCCTGTTGATACTCCTCTTCCTGGTGGATGGAGGAAGGAGGATGCTACTTCAGCGGCGGTAGTGGATGCCACCGTTTATCGACAGTTGGTGGGGTCGCTTATGTATTTGGTCAATACACGACCCGACATATGCTATGCTGTTAACCAGCTTTCACAAGCTATGGTTAAGCCAACCAAGCTCTACTGGAAGGCAGGAAAGCATGTATTGAGATATCTCAGAGGCACATTGGGATATGGATTATGGTACAGACAGTCAGATGAGGTGAAGCTGTGTGGCTTCACGGATGTAGATTGGGCAAGGAGCCCAACAGATAGAAAGAGCACATCTGGAGGGATTTTTAGTATCGGGTCGACAACAGTTTCTTGGTACAATAGGAAGCAGAGATCCGTGGCACTCATTTCAGCAGAGGCCGCGTATATGACAGCAAGTTTGGCTGCATGCGAGGCTATATGGATGAGGAAGATCCTGGTCGGGTTGTTCGGTTCACACTTAGAGCCTACTGTGATTTATTGTGATAATCAGAGTTGCATCAAACTCTCGGTTAATCCAGTATTTCATGACAGATCTAAACACATTGACATCCGGTATCATCATATCAGAGATTGTGTGTAGCGGAAGATCATGTTACTTTCATACATTCCCACGGAGGATCAGGATGCTGATATCTTGACAAAGGCGCTCACCAGGAGAAAATTCGAATTCAACAGAGGCAGGATAGGGATGGTAGATAATCCTTATATTGTTGAGAGGGAGTGTTGATATTGCAACAAGATGATGAGCTTAGTGGAAAGAAGTCGCCTTCACTAAGTGGGCCCGCAAGCTATTTTTGGCGCACAGTCTATTTTTAGACTATGTCTATTTTTAGACATGTCGATCATGTTCTATGAGTTGTAGGATGCTATTTGTGGATGGTTGGTAAATTCGGGAAAAATATATGGACTTCTATTTTTAGACATATTGGGTGGAATCTATTTTTATATTGCCAGTCTAAAAATAGATATGTTGAATATTATTAGCTCTTAATAATATTTGGACTATAAACATTATCTTATTCTCTTGGAGCACTTCAGTTAAGTGCACAGATGTGGCATAGGAGTTGACAGAAGGAATTACGCTATTCCTGAGGGTTAAGTGGAGCTATTGCATGGATACTTCAGTTAGAACTCATGTGACAGAGTTTGGTGGAGTTGATTGAGGAAGTTAGTGGAGTTGTATTCAGTTTAACTCAGTTAAACATAGTTGAGCTAGTTGTATCTAGTCTAACCGATTGATACACTAGTGAGAGTGGTGTGAATTAATTATTAATTAATTCACTAATTATAAACTCATTAATCAACTAAAGAATACATCAGTTAACTTCAGTGCATGGACAGTTTCAGTGGAGACCAGTGAAGAGGTAGGTGAAAGAGCAATGTGACTATCAGTTGTGACTAAACTGTTGCATGATTTGCAACAACCAGTGATTGGAGATGCCAATGAGGATTGCGTGAGAAAGGATGGACCAATTCGAGTTCATCAGAGCCATTCTTTAGTAGTGATTGCACAGTAGAGGCACGCTATCAGGTGGCAGAAATTGCAGCATGTGATTTGCTAGATCGGGGCTTGATTAGTGTGTAGCAATTGGAGATTATACTGAGAGCTTGTGAGGAGTTTTGTATAGTGATTGTTACATGATCTATGTGACATATAATATACAGATAGTTGGGGGTTTCCAGCTTTAAGCTTTCCCATAAAATACTGTGTTCATATGTGTGATTGTTTATGGTTTTAATGTGCGCATGCGATTGTTTTTATTTCCACAATTAATGATCAATGGTAGAAGATATTCTGTATTGTGCATGAAGTTAAAATAGTGTGTGATCAGGAGAATCTCAGTGAATAATATATCAGTAAATCAAATTTATACATGGTATCGGAGCGGTATCTATCATTGGAGCAATTGCAAAACATTGAAGCGGTTGAGTTTTGAGCTGGTGGAATTCGAATTTGCAGCAGTGTTTTCTTGGTGTCGAAGTTGAGATGTCTTTCAACGGATTGTGATTGGAGTATGCCCTTGAGGGCAGCGCAAATTATATTTCATGGAAGGACAGGATGGAGGCAGAGCTGGATGACAATGGGTTGAAGGAGTTCATAGATGCAGAAATTCCAAAACCTGCTTCTAGCGATGCTACCGCACTTGACGCATGGCAAAATAAGATAGCAAAGTGTCGAAGAATTCTGTTGGAAGGTGTAAAGGATCACATAGTGTCTAGCCTTCATGGTAAGGCTTCTCCATTCTTGATGTGGAAAGCATTGAAAGACTTATTCCAAAGCAAGAGAAACCAGAGGAAGTTGGTGCTCAAGGATAAAATCAGGAACATAAAAATGGAGAAAGGCGACAGTATGCCCAAGTACCTCACAAAGTTCATCCAATGCAGGGATGAGATGGGAAGTGTGGGGGTGACTGTAGATGACGAGGGATTGGTGAGTTTGACTCTCCTTGGGCTTCCGAAGAGTTGGCATTTTTATCAGGACTCTATCAATGGTCAGGAGAAATTGCCAGGATGGGAGTGACTTTGGTTGGATCTTATGCAAGAGGAGATAAGGTGAAGTACCAGGGACGGATCTTCATCAAAGAACTCAGATGAAGAAAATTGCACTTTGGATTCCAAAGCAAGGAAGGGGAAGAGCAAGAAGAATTCTTCTCAATCCGGTGCGAAAGGCAAGAAGTAGGACATGTCCAAGGTGAAGTGCTTTCACTGTCACCAACACGGACATTACGCCACTAATTGTCCACAGAAGAAGAAAAATAAGCATACTGCTTGATCTACAGCTGGAGAGGCCTTAGCCTCGCAGTTTGATCTGGATTTTTCACTGATCGAATGCTTGGTCTCAAGTGTGATGGGTTCAGTGTGTTTTCTTGACAGTGGTGTGTCTTTTCACATGACAGGAGACAAACATTTGTTTATTGATCTGGATGAGAAAGATCTTGGAGTGCACATCGAGATGGGGGATGATGGTAGATACAGTACGACCGGTATCGGTACCATTTCCTTTGAGAGGGAGTCTGGTAAACCCTTCGTATTGAAGGAAGTGATGCATGTTCCAGGATTGAAGAAGAATCTTATCTCTGTGGCGATGTTAGAAGACAAGGGATATGATGTTGTATTTAGCGAGGGAAAGGCTTTCCTGCGCAGTAAGGAAACTGGTGAAACCTGGAGGATAGGGGTTTGAGTTAAGAACCTTTATCAATTGTAGGTAGATGGCTGTGTAGCAATGGCAGGCAAGGCAGAAGGAGTGGTGAGCCGGGATGATGGCGAGCTGTGGCACCGGAGATTGGGCCACCTTCACCATGGAGCTTTGAAGATACTGCAACAGATTTCTACTGGGCTTCCTAAAGGTACTCTTGCATAGTCAGATTAGTGCAAGGGATGTACCTTGGGAAAATTTGTGAAAGCCACCTTTCACGAGAAGGATAGTCGCGCCACGAAAATCCTTGAGAGAATTCACATAGACGTGTGTGGACCTTTCTCAGTAGCTTCGATAGCAAATCACAGGTACTATGTGATATTTGTTGCTGATTTTTCTCGGAAGTGCTAGATATTCTTCATGTAGAGGAAGAGCGAGACATACTCAAAGTTCTGTGAGTTCAAGGCACTGGTTGAGAAATAATCGGGGAAGTAGGTGAAGGCTCTTAGGAGCGACAATGGTGGTGAACTCATCTCTGGTGAATTCAAGGACTTTTGCAGCACAGAAGGAATTCGAAGAGAGCTCATAGCACCTCATAACCCACAACAGAATGGGGTTGCTGAGCGGAAGAACAGAATGATCGTGGGTGCGGCACGGGCGATGTTGCATGATCAGGGCCTTCCCATACACTTCTGGGCTGAGGCATGCAATACTGTAGTATATGTGCAGAACCGTTGTCCTCACAGGATACTTGGCATGAGTACACCCGAGGAGGTGTTTTCTGGTAAGAGGCCTGATATTTCCCATTTGAGGATTTTTGGTTCACCTGTTTAAATTCATGTGACTAAGGATGCCAGGAAGAAGCTGGAGCCGACTGCAAAGGTTGGGATATTTGTGAGGTGCACTGATACGCCCCACAACTATCGTGTGTATTTTCCAGACAGTCGCAAGACTGTTGTGCGACGGGATATCAAATTTCATGAGGAGAAAGCCATGAAGTGTTCGCTTGAGAGGGAGCCACACTTGCATGCAGATGAGGAGCTATTAGTTCCTAAGGATGAGCTTTAGGATGTGGATCAGCCACAAGAGGAAGTTCATGGAGTGGAAGAAACCACTCATGCAGTGCCAACCATCAGAGGGCAGAAGCGCACTACAAAAGCTGAGTGACTGGCTCAAGATGCAGAGAGGGTTGTAGGAGCACCTACATCACAGCGCAGATAGAGACAGTCACTTAACCGGTATACTAGATACATGGCTCTTATGAGCAAGTGTATCGTGCCAGAGCCATCCTCTTTCGAGGAAGCTGTGGAGGATCCCGCATGGGTAGATGCCATGGTGGAAGAGTATGATTTGATTGTCAGAAACAGTGCATGGGAGATTCTCCCGAGGCCGGAGGGGAAATCAGTGGTGGGTTCAAGATGGATCTACAAAGTGAAGCAGGCAGCTGACGGGAGTGTGGAGAAGTACAAGGCAAGATTTGTTGCCCGAGGCTTTTCACAGATTGAGGGGATCAATTATGAGGAGACCTTTGCACCTGTCGCAAGGTATTATTCCATACGGATGATTCTTGATCTCTCAGCGCAGATGGGGTGGCACATTCATCAGATGGATGTGAAGACTGCATTACTCAATAGAGTGATTGAGGAGGAGGTTTACATAGAGCAGCCCGAAGGTTTCGAGATCTTCAGCAGCGAGTCTCATGTGTGTAGGCTTAAGAGAGCGCTGTATGGGTTGAAACAAGCACCTCGTGCTTGGTACACACGGATAGACAGTTATTTTACCGGACTTGGATTCTCCAAGAGTGAGGCGGATCTGAACCTATACCAAATTGTGGTGGAGGTTAAGTTGCTTATCATTGTACTTTATGTAGATGATTTGATTTTGATCGGTGATGAACAATTGATACTCTCATGCAAGGCTGATCTTGCAAAAGAGTTTGAGATGAAGGACTTGGGCCTCCTTCATTATTTCCTGGGATTGGAAATTTGGCAGTGCAGTGATGGACTGTTTGTGTCTCAAGGAAAGTATGCCAGGGAGATACTGGAGAAGTTCAACATGCATGGCTGCAAGCCTATCGACACTCCTCTTCTTGGTGGATGGAGGAAAGAGGATGCTACATCGGCAGAGGTAGTGGATGCCACTGTTTATCGACAGTTGGTGGGGTCGCTCATGTATCTGGTCAATACACGACCCGACATATGCTATGCTCTTAACCAGCTTTCACAAGGTATGGTTAAGCCTTCCAAGCTCTACTAGAAGGTAGGCAAGCATGTATTGAGATATCTCAGAGGCACATTGAGATATGGATTATGGTACAGACATTCAGATGAGGTGAAGCTGTGTGGCTTCATGGATGTAGATTGGGCAGGGAGCCTAACAGACAGAAAGAGCACATCTGGAGGGATTTTTAGTGTTGGTTCGACAACAGTTTCTTGGTACAGCAGGAAGCAGAGATCTGTGGCACTCAATTCAGCAGAGGCCGAGTATATGGCAGTGATTTTGGCTGAATGCGAGGCTATATGGATGAGGAAGATCCTGGTTGGGTTGTTCTGTTCACACTTAGATCCTACTGTGATTTATTGTGATAATCAGAGTTGCATCAAACTCTTGGTTAATCCAGTATTTCATGATAGAACTAAACACATTTACATCTGGTATCATCATATCAGAGATTGTGTGCAACGGAAGATCATGTTACTTTCATACATTCCCACGGAGGATCAGGATGCTGATATTTTGACGAAGGTGCTCACCAGGAGAAAATTCGAATACCACAGAGGCATGATAGGGGTGGCAGATAATCCTTATCTTGTTAAGAGGGAGTGTTGATATTGCAACAAGATTATGAGCTTAGTGGAAAGAAGTTGCCTTCACTAAGTGGGCCCGCAGGCTATTTTTGGTGCACAGTCTATTTTTAGACTATGTTTATTTTTAGACATGTCGATCATGTTCTATGAGTTGCAAGATGCTATTTGTGGATGGTTGGTCAAGTCAGGAAAAAAAGATGGACTTCTATTAAGAGCACTTCAGTTAAGTGCACAGATGTGGCACAGGAGCTGATAGAAGGAATTACGCTATTTCTGAGGGTTAAGTGGAGCTATTGCATGGATAATTCAGTTAGAACTCATGTGACAGAGTTTGGTGGAGTTATTGAGCTAGTTGATGGATTTCTGTTCAGTTTAATTGAGTTAAACATAGTTGAGCTCGTTGTATCTAGTCTAACTGATTGATACACTAGTGAGAGTGGTGTGAATTAATTATTAATTAATTCACTAATTATTAACTCATTAATAAACTAAAGAATACATCAGTTAACTACAGTGCATGGACAATTTCAATGGAGACTAATGAAGAGGTAGGTGAAAGAGCAGTGTGACTATACTGTTGCATGATTTGCAACAACCAATGATTGGATATGCCAATGAGGATTGTGTGAGCAAGGCTGGACCAATTCAAGTTCATTCAGAGCCATTCTTCAGCAGTGATTGCGTAGTAGAGACAGGCTATCAGGTGGCAGAGATTGGAGCATGTGATTTGCTAGATTGGGGCTTGATTAGTGTGTAGCAATTGGAGATTATACTGAGAGCTTGTGAGGAGTTTTGTATAATGATTGTTACATGATCTCTATGACATATAATATACAGATTGTTGGGGGTTTTCAGCTTTAAGATTTCCCATAAAATATTGTATTCATATGTGTGATTGTTTATGGTTTTAATGTGTGCATGCGATTGTTTTTATTTCCGAAATTAATGATCAATGGTAGAAGAGATTCTGTATTGTGCATGAAGTTAAAATAGTGTGTGATCAGGAGAATCTCGGTGAATAATATATCAGTTATTCAAATTTCTACACATAAGTACTTCCAATTTGGTAGTTTCTCCCTCCCATTCACTGAAATTTGATAGCTATGCCATCTCTTGGTAAGGCCTATAAGAGCTATTCTTACCAAGTCTTCTTCATGGACATTAACACCAACCTTGCCAATTTCATCACAACATTGTGTGAACCTGCTCAGATACTGAAGAATTGTGTCATTCTTCTGCATCTTGATACTTCGAAGTTTATCCTTGAGTGCCAACTTCCTAAGGTCACTATTATTCTCGAACAATTCTATTAATGTTTTCCACGTTTTGAATCAAGTTTATTTTCTGTGGAGATTTGAGACAATGTGATCCCATACTCCCTCCAAGATTATTCTCTTCACCTTAGCTACATATTTCTTCCACTGAGAAACGTTTTTGGGAATCATATGATTATGGTTTTGCAACATCCAACTTGATATATTATAGAAACCCATTATCATCTAATAGCTCCTCCATGTGATCTTTCCATGCAACAAAATTAGAGGTACATTCCAAGGCATACTATAGCCTTAGTCCATTGAAGTCCATCTTCTCAACTCTGAAGAAATCTTGCAAAATCGATCTCCAAATTCGAAACTCCTGAGAAAAAAATTTGAATTTATTCTCTAATGTGAATTCAGCTCTAATACCATGTAGAAATTATGTTGTATATTTTCAACTTCTCATGAATTTTTAATCAAAATCACAAGACACAAACCTACTCTATTGCTCTGCAGACATTAATTCACAATTTAGAATAAAAATTTCAGACATGCAATAAGAATGAAATTAGAAATTACACACATGCAACAAGTATTTTCCTTCGGGGAAAGAAATCTGTGAAAAAACCCAATTCGTGCTTGCATTAATAAAATGAATAGATATGTATTACAATTTCTTTTCTCAACTGAGTACAACCTGCAAGTGCATAACCTATCTTGTTGCTCACTAAAAGGCTCTAACCCAAACTAATTCAATTTTTGCCTTTGCTTGAGCTCCTATTTCCTTGCATTGTTCCTTGAGGAACTAGGCCCTTATTACTTAGGAAAATCCTCAAATTGAATTGCACAATTCCTTAGACTGATCATTTGACTGCATGCAACACCTGTATACTCAAGGCTAGTCTACAAATGATGTCACACTTCCGTAGAATCTCCACCAAGCCCGGGGAACTCAAATTCTCTGCATGCACTATCTATTTTGGGTTGATTGATTAGTTAACTAGATGATCACTGATTTTGACTGAAGTTACACTACACAACTTGACCCTACATTAGTTCCTCCAATATTTGGAACTAATTTAACTGAAAAAAAAAAACCTTAGATAAATGACCTTGATTGCTACAAATTAGCAATCAAACATGCTTAACAGAACTCTAACTCCAATTCGAATTTTCTGAGTAAATTGGGTGACACAAGCCATTTCACACAAGTTAACATCATCCAAGTTGTGTGCTCATGTGGGAATTCAAATTTTCTCATTTTAATCAAGGAAAAATCAAATTGATAAGTCCTTGCTGCATTTTTAATCCTTTTTGGAATTTGTCATTATTTCCATGTCTGCACCTTTGTATCCCATAAAATGAAATCCATCTTTGCATATTTTTCCTCCACACCTTCATACTCCGCACAACGAAAGTCCTCTTTGCATGGCTTCGTTTGCACTTCCATATTGCACTTAATTTTCGCAGTGCACACAATGAAAGCTTTATCTGCATCTCTACATTCCTCACAATGTGTTGTTATTTAAGAATGTTGTGTTTCTTCATTTTTCATTGTGCATTTTATGCACTCTACAAAATGAAATTAATTAAACTAAAAATAAAATAAATTAACTCAATAAAGTTCATATTTGGATGAAGTATATATGTGGAAATTTAAGTCCCATAAAATTAATTTATCAACTTCATTTCTAGGATTTAACATTGTTTGAAGTGTAGAGGCGTAGCGAATGTTTACATTGTATGAAGTGCAGAGGTGGAGAGGAATTTTTTATCGTGTGTAATGCGAAGTGTGGAGGGTGTTTTTATAGTGTTAAGAGCAGATAAATCACTATGTATAATGAAATTAACTTAACTAAAAATAAAATATTAAAATATATAGTTGGATAATCTAGTGTCGGATCAAAGCAAATGAACATAGTTTTGAATATTGTTTTGTGGATGATTCGATGTTTGGTTCTAAAAGCAATTTTTGGTGGCACTGAGTGCGGAGATGTGGATTTGTGCAAGTACGGAAGGAAAAAAAGGAAAGCTTCTTCTGCACCTTCGCATTAATTATTTTAAAAATCAATGTTGTTTAGTTGAATTTGATAGTTACTTGAACCTATATTGCCTTATATTTCTAACTTCTTAATTAATTTTTAACTTTACCATTTCTTACACTTCCACTAAACATTCAAAGAGGTAGGTGTATAATAGAAGTATGCCCGAGGGGAAAAGTTTGTAAATGAAACTAAATATTAGTTTTTCTTAACAATCTTATTAAATAGAGAGATGGATTGGTTTCTGTCCTCAAACTTTTGTAGTTATTTTTACTATAAAATTTTAAAGATGTTATATGATCCAATCACTTAAATTTATGTGGAATGCGTAGATGCAGAGGAAGCTTTCATTTGGATTCTTTCGCACCTCCGAACTAAGGGCCATCGAACATATTTAATAATTGCGAGTTAATCTGGAATATATCCATAGATGCAGAACATTAAGAATTATATTTTTTTCTTGCTCTGCAAGCATAGGCACTGACTGATTAATGTTATGCCTCTTTATGTGAGGTATGCATTTTGTGGTTATTCTAAAATGTTCGCATTTAGGCATTCTGAAATTATTTTTGTGTTCTCACATCCATATATTGCATAATGAAATCCACCTTCGCATAGCTTTCATGCGCATCTTCGTACTATGCACAATGATAGATTCATCTACACTTTGATTAAATTATATTAGAATTATATTAATAAACTTAAAATAATAAATATTCCTATATTAATTCAACCCATATATAAAGTATGTGTTTCCATGTATAGTGCCAGAAAATTAATATAGAAATTTCATTTTGAGGATTTAACATTGTATGAAGTGCAGAGGTCGGGAGGAAGATTTTATTGTGTGAAATGTGAAGTGCAAAAGAATCACAATGAAATTAAATAAATTAAAAGAAAAATATTAAAAATATAATTCAATAATCCAGTGATGGATCAAAGCAGATGAACAAAGTTTTGAAAATTTCTTTGTAGATGGTTCGATGTTTGGTTCTCAAAACTATGTTTGGTGGGACTGATTGTAGAGATGCGGTTGTGTGTATGGAAGGAGAAAAATGAAAGCTTTTCCGCAACTCTGCATTAATTTTTTTTTTTAAACAATATTGTTCAATTGAATTTTATACTTACTTGAACTTATATTGCCTTATATTTCTTATTTTAAATTAATTTTCAACTTTACGAGCGCTTTCATTTTCACTGAAAAATTGAAGAGGCAGGTGTACATAAGAAGTATGCAGGAGGGGAAAATTTCTTGTTCCTTATTCAGGAAAATAGAAACCTCGAACACTCGATAATTTTGGAAGCATTTGTAAATGGAACTAGCTATCAATTGTTCTAAAAAATATTATTAAATATTGATATGGATTGGTTTTTATTTGATGTGTAGAGTAATTTATTAAAATTTTAAAATATACATTATGGTGATTGTGGAGTAAAAAATCATGACTCGATGTAGTGTGTGTGTGGAGAAAAGTTGTGTGGGGATTGCAACAAAAATTGTGTGCAGGGAGTGTAGTAGAAAGTGTGTGCAGAGAATGCATGTAGGATCCTCCTCCTTTCGGCTTAGTTCTTTGGAAGATGATAATCGAACGACGCATGAAGAAAACAATCCTTAAATTTAATGAAGATGATATTTTCACATTTTTTTTATCACGACTTCTTTTTTTGTCGATAATTTTTTTTTCATTAATGCTTCAAAGGAGTACAAAAGGTATCTTTGTATCACTCTTGTCTCCTAGTCTCACCTCGACTATATTTGTTGGTAAGGAGAGAAATATTGATACATATAACAGCATGCCAAAATCCAAAAGATTTCAAAAGACCACAACCATTGAGGTTCCAAAAAATAGAAAATATATGAAAAAAAATAACCAACATTACAAATTACCGGGATGAGCTATAACATGACCAACTTTAGGATTACCAGGAGGACGAGGTTTCTCATCATGATGATGGTACTCAAGGTGTTCTATCTCACCCTCTAAATTTTCCAGTCGAGCATGGAGGTGATGCTGATTATGCCAGAGAGACGTTAGATGATTGATATGGTCTCATTGGGCGTGCTGAATGTCCTCCATAAGGCCCATTAGTTCATCCTAATGCTACTACATTTTTTTTATCGTGTTCACCATAAGATTTTTAATAGGATTGAATTGTCATGCAATGAAATCTAGAGTAGAGGGAGCCACCCTCGATGCAGGGGCTAGAAAAACCTACTGATCAATTTCACCAACTGAAACTTCCTCCTCACCATCCTCATCCTCAACTCTCCTCGCACGACATCGTTCCCTGCCAAGCCTCCCTAGATGGCTCATGCCCATTGCACTCACCTACACAAAATATTCCACTGATGTCTCTAACCAACCTCCAAGAATTTAGATCACCAATGCAACCACACACAGTGCAAACTATTCTCCAAAAGAGGCGTTGAATGGGCTTGAATTACCCCCGTGGGAGAAGCTACCAAGAGAAATTGGGGAGAAAAAAAACAATATACAGGGCCTGAAGAACCTCGATTCCCCCTCACCCAGAAATTCCAAAGTACCTTCAACAGAGAGGAAATTAGCTCACCAACCCCAACTCATCCACCGAGATACAACACACTAACCACCTCAACACTTACCACAGAGAAATAATATAAGGAATTGAGGCTCAGCCATAACAACCTTGGATTCCAACACCAATAATTCGAAAGATCCTTGTTGGCGACCCAAAGGAAATTTAGACCAACCCAACACACCTAAAAACCAACAAACCAACACTTAAAACTAAGAATTAGAAAGTAGAAGAACAAGAGGGATACTAGAGACAACATCGCAAAGACCCCAACACTAGAACCTTGACAACTATAAACCCAAAGCACAGATAAATAAGGAATTACTCGAGAAACTAGAAGAGAAACTGCTTTTAATGAAAATTTCTTGATAGGACCGAAACAAACCAGGACAAGGTACGCAAATTCCCAACGAAGTTGCCAATTTTCTTGTGTTGCACTAGGTACCGGGTCCCAAACCGTGAAATATAAAATCCCCCAAGTGAGCGCAGAAGTGAAGCTCCACAACAAAAATAGAAACCTTGCAATGTAGCTGCATTATTCCAGAGTACAAGGGAATCCATCCTATGCACTCATATCCAACCGATTATGGCTACCAATAACACCCATCGCCATACGAAGCACCACAAAGTTTACCCTTGCTAGGCTATACCATATTTTCACCGAAGGCGCCAGACCCTTGCATCACGTGCGACACTTGTCACAAAAAATATTCATGTAATTTCCACATTGAATGGAGGGGTGCAATCCCCAACCCCTGCCCCATTGTTATTGTTATCACTTAGATAAAACCTTTGTTGTGGGGGAAAACTCTAAGGTAAAATCTAATCGCTTTGGGATTGAAGATGGACCCTCAATCTGGAGGGGGGTCTCTCCTCAAACTCAACTACCCTAGGTCACAATGATAACAGATATGTTAAATGATCTATGGCCAAATTAATGTAAAATTTGCTGGTGTAGTTGGAATTTAGGGAAAAAGAAACACTATTGGGCGATGGAGTCTATTTTGGATTAATGTAAGATCACACTAAAACAATAAAAAAAGGAAAGGTATTTGAGAAAATTTGAATCATTAATTTGTTGTAATGAAAGGAAGAATATAAGAGGAACAGTCCACTCAGAAGGAGCATCAAATATATGAATTCCAAAACCATATTTCGAAAGAAGAATGCAAATGATTGAATATATAAACAAAGCATTGCAAGGAATGAATTTTTTTTATGTTCTTCATTTGATCACTAGAAGATCATACATCATGGAAATATAGGAGAAATACATCAAACTAGAGAAAACAAATTCAGAATACCCAAAACAAGAATCTTTGTTGTAGCTCTAGGATTTCTTCATTAAAATATTCCAAAATATACAAAGTGAAATAACTTTTTCAACCAAAAACCGAACCCATGTTCATTATAAAGACTTTGTATTTATATAAAATTTACAAACTAAAACTAGATTCCTAGTATGTACTTAATTACAAAATTCTAAAAATAAAGAGTGCATTATGATACAACAAAATAGAATACATAATCTCAAAAATATATGCATCTAAAGATATAGAAGTCTGCTAGAATCTTAGCCAGAAACTAGGGTCAAAATCGTTGGCCGATATCCTGCCTATATTTTCTAGAAATTGTGGCAGCCTCGTCATCATGCTGAATATGGTATTTGTAATGCACATCCTCCTTTCGAGACTATCTCATCTTCCAGCATCAACCAATTCATTGATACTCTTTCAAAATGGGATAAGGACCAGGATCTCTGACAGGTGGTTTGTCAACACTTTATAGAAAACAATACAAAATCATGTTGACACTGAAACTTTTAGCACTCATCAAAATTTTAACAGTAAAATTCATTAACAATCTGGTTATCAGTTTGCAGTCAAAACTCCGTCTGAACAGGTGGTGATCAAAACTATGTTATTAAATAACTAGTTGAGTGTGCTAGTTTCTTCCAGTAGGATGTCAACATTAGATTTTCTTTGTTTCTTAGTCATTTAGGCCTTTGTAACAACATTTTCCTTAATCCTTAGGTCTTCTTAGGCTTATTTGAACTTATGGACTCCTCTATGTTTATAATTAATTCCTTTTGAGGGGTGTTGTCTATATCAATAAAATATTTTTCCAGCTCAGGGTTTTGCTTCAGCTTAATGTTCAATCTCATTTTATTACATGGTCTTGTATGTGGCCTCTTTCCTCCCTTGAAAATTTTGGCTAAGGTTGGTTCTTTTTTAGGTTTTGTCTGTTATGTCTCAGGCTCAATGGATTTTCCCTCGACCTTCTCTATTGGCTTAATGACCTATGTTTCTATAGGGAGAGGTACATTGCAAGAAGGGGCATATTTTTCCTTTTTCAGCCTCACACTTCTCCTTGTATAAATATTTGCTAACTCATTAATTAAAGGAGGAGTATGTTCTACTTTTCTCTAACTCCTGGTTTGCATAGAGGATGTCCCCTATTCTAGGATTTGCGGTTGTTTAATTTTCTTCTTACTTCCTTTCTTTCTCTCTCTCTTTGGTTTTTCAGTTTCTACAAAGCCTCCCCAAAATAGAAAATGCTCCCAAGTCGTATTGACCTCTCTCAAATGGTTTACAATCAACAACTTAATTAAACCCTTATGCTATATAAAATGAGAAGAAATATTGGTTCTTTACCTAACCCTTGCATACATGTGCTTCATACTCATTAACAAAAAATAATGGGTGTTCATCCTGACTTGTCCTGCAATGTAGGAAAGGAACCGGAAATGGTACAATTTTACCCTGTTCAAACATCCCTCGCATGTGAAGTAGGATTATGTGATGTGCAAGAGATAATTCCAATCATATTTCAACCAGGATCTTTGGATCTCTGAAATCCAACACCTCTCTTTTTATTCATCCTTTAAGAAATATGACACATCGATTCTGGCCAAACATGGCATTTAAAACTTTGTTCTCCATCCACATATAGGCTTGTGGCATCTACGATTCCCTCCTCGGTAACTGGAAAATAAATGCCCCCAACATTGACTTGTTGGCCATCAAAACCCTCAACGAAGGCCCTGGAAAATCCATCGTGGTAGTCTATACAGTACTGGAAGAAAAATTGTTCCCACCCTACCACTTGAAAATGCTGATAAATTTTTGGGTAGACTTGAAGCAGGTCGAGTCATTAGAGAAATTTTGAGGTCTAAAATAGTCATCCTAAGAAAATTTTACAACCAAATTAAACTTTGTAAGAACTAATAGGATTCAAGATGTTGATGTCAACCATGGGGGATGATTCACCATTTTTGGGGTAAAAAAGTGAAAACATTAAAAAATATTAAATAATAAAACTACTTTTTCATCTTGTATTTTCAAATTATCTCCCTAAGGGTTTACTCAAATTTCTAGCGGGAGTGCTCATTGGATGAAAAATTTAATTCCTCATCCAAGGAGTACCCATGTTGCATACTTTCGATGGACCATGAAAAATGAAAAATGCATGAAAAAGTGTAATTGCAATCACGTTTTTCATGTATTTCTAATTTTTCATGTAGCAAGTTCCATCGAAAGTATGCAACATGGATACTTCTTGGATGAGGAATCAAATTATGCATCCAACGAGTGTTCCTACTCAAAATTTGAGTAAACCCATAGGGAGATAAGTTGAAAATACAATTTGAAAAAGTAGTTTTTTCATTTTTCCCTCTAATATTTGATGATGTAATCTAATATTATTTTACTATTTCCACTATTATTTTATAATTTCCCTAGGAGGCCCATTTTTTACCTCAAAATTCTCCTAATCCTTTGGGCTCTCCCCTATGTAACTTTCTATAATATTCCTAATTAGCTTTTAGCTAGTTAGAATATTAAATTTTGTTTTTTGTCAATAAGATAGATGAATAAGAGGGTAGGGGGACCCATAAATCTATTTAGTAGGAATAAAAACAAGTCTAATATGAATGTGGATAAGTGCATCTAGTTGAATAAATCACTCCTTGGTGTGAATGGGGTCAATTTTTACCAAATCAATAGCGCAGTCATGGTGGTAGTGGAGGTAGTGGAGGACAGTGCAGTCATAATGGGAGGAAGTCTCCATGAGAGTAGCATCTTTATTGAGTGGGAACAAGGGGGAGGAGTCTCAAAAATCATATAAGGAAGGGGATGGCAGCCATGGAGAGCATTCTAAATATTGTTTAAGTATGGTCTTTTATGAATTTTTGTATGCTTCAGCTTTTTAGCGGAGTCCGTTGTGATGTTTAGAACAAGGGTGTTTACAAGCGAAAATCCCACCCTCATCCTTGTGGGAATTTGAGTGCCCACTCCGGAGAGGTTCCTTTAAGATTCATTCCATCATCTGGAATCAGGCTAATCTTCAGCTACCTTCAGTAGTGTAGTCTCCTTTAGGAATCACGTAATCCAGGAGGGCAGTTTCAGTGGAGGGTTGATAACCCAAGTTTGTGAGCTCATTTTCTGGTGAGGGGAGCAGCCCTTCATTCGGAAAGTCAGTGGGGAGGAGTATCAGCTATTTTCTCCTTATATCAGCCACATCCGAATAGTTACCCAATTTCAGAGCGTAATTCATCCCTAAGCCTGCATTTTTCATCTTGGGTATTTTCAGAAACCCTTTCTGGGTTATCTTGGAATTGTGCTAGAAAGTCCAGATCTATGATCCTGACATTTTCTGAGCACTCTATCAATAGATCTATGCATTCCTAGTTTCTAGCAGCAGTTATTTCCAATAGGGTTTTTCAGTCATAGCCTCCCAGCAGTTTATGCAACAACAGTTTCTTATGACTTGATGTATAGGGTCATTTCAAGCTTGTTTTGCCTAGCTTAAGTGTCTCTTCCTCAAGTTCTTGTACTTCATTTTCTACTATTGCTATAATAAAATGGCTCAATTATCTTCTTATGTATTTGATGTGTTGATGTTTACTACATTTTCCAGTTTTATGTTCAATATTCATGTTTTTCCTATTTTGGAATATTACAGTGGTATCAGAGCATAATATTGGCTCAACCTATGGGGCACTACATCTATAACATCTAGAGCAATAGATGAAAAAGCGATTCCAAAACTTCTTCTCCAAACTATGCAATATATTTCCAAAGAAATCAAGGAAATGAGGGTGGAAAGATAGAAGGAAACCCCAAGAGGGTTTCAACGTGGAGAAAGTTTCGGCACCTCACATCATTAGTGTGGGCAACCGACATTACAACAAGTTTCATAATGGTCCACCATGCCTACATTCCTAGTAGTGGGAAATGGGGATGGAGGAACCCAAGAGGAGGAGAATCTTGGTGATTAATTCCTAGAGTATGAATCTCAATCTCAAAGGTAGAAAGTGCATCTGAACTTCCAATATTTATGTCAGATCAAGGATAATAGAAGACCCAATAATACCAATAGAGGTGGAGGGTACATGCAGAACAATGATCTGCAGTGTACTATGGGTAGATTATTTATGCCTGCTTTTGATGGGTCACCCAAGTGCATAGCCAAGGCTTGGGTAGAGAAATTATACATCTATTTCTAGCTGAACCAAGTTCCATAGATTGAAGCCATTAAGATAGCAGTGCTTCAACTTGAAGGTGAAGCACATGAATGGTGGTTTCACGGTCTATCTATATTGGGGCATGCAGGTGTGACTGCATATGCAGAGTTCACCCGGAGGTTTGTGGAAAGATTTGACCAAAGAGATCCAGAAGCACCCTTTGTTGAGCTAGCTTAGCTCAAGCAGTGAGGAGATCCAGAGACTTATATCTCTCAATTTCTAAAAATTTTAGTGCTAGATATATCTACAACTAGAAGAGTATATATGTTTTTTTATGGGCTAGAAGAGCCTTTGCATGGGTTGGTAAAATCCACTAGAACAACTATGCTCGACGATGTTACTGAGAGGGCTAGAGACTTACAAAATGCTTTGCCAAAGGCAAGAGCTCCATGTTAGCAAAAGCTCTCCTTTCAGCCAAATGGGAAAGATATGAAGGTTCCTCCCTCAAAGGAGAACCAAGAACCAAGACAAAGGATCTCTTAGTGATGATGTTCGGAGAGATCTAAGGAGGAGAAAGCTTTGCTTCACTTGCCAAGAACCATGGGCACCAGGGCATCGGTGTGCTACCGTAAAGGCACATTATATTGAGGTATTATCTGATGGTGAAGAGGAGGAAGAAGAAGAATTAGAAGGAGATACTAGCACTGTATCATCTGGAGGAGATCCACCACCCCCAGGAGGTGGAAATAGAGCATTTCCTCCAACTGGAGGATCCCTTGCAGCTTTACGGGGAGTTCCTAAATATATAACATTGAAAGTCTGAGGCACTGTTTAGGGGCAGCAGGTGTCGGTATTGATAGATAGTGGGGCTACCCACAATTTTATTGATACCCAATTAGTGTAGAGGAGATGAATTCCCACAGAGGATTTTGAAGGATTCTTAGTTTTGGTTCCAGGAGCTAGAACCTGCATGCAGTGTGTGAAGTATGTTCTAGCATTGACTATCACTTTGGGGACTTACACATTGACAGATCACTTCTTTGTGGTTGATATTCCCGACACCAATTTGATATTGGATGTAAAATGGTTGATCACAATGGGGAAGGTCGCCACAGATTGAGAGACCTTGGATATGGAGTGGACAGATAAGAAGAGTGGTAAGCGCCAAATGATCAGAGGCATGCACACTTATCCACCTCAGATAGTTGCAACACATAGTATGGAGGCTGATTTGCACAGAGGAGACATAGAATGGACAGTGGAACTGCCTATGTCAGAGGTCAGAGGCAATGGTGCACCAGTCCACCCGGATGTGCAGTCTATTCTAGACCGCTATTCTACAGTGTTTGGGGACATACCACCAAGAAGGTCATTGGACCGGGGGTTTGAGCACACTATTGAGTTGGAGTAGGGGATCCAAGAAGTGATCGCCACACCATATAGGCACCCCAAATCCTACATGGATGATATTGAAATATATATTCAATAGCTCTTGGCTTTAGGTCATATCCGACCCAACACCATTCCTTTTCTTCTTTTGTGATCTTGGTGAAGAAGAAGGATGGTACATTGAGGATGTGCATTGACTATAGAGCCTTCAATAAGAATACAATGAAGAATAGGTACCTGATTTCTAGGATCGATGAGTTGATGGGTGAGCTAAGGGGTTAAAATTTCTTTTCAAAGATTGATTTGAGGTCAGGGTACCATCAGATCAAAGTAAGGGATCAAGATATCCCCAAGACTGCATTTAGATGTCATTATGGCCACTTTGAGTTCTTGGTGATGCCCTTTGGGTTAACCAATGATCAGGCTACTTTTCAGTCTTGTATGAACCACATCTTTCGTGGTCAATTGAGGAATTTTTTTTTGGTTTTATTTGATGACATTCTTATCTACAGCAGCACATGGGAGGAGCATCTGCAGCATATTGAGACAATATTACGCATTCTGGAGGAGCAAAAATTTTATGCTAAGCTCTCCAAATGTGAGTTTGGGCTCACAAAGATGATTTATTTGGGCCACATCCTTGGATTGAATGGAGTGAGGGTCCATGAGGAGAAGATCCATGCTATTCGGGATTGGCCAGAGCCAAAGAATGTAACATCTACACCTACTACCGGAAGTTTGTCAAAGGGTTCTCCCAACTAGCAGCACCACACACAGATATGACTAAGAAGGGAGCCTTTGATTGGACAGATACTGCGCAGAAGGAATTTGATAGGCTCAATGAGGTAATGAACAGTTTCCTGGTGTTGGTATTACCGGATTTTACCCAACCCTTTGTCCTGGAATGTGATACTTCAGGGGAGGGCATTGGAGCAGTCTTGATGCAAGGGGGCTAGCCATAGCTTTTGAGATTCGGAAGTTGTTGCCTCATGAGAGTTTATATCCTATATATGATAAGGAAATGGTGGCTATTATGCATGCATTGGTAAAATTCAGGCAGTATTTGGTGGGAAACATATTCCGAGTGAATATTGATCACAACAGTCTTCGGTATTTTCTTGAGCAGAAGCAGTTGCAAGAGAGGCAACAAAAATGGGTTAGAAAAATCCAGACATATGACTTTGACATTGAATATGTCAAAGGGAAGAGTAATGTGGTAGCAGATGCCTTATCACGGAGACCAACAACGTTGTCATTCGGATGAGTGTGGATACAATCGGAAGGCCTAGTTGTTGGTGGAGTATTCCAAGACCGCTTCACATGTGAGATCCTAGATGGTCAAGTGACTGATGAGAGGTATAGAGTGATGGATGAGATCATATATTACCAAGAATGGATCTTCTTGACTAGAGATTCTAAGCTTAAGGAGAATATTTTGCATGCAACACATGATTCACCACTCTCATGCCACCAAGGTTTCACAAAGACATATCGAGCCATTAGGGAGAGATTCTCATGGAAGGGTCTCAAGGAGGATGTGCTCATTGTAGTTTTCCAGCAGAATAAAGGAGATAACAACCATCCAAAGGGGTTGTTACATCCACTCCCTATTCTGGAGGGGAAATGGGAGAGAATTTCTATGGATTTTATTACCGGTTTGCCAATAGTACAAGGCAAGGATTGTATCTTTGTGGTCGTTCATTGACTAACAAAGTATTCACATTTATTTTCAATTTCTTCACGGTACACTCCTTCACAAGTGGTTGAGCTCTCCTGTAGAGATGTTTTCAGACTTCATGGTCTTCCTAAGACCATAGTCAGTGATAGAGATAGCCACTTCATGGGTGGATTTTGGCAGGAGCTTTTCCGTTTGGTGAGTACCGAGTTGACACCGAGTACCAGTTATCACCCCTAGACAGATGGGAAAACGGAGATAGTAAACAAGTGGATGGAAGGCTACTTTAAAAACTATGTTTTTGGGCAGAAAAGAGCAGGGCTACGCTGGCTCCACTTGGGAGGGTATTCCTATAATACAACATTTCATATGTCGATCGATATGTATCCATTTCGGGCTCTATATGGATATGATGCTTTATCATTTATTGATGTGATGTTTGGAGAAAGTAGGGCTCTTGGAGCCAAAGATTGGATCCAAGAGAGTCAGGATATACTTTGTGCTCTCAAGGACAACATTTCTATTGCCCAAAATCAGCAGAAGTTGTATGCAGATCGTGGTCAGGTGGAGAGACAGTTTGAGGTGGATGATTTGGTCTATCTTCGTCTTCAGCCTTAAAAGCAATATAAGTTGAAGGAGAAGGGGGATGAGAAGCTTAAGCCCTGTTTCTATGAGCCTTACAGGGCAATCCGTCGTGTTAGGAAGTAGCATATGAGTTGGAGCTCCCCATTGGGAGTAATATCCACAAAATTTTTCATGTCTCATGCCTCAAGAGGGCCTTTAGACAGCACATAGTTGCTACTATGGATTTCCCACCTATTGATGAGGAGGGCCATTTGGTTTTATAAGCGGAAGCTATCTTGGCTAATTGGGAGAGGCAACTAAGGAACAAGGTGATTAGAGAATATCTTATTCGATGGAGGAATCTACCGAATGAGGATGCTACTTGGGAAGGAGAGAAGATTTTGCAACATCCATCTTTGCAGTTGGTTGAGGACAAGCAACATTGGAGGACTCTAATATTCCTAATTAGCTTTTAGCTAGTTAGAATATTAAATTTTGTTTTTTGTTAATAAGATAGATCAATAAGAGGGTAGAGGGACCCATAAATCTCTTTAGTAGGAATAAAACCACTTCTAATGTGAATGTGGATTAGTGCATCTAGTTGAATAAAGCACTCCTTGGTGTGAATGGGGGTTAATGCATGTGGATGGGGTCAAGGTTGACCAAATCAACAACGCTGTCATGGAGGTGGAGGTAATGGAGGACAACATAGTCATAATGGGAGGAAATATCCATGAGAGTAGCATCTTTATTGAGTGGGACCAAGGGGGAGGAGCCTCATAAAGCATATAAGGAAGAGGATGGAAGACATGGAAATAATTATGAATATTGTTTATGTATGGTCTTTTATGAATTTCTCCATGCTTTAGCTGTTTAGCAGAGTCTACTATGTTGTTTAGCACAAGGGTGTTTACAGGCGGAAATCCCACCCTCATCCGCGGGGGACTTTGAGTGCCCACTCAGGAGAGGTTCCTTTGAGCTTCATTCCATCATCCAGCATCAAGCCAATCTTCAACTACCTTTAGTAGAGCAGTCTCCTTTAGGAATTTTGCAATACAGGAGGGTAGTTTTTGTGGAGGGTTGATAACCCAAGTTTGTGAGCTCATTTTCTAGTGAGGGGAGCAACCCTTCATCTGGAAAGCCAGTGGGGAGGAGTATCAGCTATTTTCTCATTAGATCAACCACCTGCTAGCAGTTACCCAGCTGCATAGCGTAATTCAGCCCTAGGGCTGCATTTTTCATCTTGGGTATTTTCGGAAACCCTTTCTGGGTTATCTTGGAGTTGTGTTAGAAAGCCCAAATCTCTGATCCTGGCATTTTCTGAGGACTCTATCAACATATATACGCATTCCTAGTTTCTAGCAATAGTTATTTGAAGCGGGATTTCGTATTCATAGCCTCCCAGCAGATTATGCAACAACAATTTCTTTTGACTTGATGTATAGGGCCATTTCAAGCTTGTTTTTCCTAGCTTGAGTGTCTCTTCCTCAAGTTCTTGTTCTTCATTTTATGCTATTGCTATAATAAAATGGCTAAGTGATCTGCTTATGTATTTTATGTGTTGATGTTTACTGCATTTTCCAGTTTTATGTTCAATATTCCTATTTTTCCTATTTTGGAATATTACACTTTCCGCTCGTTCCTATAATTTTCATTGTCAAACACTTGCATCGAAAACAAGAGTGGGATTCGCTCTGGGGTTTCGGGATAACTAAAACCTTGTCATCTTTGCATAAAATATATAACAAGTTAACCATGCATAATATGGGTTTTAATCATTTGAAACAATTGATTACAAAGCATGGAAATCAGTAAATCATACAATAACTTGACTGACGATTACATAAAATCTTTCTGTGCAATCATGTTTTATTTAACTGAAAATTACGTCTTGGCGGAGAAACCCAAAAACCCATTCACATCATATCACGATCTTCTTAGCCAACATTCGATTGATATATCATCATTCATTCACTGACGTGTGCTCCATTAGCACCTTCCTTTGGACATTAAAAATTTGGATTTTACATTTTTCATTGATATTCCAGTTATCAGAGTTTAATTGGCCATCTTTACAAATTTGCGCTGCTACCTTCGTTTTCAGCACATTTTTATTTCAAAAATATATAATAGCTTTGATATTTTATTTGTCAGTGCTTTTATACTATTTTTACAAATTGGCTCTGACACTGAAATTTCCTGCACCTCAAAACCATTAACTAAAATTGTGATAACAATTGGTTCCACGGGGATGCTCTTGATCATAGATGGCAACAAGAACCCCTATATAAAAAAGGCCTATTTATTACAATGTACTTTATTAAAAGCAAAATTTTAACATAATCTATCTTGATAAGAAGACTTTTTTCTCAAAATTATTTATTTACGGACTCTTTTGGAACTGGAAAATAAAGTAATAAAGTAAAAAAACTTGTATTGCATGATAATAATTTATCAGAACCTTAGGTCCTTCTCCTCGGCCTTCAAGGCCTTCAAAATTTGTATCCACACCTAAAAATTTTCAAATAACATTAATATATGCAATGAAATAGTGGAATGTTGTTTTCTCAAGAAGTATAATGTTTTAAAAATCGCCCATTTACTAGACCTCCACGTAGTAAATCCCTTTTCATCCTTCATAATAAAGGTATTTTTATCGTGATAAGTTGTAATTTGATATGGGCCCTTCCAAATATGGTCGAATTTCCCATGTTTTCCTTTATCTTCAATGTGAGCATCCCATTTTAAAATTGTGTCCTAGACTTTTAAATCATCTTCTTTAGACTTTTTGTAAAATACCCTCTTGATATTTTCTTGGAAACTCTGAGCGTGTTCATATACTTATTCTCTATTTTCCTACACTTCTATCAGTTGATTTATCCTTTTTTGAAATTGATTTGGTTCATCTCCTTTCTCCTACAATTACTTCATAATTAGTATTCCAAGTGAAACTTGGAAAGTTTCATCTACACTGTAGACTAGATGAAAAGAAGTGGTACCAATTGATCTCTCTGTACTGATTCTATCTTCCAAAAAAGAAAATTTGAGCTTTGTATTCCAGGATTTTTTTTATTATCCTCCAATATCTTTTTTATGATTATGATTAGGCTCTTGTTTGATGACTCAACCATTCCATTACCTTGAGGGTAATAGGTTCTAGATTGACTAAGAATTATACGATATTCATCACAAAACTTAATCAGTATTTTATATTTAAAGCATTGAGAATTGTAAATTATGATTCTTTTTGGACTAATAAATCTGGAAAGAATATTTTCTAAAATTTGTATGACAACAAGTTCAATATATTGCCTGGTTGGTAGAGCCGCAATTCATTTAGTGAAATAGTATTTTCCTAACAAGATCCACTTATGTTGTGTTGATGATGCTAGATGGATCTTGCCTATAAAGTCAATTCCCCATTGTTGAAATAGTGCTTCTACAGAAATAGGCTTTAAGGGTAAATACATTAACATAGATTTTCCTTCAAATAATTGAAATTTGTGACATGCTAAAAATTCCTTACGAACATCAACAAAAAATGTAAGCCAATAAAACCATGCTCTCAAGATTTTGTTAACAGATTCTTTCCAATAATGATGACCACCACATGCTCCCTGGTGGAATTATTTCATCATTTTCTTGGATTCATATTCAAGTAAGAAATTTAGTAATATACCTTGTGGATCTTTCTAAAACAAATAACCACTTAGGACGCAACATTTAACACACTTGATTTTCAAGAATCTGGCTTGAGTTTTATTTGTTCTTGGTGGAGCCTGCAGATTTTGCAATATATAAAGAATATCACCATACCATGAAGAATTTTTAAAACAATCATCCATTTCTACAAATGATTCATCATAATTTATGTATGATAATTTCATAGTCATATTAAACCCAAGAGTTCCAATATTTTCCTCAGTCATCAATCTAGCTAAGCCTTGTCCTTTGATTAACTTAGTGGGTTTTATTTCTTGGTCAAATTCCATCATTTTGGAAATCCATTTTCCCCTCCTACAATCGTTGTTAGGTTGGATTAAAATACCTTTTACCACAATGTTTGGCACATAAGAAATTATATGAGAATGAAGTACAAAAACTTTGAATTCCTTAAGTGATTTTACTAATGCGTAGGCTTGTTTAGCCATGATATCATATTTCAGCTCAGATTCCCTCAACGCTCTGCTGAAAAAAGAAATGGGTTGTTCATGGCCTTCTGCTTTTTTTTTTTTTTTTTTTTCCTGAAGCAGTACGCGTGATGGTATGTTCTGAAGAAAAAGAGAAAATGACAAATTATTTAGAAAATAGGGTTGGTAAGTAGAGGAGCTTGAATTAGAGCCCTATTAATGTCATCAAAATATTCTTTAGCCTGATTAGTCCATTTTATTTCATTACCTTTCTTCAACATAATAGTGATAACCTTCAGAATCTCAACAAAATTAGGAATGAATATGCGTAAATTTTTTACTTTACCCAGGAATGACAGAACCTCTTTCTTTCTCTTCGGTTGTTCAATTTTTTGTATGGAAGTTACTTTGCTAGGATCAATATGAATATCTTATTTTTATAATATATATCCCAGTATCTTCCCTTCATGGAAAAATGAGATTTCTTTGGATTCAATGAAACACCAAATTTTCTGCACTTTGTGAAAATTGTTCTTAAATGCTTTAGATGGTCAGGTTCAGATTTAGAAAAAAATGTAATATCATCTAAATATATCACAACAAATTTATCCCCTTCATCAGCAAATGTTATTTCCATTTCTCTTTGGAAAGTGGCTCCGACATTCATGAGTCCAAAGGGCATCTTTGAGTACATGAATGTACCACATGGTGCAATACAAGCGGTTTTTTCTTGATCTTCAGATTTACCAGTATCTGGTTATATCCATAGAATCCAAAGCATATAAATTATTTCAGACCCAACTAATTTTTGCAAAATGTGGTCCATCTTGGGTAAAGTATAATTTTCTTTCAAATAAACTTTGTTTATATTCCTGAAATCTATGCAAAGTGTGATTTCTCCACTCTTTTTCCTTACTGGGACCAGATTGGCTATCCAGTTTGAAAATATTAAAGGGATAATTATTTTAGCATCAAAGAAACTTTTAACCTCCTTTTTAATTAATAGCAGGTGCTAAGGATTTATTCTTCTTAACTTCTATTTGGAGGGATTTTAATTTTCTTTAAGTGGAATGGTATATTGAATAATTGTCGTATCATAAAACTTCAAATTCTCATACCTCCAGGAAAGCACATCTGAAAATTATCTCAAAAAATTTGCATATTGTTGCTTCTGTTATGATTTTAAAGAATTAAATAATTTGACTACTTTAGGATTCCCTTCTGTCCCTAAATTTTAGTCCTCCATTTCTCCATCACTTGGTAAAATTATGGGTTTTACGGCTACATCATTTGAGTCAAATAGTCTTTCTAGAGGGACTAGGCCTCTCGGAATTATACTGTTGTTTAGCTTAATGATATGATATCTAGCTATAGAATTTAAGAAAATTGTTGCTTCATGATTTTCCCCTGTTGCTTCATCATCATCTCTATCAATTGAGGTATTAATAAGCTCATCACTCCTCTCTAGGATTTCTCGTTTTGTTGATCACCCTCGAAAACTTGCCAATATTTGGTATTTTCAGGGATAGAGGGTATGTGTCTCACATTAATTTCATCTTTTTTGTTTGGATATATGGGAATTTTTAAATCGTTGGAAGCAGTAGCTCAATAAAATTCTATTCCATTTTCTCCTATAGAACGAAGACAAAGTTCATGCTTTGGAAAGAAATTAGAAAACATGTCTTATACCTCATTGTGATAAGCCCTCATCCTTGGATGTCTAGTCTGATATATGCCTTTGATCTACTTCACAACCAATTTTTAATCTCTGAAAAAAATAACTCTCTTTCTTATATGCTCTCTCAAAAAATTCAACCCAATGATCAAAGATTCGTATTCTGCAATATTATTAGTGCAGTCAAAATATAACTTGAAAGAGTGTAATTGACTAGTGAGGTCTGGTGGGATGATCCAAATTCCTACCCTGATAGCTTCTTTACAAGCGGAACCATAAAAATGTAAATTCTAGATACCTTCATCTCAATCTACCTAAACTTCTTCTATTTTAGAACTTCCTTCACTTATTCTTGTATTTTTTGTTGAAAATGCAACAAGATAATGGAGCTTAGTGAAATGAAGTCGCCTTCACTAAGTGGGCCCGCAGGCTATTTTTGGCGCAAAGTCTATTTTTAGACATATGGAGCATGGTCTAGGAGTTGTAGTATGCTATTCTTGGATGATTGGTCGAGTTGGTAAAAATAGATGGACCTCTATTTTTATACATACAAGTCGAAGTCTATTTTTAGACTACCTGTCTAAAAATAGGTCAGTCAAATATTATTAGCCCTTAATAATATTTGGACTCTAAACTTCAGTTTATTCTCTTACAACACTTCAATTGGAGCTACGGATGTCGCTCATGCATCTGAAAGAAGGAATTATGCTATTCCAAGGGGTTTGGTGAGCTCATGCATGGTTGACTTCAGTTATAACTCAAGTGGCAGAGTTTGGTGGAGTTGATGGGAGAGTTGGTGGAGTTGTGTTCGGTTTAACTTAGTTGAACTAGTTGTGTTTAGTTTAACTAGCTAATACACTAGTAATGAGTGGAGTGAATTAAATATTATTTAATTCACTAATTATTAACTCATTATTCAACTCAAGAACACATCAGTTCACTACAGTGCATGGACAGTTCAGTGGAGACCAATGGAAGAGGTAGATGAAAGGGTGAGTTTGCTATTAGTTGCGACAGCAGTTGTGCATGAGATTTGCACAAGCATTGGAGGAGATTGCCCATGAGGATTGCGCAGTTGAAGCCAAGGAGATTCGAACTTGGATCTCTCATTCAACCAACTTGGATTGCGCAGTAGAGGCAGGCAATTAGTGGATGAGTTTTGAACCTGTGACTTGTTCAAAACTGAGCTAGTTTGTGTGTAACTTTTGGAGACAGTACTGAGTACTTGTGAGGAGTATTGTACTGAGATTGTTACATGTTCTCTTCCATTATAATATACAAAATAGTTGGGGGTTTTCAGCTATAAGCTTTCCCCATTACATATTGTGTTTATGTGCGCATGCGACTGTTTCTATTTCCGCATATTGATGATCAATTGTAGAAGAGGTTATGTGTTATGCATGAATTTGAATTAGTGTATGATCAGGATAATCTCAGTGGATAAATCTTCATTATTCAGCAAATTTCTACATTTTTTCATCAACACACCAGTCATTAAAGAAAATTTGAGAACCAAGCTTTGTATCCACTGCATAAATAGGGTGGTTATTTGGATGATTTTGATTGTTGACCATATAAGCCATCTGAAATTCTCTGTATAACCTATTTGGTTCACCAAATAGTGGAATGGATGCATAATTCATATCCATCTGTAATTTTCTTCCTAGCTTTGCTACCCAAGACCAGGAAAACAACATACCAAATCTTGGTGGGATATCTTCCACGACTATGCCAATTATCACACTTTTTGTAGGTATTTGTGCCAAGGTTACCACGAGATATTTTATTAACCTTAAACACTTGAATTTACTTGAATAAAATGAAAATAAGTCCTTATAGGGTCTAGTAATCTCATGTCCTAAGTTTTCCATGACTGACTTGGACATCAAGTTGTGTGATACTTTGGAATCCAACATGGAATTATAAAGGATCATGTCATGAACATTTAGACTAACATAAAATGGAGGGAGATCATCATTCACAGTAGTTACATGGGGAAAAAATACCAATTCGGGAACATCATTGTCCAAATTCAGAAAATCTTGTGAATTGAAATTTATTTGATCGAAATTTTATTTTGAAAAAATGTGTTTCCTATACTGTTCATTTTTCAATAGTTCAACAAAAGGGATAGGAATTTTCAATTTACCAATTCAACTCTCCAAGTTGAATGATTTTTGTGTTTTCTCCACTTATTTGGAATCCTTCTTAGCTTACAATGTGTTTTTTGGAACACCATTTTTAGGCTCCTTGGGTTTTTTAAGTATCTGTTTTATTGGTCCATCTTGATGTTCTCTTGCTGATGGTTTTTGTGGTGGATTTTTAGCTGGAAAATTTCAGCCCCTAACATTATAATGCTTCTGAAAATATGCCACTGCATTATTGTAACCTTGTTGGTAAACTTCCAAATCAAACATTTGAAAATTGTCTCTCTCCTGAAGGTTCAAAAGAATTATCATGCTCTTCTTTAGTTGCAAACACCTGAGTTTCCTTATCATCTGTTATCAAAAAATCAGACCTGATAGGCTGCCAATCAAATCAATCTTGTGTAACTGTTTCAAACCAAGCTTTTGGTTGAGGCTTAGCCTCCTCAACCTAAGAGGGCTCTCTCAAGGGTTACTGATTTTGAATAAAATTATAGATGGCTAACTCTATGTGTGATCATAAACAAATAAATGATTGAATTTGGTTGTAAATCACATTAGCAAGTGCACATTGGGCTTATGGAGTCATGATAGCTTCAATAAAACCAATCAATCTACCTAGCATGGAAGTTGAGGCATGTTATAGTTTTAGTCAAAAGATACATAAGTGAAATAGTAGAAACACAGTCAATTTGCCTACATAGGAAGTCAGAGCATCAAGGATGAATTCTGAGTAAACATAAGCAAATACCACTACAGTAGATAGTAAAAGGATGCAATAGAATAAACACACACTAAAAATCTGTATGAGTTTCAAGTTGGCTAAGTAAACTTCTCTGTATTAAAGCTGAAAACAATGACTTACAGTAAACACAGTTTTTTTTGCTAAAAGTGTCCAATTCTTTGCTAATTCGACCTCTTAACCTTTAATAGACCATTTAAAACATTGTATAACCTTATCCTCACCTAGATACATCAAATTAATACTTTTTGACACCTTGCCTAACCATAAGACATGGTATTTATTACATAATGACAGCTACAAACCTAATGAACAGTCCTACTACAAATAGGACTCAAACTTCTTAACTCTACTCATAAAAACCTTATATAAATTAGATTAAATAATTTGAAAACAGTATTCCCATAAGGTTCAATCTAGATGATAAGCTCCAACACTTTATGACCTCAATGCTGATCTCCTGCAAACTAGGAAACTGTCCCCTATTTTCTAGGTTTAGGATTCTTTGTGTTCTTGAGACACTTTAAACACCATGAACCAATGACTTCGAAGCTATTTGCTGTCAAGAACTGAAATAACATATTTCCAAAATCATCCATAAGTTCCAATTGTACAAAAGCACCATCGAACTATTCAAAATAGAAAAAACAGACCTGCGCTACGAAAACATCATAGTTTCGTAGCGCTTTTTCGTGGTGCAGTCTTTTTGCCCTTTTTCCTTCAAAACTTTGGCTTCTTTCTTCCATATTTATATTCATATTCACTTGACACAAATTCATTATAAATTTCAGGTCAAAATACACACATTTTCCTTTCAAAAATTTATGAAAAAGGGTGGAAAAAGCTGCTACAGCAGTTTCGTAGAGCATTTCACCCTTTTTACACTGTTTGCACTACGAAATAGCTGAGTGAGCATTTTTGTCCAATTTTTTCCAAAATGTAAAGTGTGAATGTGCCAAAAACTGAAAATAGACCTTATTTCATCATATCACTTAATACAGAGTTATTCTAGCCTTCTTGAGATCCCTTCTTCATTTGCAATAGGTTGGCCTATTGGTTTTTCCTGTTTTTTCCTGAAAAATAAGTCTTGGACAGAGCCTATATCTCTTACTCCATGATGTATTTTGAGAAAATAAAGGAGGTTTTTTTAGACCATTATTTCCTTGATAAAAACCTCTCTTTATTTTTTGAACCATATCTCATGCTATCCAGAAACTGCCTTTAACAAAAACGTGTAAAACAAGAAAACTCTGTTTCTGAAAATAGGGCTTCAAAGAAAGCCTTGTATCTCCAAAATGATAACACATATGAGAAAAGTGAGAGAGGTTATTGTAGCTGGGGCTGTGAATAAGAGAAACCTCTATCAGAATTCCGAAATACTTTTGAATTGGGCCAGAAACTGAACTTGAAGTTGACTGCTAAACAGTCATGTACAGGACATTTTGTAACAACAGTTTCGTAGCACATTTTAATTTATAAATTTCTCCCACCTCCTAATTAATTTGAGGAAAATGAGAGAGATTGTTGTAGCTAGTTATGTTAGGAAGAAAAACCTCTTTCAGGTTTCCTAAATTCATTTTGAGTTGCTCAGAAACCTCCTTGAAAGTTGACTACTCAAAACCAGAAAACAAAGTTTTTGCTTCATATTCTGCTACGAAAAGATGACGCTTTCGTAGCGCATTTCCTCTTTTTTGAACTAGCAGCACTATGAAACATTGGATTCCTTGTTAATTGCAGAAATTTAGCCTGAAAATTAATTGAATGACCCTTAAATGAAAAATGTGAATATTTGACCATGGAATGGACCTCTAAAGACGTTATTTGAATTCAGATGTTGAACATTAAACCTCTAAAAGCTATGAACTACCCTTGAGAAAATCCTAAAATGACTCCTAAGACCCTATTTTGACCCATGATCAAAAACAAACTTGACACAATGATGCTTTGAAAATTTTTGGGTGATAATAGTGGCTCCACTTGGGATAGTGTGAACTAGTAGTTCCAGTGCTGCTATCCATTTTCTTGGAATAAAAAATTTGAAATTTTACCAAGTCTTCTTCAAAATGTTATAGCCTTCACTTCGAGCTTCAAGCTTGATGATCACTACAGAAGAACCAAATCTGTACCTACTGAAAATATGCTTAGTCAACTTTGAGCTTATTCACACACTCCTACCTACCCTATCAGCTGCAATCTCCATTTGTAACTCAAGGAACATGAAACTTCCAATGAAGCTAGTCATTGATCTGATCTAAAACTTGAATCTCATGACTGTGCTTGAACCAAAAGTAAACATGATACTGAAATGACCAAGGCAACATGAGATGTAACTGATCTTCAAAATGAAAGTATAGCTGGAAATCTAGACTATATAACTCTTCCATGTATTCAACTATAGGATCAAAGAAGACATGATATGTTTGATGCTTCTCATGACATTCTACAACTTTTGACAACTCATCCATGCTTTGATCAACCACGTAAGACTTCAGTTGTGTGCTTTCAAACTACTTTTCAAACTGATTTACAAAAATAGTGTATTCTTCCTCAATCTTTAAGAAGAAAGGTAGCAACATGCCTTCTTTGTGTTCTGGCATTAAAATCATTTGAAAATACTGATCTTGATTATGAATAATATGAGATTTAATTTTATCTTTTGAAACTTGAATGTCCTTTTCAATGTTCTCTACAACTTCACCCACAAACCGAATCTTATCTACTGATTTGCACTCAAATGATTTCAGATTAGAAGACAAGGATAAAGAGAAATTATCACCCATTTTTTCATTAGTTTGATCATTATTTGATGTAGGCTGATGCAAGAAATGATATGAAGAATCAGATTTTTCAAGTACCTGAGGTTTGTAGCAATCATCTTCCAATATTTCCTCTTGTTGTTTGCAATGATTCTCATACTCCTGATGATCAAAAGACTGACAAGTCTGCTACAACCTTTCATCAAACTCAGAGGATGTATCATAATTTTTATAAATAAACTCCTGCTAGGTTTCATTTTCATCTAAGAAAGAGGTTATCCTTTCTTCTTGGTGATGAAAGAGAATGTCATGAAGGGCTTCTAAAATTTCCTCATCCATGAACTCATCATCTTCATAACAATTCTCCAAATATTCAATAAAGCTCACACAGTGTTTACAACAGTTTTTCACCATCAATAAGGATGGATGACATTCTTCATACATCTCATAAAATGCAACATGGAAATCGGAAAGAGAATATAATGAACCATTTGGCAAGCTTTCATACCAAGACCGTGTTTTTCCTTCTAAAGTGGCCATAAACATATTCATGAGACAATCCTCAGGGAACTGAACCTTAAGGCTGTGTACATGCATATGGAATCTAACCAAATGAAGAGCAACATTGTCTTTCTTTTCATCTTTGAACACAGGAAGCTCAGTTAACCATTCAACCTTTGGCATAGGATTTGGAAAACCAGGGATATGAGACCGATTCATAGGGCCATACCTGGCATTTATTCTTACATGGAACTCATTCTGAAACTTCATCAAGCTACTGATATTCAAGCAATGGAATCACCTTCCAATTGATTATTTGATGTGTGGAGTCGCTAAGGTAGATGCAGCCTCAAAAAGCTTCCTAGGTTGCTGCTACCTTCAGAAGTTTAGCTTCAAAATTTCAGGAAAGAATAATCTTCAGGCTCCTGGCAGACGCACCAAAATGTTATCAAAAAATCAGACCTGATAGGGTGCCAATCAAATCAATCTTGTGTAACTGTTTCAAACCAAGCTTTTGGTTGAGGCTTAGCCTACTCAACCTGAGAGGGCTCTCTCAAGGGTTACTAATTTTGAATAAAATTATAGATGGCTAACTCTATGTGTGATCATAAACAGATAAATGATTGAATTTGGTTGTGAATCACATTAGCAAGTGCACATTGGGCTTATGGAGTCATGATAGCTTTAGTAAAACCAATCAATCTACCTAGCATGGAAGTTGAGACATGTTAGAGTTTTAGTCAAAAGATACATATGTGAAACAGTAGAAACACAGTCAATTTGCCTACATAGGAAGTCAGAGCATCAAGGATGAATTCTAAGTAAACATAAGCAAATACCATTGCAATATATAGTAAAAGGATGCAATAGAAAAAATACACACTAAAACTCTGTATGAATGTCAAGTTGGCTAAGTAAAATTCTCTGTATTAAAGCTGAAAACAGTCACTTACAGTAAACACAGTTTTTTTTGCTAAAAGTGTCCAACCATTTGCTAATTCGACCTCTCAACATTTAATAGACCATTTACACCGAATTCCTACTTTTTGACACCTTTCCTAACCATAAGACATGGTATTTATTACAAAATGACAGCTGCAAACCTAATGAACAGTCCTACTACAAATAGGACTCAAACTTCTTAACTCTACTCATAACAACCATACCTAAATTAGATTACATTATTTCACAATTGTATTCCCATAAGGTCAAATCCAGATGATAAGCTCCAACACTTTATGACCTCAATGTTGATCTCCTGCAAACTAGGAAACTGTCCCCTGTTTTCTAGGTTTAGGATTCTTTGTGTTCTTGAGACACTTTAACCACCATGAACCCATGAGTTCGAAGCTATTTGCTGTCAGGAACTGAAATAACATATGCCCAAAATCATCCATAAGTGCCAGCTGTACAAAATCACCATCGAACTGTTCAAAATAGCAAAAACAGACCTGCGCTACGAAAACAACACAGTCTCGTAGCGCTTTTTTCGTAGCGCAGTATTTTTGCCCTTTTTCCTTCAAAACCTTGGCTTCCTTCTTCCATATTTATCTTAATATTCACTTGACATAAATTCCTTAGAAATTTCAAGTCAAAATACACACATTTTCCCTTCAACAATTTATGAAAAAGGGTGAAGAAAGCTGCTACAACAGTTTTGTAGCGCATTTCACCCTTTTTGCACTGTTTGCGCTATGAAATTGCTAAGTGAGAAATTTTTTCCAATTTTTTCCAAAATGTAAAGTGTGAATGTGCCAAAAACTGAAAATAGACCTTATTTCATCATATCACTTGAAAAATATAGTTATTCCAATCTTCTTGAGATCCCTTCTTCATTTGCAATAGGTTGGCCTATTGGTTTTTCCTGTTTTTTCCTGAAAAATAGGTCTTGGGACAGAGCCTATATCTCTTACTACATGATGTATTTTGAGAAAATTAAGGAGGTTTTTGTAGGCCATTATGTCCTTGATAAAAACCTCCCTTTTTTTTTGAACCATATCTCCTTCTGTCCAGAAATTGCCTTTGAAAAAAATGTGTAAAATAGGAAAAATCTGTTTCTGAAAATAGGGCTTCAAAGAAAGCCTTGTATCTCCCAACTGATAACACCTATAAGAAAATTTAGAGAGATTATTGTAGCTAGGGCTGCAATAAACACAAAACTCTTTCATAATTCCAAAATAATTTTGCATTTGTCTAGAAACTAAACTTGAAGTTGACCTGCTAAACAGTCATGTACAACACATTTTGTAACAGTAGTTTTGTAGCGCATTTTAATTTATCAATTTCGCCCATGGAATAATGAGTTTGAGGAAATTGAGAGAGGCATTCGTAGTTAGGTTTATTAGGAAGAAAAACCTCTTTCAGTTTTCCTAAATTCGTTTTGAGTTGCTTAGAAACCTCCTTGAAAGTTGACTACTCAAAACCAGAAAACAGAGTTTTTGCTTCATATTGCGCTACGAAAAGACAACGCTTTCATAGTGCATTTCCTCTTTTTTGAACTAGCGGCGCTACGAAACGGTGGAGTCCTAGATAATTACATAAATTTAGCCTAAAAATTAATTGAATGACCCTTAAATGAAAATGTGAATATTTGACCATGGAATGGACCTCTAAAGACCTTATTTGAATTCAGATGATGAACATTAAACCTCTAAAATCTATGACCTACCCTTAAGCAAATCCTAAAATGACTCCTAAGACCCTATTTTGACCCATGATAAAAAAAAAACTTGACAAAATGATGTTTTGAAAATTTTTGGGTGATAACATCATCAAAGAAACATATTTGTTGGTTTGTTTCTTTAGTTGAATCTTCATCAACAACGCTTTCCAGAAAATGAGGCCTAACATCCTACTGATCTTTAGAGCCTTTTTGTTCTCTTTGAAAATTTTTAGGGCCTAGAGGTCTCTTGAAATTTGGGTTTCGTACTTGATGTTGAAGCTCACTTTTAGGAGGTGTCAACTTGTCGACCAATTTATCCATCGTATTTAACATAACATCAAATTTAGTGTCCGAAGAAGAAGATGGTTCCCTTAAAAACTACTCTTCTCTCAGTATTCATGTTATATTTTTTAGCCAACGTATTTCCTTCCACTCATGATAGCATTGTTTTGAATAGCCTCCAAGGTTTTAGGATTTATCTCTCTGAGTTGATAAGCTAACTCAACATCAAAACCATCTGGATAGTGAAGTAGGGCTAAACTAGGGGGGGATTAATATCAGTAGGGACTGAATTGTAAACCCTATTGAACCTAGTTGTAAACACTTGAAACTTTTCCCCTGTGTTTCTTTTCAGATTCTCAGATTCAACCAATATTTTTGGAGTATTTTTCTTCACTCCCACCTGGCAAGGAAGAGTTGTTAAAGTTGTTGAAATTTAGCAATGCTTGTTGTTGGTAAAGTGTTGAATAATTTCTTAAACTCCCCTGAAAAACTTTGTGCAAAAATTATAACCTTAACATCTTCATGATATACCTCCTCTTGATCAATGAAATCATTTAGCTTATATACATGTTTTTGAGAGGTAAGGGGTCATGTACCATCAAACGGAAGTAAATGTTTTCCATAGTTTAGAGGAAGATCATGTAGTAGAGCTTGGAGATTGAGAGGGGCATATTTGGTAGCCATGGTTGTGTGGAATGAAATTGAAATAACATTAGGGATATGGAATGCATAAGACAACGGAAATGAAGTTTTTGTGATAGTTGATGAGATTGGAATATCAAATCCCACTGAAACCAAAGGACTAGTTGAGGTAGAGAATGATGGAATGTAAAATGGGAAATTTTGGGAGTTGGATGCAGCTATCTGAAGTTCATGGAATATCTCCTCCAAGTTTTGAAACTGCAAAAAAATTTATTGATCTTGTGGTAAAAAATTTAATTCTTGACTGGAAGGAATAGAAATAAAAATTTTAAATGTGGTTTCATCAAACATCATATCTGAAATATTTATTTCATACTTAGACCTAAACAAATTTTTCTCGAATTTGATATCAAATTGTATATCATCAACAAATTCAACTTTTGTAGGTAATGAACACGACCTCCCTAAATGAACAATACCTAATTTCTCTGGAAATATTATTCTTCCTAACAACCTTTTCGTACCTGATAAAATTTGTGGTGGATTGGGATCGGGGTTACTCCGTGCGTAGACTCGCCTATGTGCCAGAAATTCCCTAGTGGGATCACCTTAAATTTAAAAAATGTAGTCTCCAGAGTAAAATCTTGCAACCAAAACTAATGTTTCAAATCCTTGTTTTTCCTTAGAGATCTAATTTAAGCAATTAAGTCATTGGGGAAAATGTACCCCTCTTCCCCGACAACAACTCCAAAATGTTATCACTTAGAGAAAACCATGGATGTGGGGAAAATATCTAAGGTAACCTCTTACCATTTTAGGATTGAATTTGGCCCCTCAATCTGGAGGGGGATCTCTCCTAAAACTCAACTAATCTAGGTCACAATAGTAGCAGGTCTGTTAAATGCTCTATGGCCATATTAATGTAAAATTTGTTGGTGTGGTTGGAATATGGGTAAAAATAAACACCATTGGGTGATGGAGTATATTTTGGCTTAATCTAATATCACACTAAAACAATCAACAAAGGAAATTTAGTTGAGCAACACTGAATCATTAATTGTTGTAATGAAAGGAAGAATATGAGAGGATTAGTCCACTGATAAGGAGCGTTAAATAGATGAATTCCAAAACTAGCTTTAGAAAGAAGAATGCAAACATTTTAATCTATAAACAGAGCATTGCAATGAATGAATTTTGTTTATGTTCTTCATTCAATCATTAGAAGAGCATACATCATGGAAATATAGGAGAAATACATCAAATTGGAGAAAACAAAATCATAACACCCAACACAAGAATATTTGTTGTAGCTTTCAAATTTATTCATTAAAATATTCCAAAATATACAAAGTGAAATAGATTTTTCAACCAAAAAACAAATCCATGTTCATTCTAAATACTTTGTCTTTATAGAAAATTTACAAACTAAAATCAGATTCCTAGTACGTACTTAGTTACAAACTTCTAAAAATAAAGAGTGCATATATAATACAACCGAATATAATTCATATTCTCAAAAGTATGTGCATCTAAAGATATAATAGTTTGTTGGAATCTCTTCTAGAAACTAGTGTCAAAATCGTTGACTGGAATCCTTCCTAGTTTTTTTGGAACTTGTGAATCGTCATTATGATAAATATGGTATATGTTATGTAGATCCTCCTTTCAGGACTATCTTATCTTCCAGCGCTGACCAATTCACTGATACTCTTTCAAAATTGGATAAGGACCAAGTTCTTTGATGGGTGGGTTGTCAGCACTTTATAGGAAACAATATAAAATCACGTTGACACTTAAATTGTCAGTGCTCATGAAAGTTTTAACAGCAAAATTCGCTGACAGAATAGTTATTGATGTCTAGTCAAAAATCTATTTGAACAGTTGGTGATCAAAACTGTGCTTTTAAATAACTAGATGAGTGAGATAGTTTCTTCTAGTAGGATTTCAACATTAGTTTTTCTATGTTTCTTAGCCATTTGGGCCTCTATTACAACCTTTTTCCTTGAGTCTATGGTCTTATTAGGTTTATTTGAACTTGTGGACTCCTCTCTGTTTATAATTAAGTCCTTTTTAGGGGTGTTGTTGACATAAATGGCCTCTTTCTCTAGCTCAAGGTTTTGCTTCAACTTAATGTTCAATCTCAGTTTCTTCCATGGTCTTGTATGTGGCTTCTTTCCTCCCCTGAAAATTTCGGGTAAGGTGGGATCTTTTTCAGGTTTTGTCTATTATGACTCAGGCTCAATGGTTTTTCCATCGACCTTATCTGTTGGATTAACGACCTCTATTTATGCAGGGAGAGGTACATTGGGAGAAGGCACATCTTTAATATTTTTATCCTCACACTTATCCTTGTATAAACCTTTGCTAACTTGGGAACTAAAGGAGGAGCAATTTCTACTTTTTTCTAACTCTTGGTTTGCATGGATGATTTCCCCCATTCTAGGCTTTGGGGTTGTTTAATTTTCTTCTTACCTCTATTTAGTTTTTCAGTTTCTACGAAGCCTCCCCAAAACATAAAATTCTCCCAATTCCTATTGACCTTTCCCAAATGTTTTACAATCAACAACTTAATTAAACCCTTCTTAAATATAAAATGAGAAGAAACATTGGGTATTTCCCTAACCCTTGTATACATGTGCTACAAACTCATTAACATAAAATAATGGGTGTTCATCCTAACATGGCCTACGATGTGGGAAAGGAATCAGAAATGGTACAAATTTACCCTGTTGAAACATCCCTCGCGTGTGAAGTAGGATTGTATGATGAGAAGGAGATACTACCACTCATATTTCAACAAAGATCTCTGGATTTTTGAATGCCAACACCTGTCATTGTATTCATCATTTAAGAAAAATGGCACATCGATTCCAACCAAAACATGGCTTTGAAAACTTCATTCTCCATCCACATGTAGGCCTATGTATTCTGTGATTACCTCCTCGGTAACAAGAAAATAAATTCCCCCAACATTAACTGGTAGACCATGAAAACCCTCAGCGAAGGCCCTGGAAACTCCATCATGGTAGTTTGTACAACGAAAGAAAAATTGTTCCCACCTTGCCTCTCAAAATTGCTGATGAATTTTTGGGTAGACTTGAAGCAGGTCGGGTCCTTTCGGCTATACTCTATGTAACTTTCTGCTCCTTCCCATAATTTTTAATTTCAAACAATTGCACCAAAAACGAGAGTGGGATTCAATCTAGGGTTTTGGGATAACTAACACCTTTTCCTATTTGTGTGAAAAATACAATAGATTAACCATGCATAATATGGGTTTTAAACATTTGAAACAAATGCTTACAAACCATGGCAATCAATAAATGATACAATAAACTAATTGGCGATTACATAAAATATTTATGTGTAATCATGTTTTTCTTAACTGAAAATTACCTCTTGGCAGTGGAACCCGAAAACCCATTCACATCATATCACCATATGCTTATTCAACCCTCACTTGATAGATTATTGTTCCTTCACTAACGTGTGCTTCATCAGTGCCTTACTTTGGACATAAAAATTTTGAATTTTACATTTAGCACTAATAATCCAGCTGTTAGAGTCTAATTGGTCATATTTATAAATTTGTGTTTCTACCTTGGTTGTTAGCGTATTTTTATTTTAAAAACCGACAATAGCATTGATATTCTATCTGTCAGCGCTTTTACACAATTTTTACAAATTGGCACTGACATGGAAAGTGTCAGCGCCTCAAAACCATTAACTTAAATTGTGATAACATTTATAACAATGCTCCACCACTCCAATCGGGGATTTTTATCACAACTTTTCATATAGGCTCAACATTTTCGTTGTGTGAAATATTTGTCTTTTAGAGAATTGAAAGGAATTCTAAAAAGCATGAACAAATTCATAAATATTTTGTTTTTCTATTTTAAATTAACTTAAATAATGGAAGCGAGACAATCACTAAGTAATATTAATTTTTGTCTTTATTTGAGAACATTGTGTTTCTGTAATGCGCACAATGAGAGCTTTCTTCGCACCTTCGTATTTTGAAAATGAAACTAACTGCCTCATCATAAGGAGACAAACCACACTTCATTTAATATTGGATGATAAGCAATTAGTTCATAAATGTGAAATCACACTTAGTATTCAAGAATTTCAATGAAAACGTCTCCACGTAAACATAGTAGTGAGGACATTTAATTGCCTACCCTTATACCATATCTGATATAAACGTTCAAAAGTTCCAAAGATGTTATATGTTTTAATCGTTTAAAGCTATGAAGAGATTTGGAATAATATTTCACTATGCTTCTTCTTCACCTCCATAGTCATAGCCATCGAACATATTTGATTGTTGCGGATGAATCTGAAATATGTCCAAGGATGTAGAACATTAAGAATTAATTTTTTTGTTGCTAGCTCCACACACTCGTTTTCCCACACAACACTCATTTCTCACACTCATTAAAAATATACTTCATTTAATATTAGACACTATTTTTTTGTTTATAGTTAAAATAATTTTATATCTGTGAAATAAACTTCCCTTTGCAATCTCGTTCTCCTACACATACCCTGTCTTGCACACATCCTTCATTATGCACAAATTCATAGATCTATGCAACTTTTCTCATTCAAATGTTCATTAACAATAGAAACAAAAATTAGAGGAAGATCTCATTGTGCTTAAGATTGAAACATTTATTTCGATAATCAAAATAATAAATATTGTTGTGCATTGTCCAATAACAAAGAATTAAGATTAAATGAAAGTGAAACAATCACCAAGTTGTATATATCAATATATCAATATATCAATATATCAATTTCATTCTGAGGTGTGGAAGGATATTTCATTATGCAGAGTATGGAGATATGGGGGAAGCACAATGAATTCCTTTTTGCACCCCCACACTCCGCGCAAATCTAAAAGATTAAAACATCCAATATATTTCGAACTTCATAGTAAATAGAAATACTAACTTAAAAAAATTATTAGCTATATTTTTAACATGTATTCTTTGTAGAATTGTGTGTGATATAATATAATATCTCAAAGCATAAGTCTTGTACATTAAGCAACATAGTTACAATAACAAGAACTATACTGAGATTCAAATTCCAATAAATAATAGTTATGATTAAAATAAATACTATGCACGAAACATATATCTGAAATCCAAAATTGTTCTCGAGCATTCATTTTCATCGTGATCGATAATAGAATATTAGATATAATGTGAAATTTAAATGCATATTGTCGAAAACTTATTTCTATTAATTTTTTCGGGCAACTCCATAGAATTTAGATCCATACAAGATCTTATGCAAAACACTAAGAACCTTCATTTACGATGAAAGTCACTTATATTGGTAATGAAAATGCTCAACAACTCATCTCACCAACTAATTCACTCTACTATTATTGCATCTTCTCTCTTTAGCTATCCCCTCCTGCATTCCAAGAAAAAATAGAAATAATTTTTCTTTAATAAATTAAGTAAACATAATAAATTATAATTCATTTTTGACAAAAAGATATATCTAGTAAAAGGAACGCATGTGAAGATAGAAGGGATTATGTAGCTAAACCTACATTTATATTTGGAATACAAAACACTCATAAAAATTCTTATACTTAATTACAAAATTAAATGCATTCGTCCCAATGGGGACTAGGTTTGGGCTCTCGTGAACCATAATATGGAAAAAGGTAACTATAAGAGAAAACAAGAAATCGTTTCCAACAATTAGGTTAGGTCATGATAACATAACTAACAAACCTAAATAATTAAATACTAGTAAATAGAAAAAGTGAATGTGCTAGGATTTAAGGAAACTCACAATGTGTGAAAGCATTGACCATGATCATTTGACTCTCAGCTATATTTTGGATCCATGATTTCTTGAAGGAATTTCTCCAACATAGCTTCAATGAAAATTTTCATTGGGTCAAATGTAATTTCTAGATTAACATGTTCATTGAATATCTGCTTCTCAATTTCCAATAGCCTATTTTTGCATTTGAGTAGCCAAGAGATACTTCTCTTCATTAATACTAACAAAATTAATTATCCATTTGCTAATTTATTCTGTAGTAAAATCATTTGCATCATCAAACTCTCTCACTATTGACTCGTTTAGCCTCTCCAATTTAGCTATTAGCATATCTCTTTAAATTAATTTAGAATCACATATGATGTGTGTACCATTTAGATCCTGAAAAATGTGTACCACTTTGAGAAAGGCTTCACCTTTGCTATTGTTTATGCTTTCACATTCAAAAATAATATTTTATAGTGTGTTGATTCTTTTAGACCATCCAACTTTGACTTGCTTCATTCAATTAGCATTTGGGAGTCTGTTTTTTTGTCTACATTAGATAACAAACCAAACCTTTGAATAAAAGTAAGTAGGTCATTTTCAATGAAATTATTTCCTTCTTTAACGCTACTTTTAACCAAATCGAAAAAGGAGTTAATTCCCTATGCTAAATGCAACAGATCAAAATTAGTTGCTTTCCATGCACGTTCAATAATTTGCAATCTTTGAAATATACTAGTGATAATATAAGATTTGAATTCATTAACGATTTTGAGAGATTTATTAGGTCTATGGAATGTGTCGGGAGTAGAAATTTTCGATGGTGGTGCTCGTATTGCTAGTGGAGTCATTAACAAAGTACCAAGATTTGGAGTATCTTCTAGCTCTTTTATTCTTTCTTTTAGTATCAGGTTATCTGCTTCTTGTTGGCCAACAGACTTTGCAAAGATGCTACTAGTAGCTTGATACAATTTCATGAGTCCACTGGTTGCAATCCGAGACTCATCAATGTATGTTTCTACTTTATCAATAACATTTTTATTATGGACCTTTACTTTTTCAATTCTCAAATTTTTATTTCTCTTGTTATAGTTGGCATCTTGCAAAGTAACAAGGCGGTAATCGAAAGGAGTGGCTTCTTCAGAAATTTGCTCCATTATTTTCTGATTTTGTGCTAAATAATTACCAACCCAATTTGGTAGTATAGCTCTCTCAATTTCCATGCTCATAGCTTGTTCAATGATTCCTATTCTTGGGGGACTTTTGGATTTGGTTGATTCAGCAGTGTGTGTTTTGTCTGGAATGAATGTTTGAGGAGTATCTTCATCATCTCCGCCACCTAATAACTGACGGTGAATCAATTTTTTCACTTGCAATATCCTTTCTCTTTATTTTATTGGAGGATGAATTCAAACTGAGTACCAGATGTGCAAGGTGGAAATTGTTGGGTAGGATTTGCGCCTATTTGCTTGCATTTTTTTCATGTTGAGGCTTTCTTCTTCAACAATTTATCCAATATCCATTATTGATTCTTGATTGTTTTTTAGAGCATTGTGATACTCCTCTATTTCCTTTTTAACTCTTGTAAACAAGTTCTTGTACATAAAAGCACCTAGGTTTGTGGTAAATATGCCTTTTGGATCAAATCCTCGACGAGATTCAACTTCTCCCAAGTTAAAACAATGCAAAGACTCTACAAGATCTGCAATGTGAGCCACATTATTCACAATGATTTTTCCAACAATTAATGGAAAAAATATTTTTTTTCTTTTTTTATGTTCAAATATAACTAGCCAATCACAATATTGTTTATAGACTTCGAAAACAGAATACGTATCTATAAAAATTCTTAGCAGCAACAATGGTTTACTTTTAAAACCATAATTTTGAATAACCATATTATTTTCTATTTCTTCATGCACCCCTTTGTTCCATAGGAAAACTTGGGCTTGAGTAGATATTTGATGGGGCTCTTGTCCAATTATCATGTAAATGATTTTCTTTGGATTAGACAAAAATTTAAAGCAACTTCGTTCTTCCACAATATGGGATACCAGAACTGCATCGGTTCTTTGTTAGAATTGAATTTAGGTTTATGGGGTGAGTCATGAAATACATGGTTCAAGATGAGGGCTATTATTAGGTATTCCATCATAAAGAATATACTTCTTTTGGAAAATCTAACTAGCTAAAAATATGATTTATTTGAAATAAAATCAACCCAGTTGAATAAATTTTTTTTTTATGAGTAATAGAGCAAATAAAGAAAGGATTTTCGGAAATTTAATGTAGTTTCTCATCCCATCAGAAGGGCACACAACCAACAGAAGTCAATAAACAACTATATAAACAAATAAATATATAGAACATAAATATGAGGAGGAATTTCAGAGGTTGGCGAAATAAATTCTCAAATAATGTTCATGCGACTTGCTTGTGACTCCAAAAAACAATTTTCTTTTGACAATTTTAAACACATAATTGATTTTGGTAGCTTAAGTATGCATTTGAATGCCTCAAGATTCAAAGGAATTGGAGTCTTCTTCATTTCTAATATACATTTTCTTGTGTTTGAAAAAAAAAATTGCGCACAAAGAAACAATTTTCCTGAAATAAAACACTTCTAGAAAACATGCAATATTCACTAATCTATTAGAACAAATCTTATTGATATTCTTATCTTCCATTAACAGGTTCATATATCAATCATACACAATTAACCATCGAAATACCTCATCAATAAGAGCAAGTGAGTTAATCATATCAGTGAAAATAACTTCTTTCCTTCCTCTACTAGTCAATTCAACTTTGTACTTTCAAAATATTCTCTCAATTAGTAATGTTTTCAATGCCATTTAATAATTTCTCTATATGCTAAATAATCACCATCTGTTACTATTTGGAATTTGAAATATATTTTACACTCACTCTCAATAAATAGAAATTCAAGATACAAAAGTCATCCTTTATAAAAAGAATTGGAAATAAATCTCGAAATTCCAAAACCATCTCCTTCATTTACTTTGAACTTTATTGTTTCTTTAATATCATAAATATACATACCATAAGTGTCAGAAGTTTAAAAACTAAATTAAATGTGAATTATTTTTTATAATGACAACTAGCATATAGGTTGTCACTAATAACTCTAAGTCGAAATGCATGCAAGGGCAACCACAAATAAATATTGTGTGGAAACATGGGAAGTTGTCTCTCTTATGAAGCGAGTTGATAGTTGGGTTGGAACCCAATACTATGTCGATGTTAGTTGGATCTATTTGATATAAATGATTTTTTTTTCATGGCAGCACCTCCCGTTCTTGCCTAAGTGTCGATTCGATGAGTCGCCTAAAGAATTCTGAAATGTCTAAGCATTGAGTTAATGTCATTAAGTGGAATATGGAAATGTGTAGGATGCACTCCGCATAATTAAATATTCTTCCATTGTAAATGATGCTATTTTGTGAATTTTTGCTTCTTTCATTTGCATTATGCTTCTTTCACATGCATTACAATGAAATCTTCATTCACATATCCTTAACGATGTCGATTGGAACACTATAGCTTAAATACCATCTACAGTCAATCGAATAAATTAAATCCTAGACATCTATTGAAAAGAATCGATATTTTATATTTCACGTCAATATTTACACATATTTGTTTTATAAAGTTGCACAAGATTCTATAATATATTTTTTGCAAGAAGAACAAAATATATTTCCTTGGAGTGCAGAGATGTGAAACAATCTTTCATTGTTCTTCTTCCACACATCTACATCTTTGAACCTCACATAATGAAAGCTTCTTTTGTATCTCATAGTGAAATTGATATATTATTTTTGTGGGGACTTAAATTTGGGAACAAGATTTAACAATTTAAAAAATAAAAGGTATAAACGAAGCTCAAGAAATCAATAATAATTACAATTGGGGCCTTTAGCACCAACTAATACTTGGTGATGTTCTATAATTTCCATGAAGCGCGTTGCACTGAGAAGCTTACACTGTATTGAAGGTGAAGTAGCATTTTTTGAGCATAAAATTTTAATTTAGTTAATTCCATTGTGCGTATATGTGTGTGAGTAGAGCTATGGAGAAAGATTTAATTATGCTTCTTTGACAATATGAAAGATTCTATCATCGTAAATTTCTCTGATTTGTAATTTTGTACCTCAATGTTCATATTGTTGAGTTAATTCATACATTGGTGCAAAAATTTTCATGTACTATGTCTCGCGCTAAATACATCTCACTATACTTGGAATCCATAGATTCGAAAATCATTCAATCTTATACCTATTTGGCTCTGTGTAAATATTACTCGCAAGTTAATCTCGTAATTGCTTTACATTGACTGAGAATCATTTCCGCAAGCCACATATCCGCATTATGTGCAACGAAATTCATATTAATCAGCTGGATTAAATGGAACTAAGGTGAACAATTAGAGATATTATATATGAGCTTCTCCCACACTCCACACATTGAAATCTTCATCTGCACAAACAAAGCTTCTTCACATTTTCGGACCCCGCAGAATCATCATTATATAATGCATCGAAATAAACTCTATTAATAACTTGAACAATGTCTTGATTACGCGCCAATTAAGCCTTAATTAATTTTTAAATAAACATTAGTTCCCACTGCAAAAGATCGATTAAGTTTATGAGACATTTTGAGTAAGTTAAATACCATGGAAATTGACACTTTGTTGACATGCACATAAAAATGGAGAAAGAGCATGAGTATAGCAGGAAATCATCAAGAAGGACTAACCGACTCACCATCTTGAATGAAGGAACTAAGAAGTAACAAAGAAGACCTCAAAACCCTAGCCCATTTAAAGAAGGGTTCTACACTTGAAACATTCTTGGGAATCTCATACAATCATCAACACAAGGAGGAAAATACCTCAAGGATCCTACCTCCACTCAAAGAAAGAAGGACCACACATTGAAGCATCTTGAAGTCTCTACATCCAAGGGAAGCAGGAAGAAGCATTACCATCATCATCAAATAAATCAATCTAATACCCCTCTCCTTGATGAAAGGATTACATTTCAAGCATATTTGAAGAAATATATCTCAAGAAAAAGAAGTATTGTCATCTTCAAGGAAGAAAACATCATCAATCATCAAGAAAGTCATCAAGTTTAAGACATCATCATCAAAGAAGCATCTTCACTTGACAAGTAAGTATAGTTATATCTATATATGAATATATCAAAATAACTTACAAGGAAAGTAACAAATTATTTGATGATAATAACACTAATTATGATCAACTGAAAGAAGAAGCTAATTAATTTAAGTAAAAATACATCACAAGCAATTATCAAAGTTAGAGAAATCCCTTAATCTGGTATCAGAGCTAAGGTGACTACATCAAGAAGAAAAGGTAGCTTAAATATCATTATTGAAGAAGGATACATAAGGGTCGAACACAAGGAAATCATCAAGAATTACTAACCCACTCATCATCTTGAAGGAAGGAACTAAGAAGTATCAAAGAAGACCTTAAAACCCTATCTCATTCAAATAAGGGTTCTACACTTGAAGCATTCTTGGGAAGCTCATACAATCATCATCACAAGGAGAAAGATACCTCAAGGACCCTACCTCCACTCAAATAAAGAATGAATACACATAGAGGCATATTGAAGTCTCTATATCGAAGGGAAGTAGGAAGAAGCATTACCATCATTATCAATTAAATCAAGGTGATCTCCATCTCCTTGAATAAAGTATTACATTTCAAGAATATTTGAAGAAATACATCTCAAGAAGAATAATTATTGTCATATTCAAGGAAGAAAACATCATAAATCATAAATAAATTCATCAAGTTGAAGATATCATCATCAAATCAGAATATTCACTTGACAAGTAAGTATCTTCATATCTATTTCTGAGTCTATCAAAATGACTTCATTCTGCAACGAAAGTAAAAAATTGGTTGGGTCATCATCTTGCAAAGGAAACCATGTCATAAGCTATATTATCAGCTTATATTAGTAACTAATTAATAATTACTAACCTACTTATCATCATAATGTAAGGAACTAAGAAGTATCAAAGAAGACCTCAAAACCACATCTCATTTAAAGAAGGGTTCTACACTTGAATCATTCTTGGGAAGCTCATACAATCATTATCACAAGGAGAAAAATACCTCAAGGGCCCTACCTCCACTCAAATAAATAAGGACTACACATTGAAGCATCTTGAAGTATCTACATCCAAGGTAAGCAGGAAGAAGTATTACCATCATCATCAAATAAATCAAGGTGGTCTCCCTCTCCTTGAAGAAAGGATTACATTTCAAGAATATTTGAAGAAATAATTCTCAAGAAGAAGAAGTCTTGTCATATTCAAGGAAGAAAACATCGTCAATGATAAATAAAGTCATAAATTTGAATATATCATCATCAAAGGAGAATATTCACTTGAAAAGTAATTATCTTTATATCTATGTATGAATCTATCAAAACGACTTCATTGTACAAAGAAAGTAAAAAAAAATTGATGATAATAATACTAATTATGATCAAGTGAAAGAAGAAGATAATCAAGTTAATTAAAAATACATCACAAGTAGTTATCAAAGTTAGAGAAATTTCCTAATATAGTTTCCTTAGATTTCTGAACATGGTATCAGAGCTAAGGTGACTACATCAAGAAGAAAAGAAAAAATAAATATCATTATTGAAGAAGTATAGATAAGGGTCGAACATGAGGAAATAATCAATAAGGACAAATCCACTCATCATATTGAAGGAAGTAACTGAGAAGTATCAAAGAATACCTCAAAACTCTAGATCATTCAAATAGGGGTTCTACACTTGAATCATTCAAATTACCTCAAGGACCCTACCTCCATTCAATGAAATAATTACTACACGTTGAAGCATATTGAAGTCTCTACAATGAAGGGAAGTAGGAAGAAGCATTGCCATCATCATTAAATAAATCAAGGCAATCTCCATGTCCTTGGAGAAAGGATTACATTTCAATCATATTTGAAGATATCTCAAGAAGAATAAGTATTGTAATGTTCAAGGAAGAAAACATCATCAATCATCAATAAAGTCATCAAATTTAATATATCATCATCAAATGAGAATATTCACTTGACAAGTAAGTATCTTTATATCTTTGTTTGAATCTATAAAAATGACATCATTCTACAAGAAAAGTAACAAATTGTTTGATGATAATAACACTAATTATGATCAGTCGAAAGAAGAAGCTAATCAAGTTAAGTGAAAATGCATCATAAGCACTTATCAAAGTTAGAGAAATATCCTAATGTAGTTGCCCTATATTTCTTAACATGATATCAAAACAATGGTGACTACGTCAAGAAAAAAATGTAGCTAAATATCATTATTGAATAAGGATACATAAGGTCTAAACACAAGGAAATCATCAAGAAGTACTAACCCACTCATCATATTGAAGGAAGGAACTAAGAAGTATTAAATAAGACCTTAAAACCCTAGTTCATTCAAATAAGAGTTCTATACTTGAAGAATTCTTGGGAAGCTCACACAATCATCATCACAAGGAGAACAATACCTCAAGGACCCTAGATCCACTCAAATAAAGGACTATGCATTGAAACATCTTGAAGTATCTACATCCAAGGGAAGAAGGAAGAAGCCTTACAATGATCATAAAATAAATCAAGGTGATCTCCTCTCCTTGAAGAAATGGTTACATTTCAAGCATATTTGAATAAATACATCTCAAGAAGAAGTGTAAGATCATAAGATAGCTTATGATATGGTAATCCATCTCATAAGCTATTCTATCAGCTTATACTAGAGTATCTCATCATACAAACCAACATTTTCACATAGCAAGGCCTTAACTAACAAATCTATCTCTCGACAAGATCAGAACACAATGTTGGTGAGACCAATGACTAATATACAACATCATAGTTATCTCTCAATGCACATACCCCACATGGGTGTTCACAGGGTATTTTCTTTTAGTACAATTCCTATCTTGGAATAATGCATACTCAAGGAATTTCCTCTTCGACTACTCTTACCTGTTGGATTCCTTACCACATCCTCAAAGAGTATTGGAATCAACTAGTGGAAACAATTTTAATATTGAGACGGGGGGTGAATGAGTATTAAGGCTAATTTTAAATTTTAGGCCAATTTATTTTTCATTCAAACTTGGCATCCATTATATGAGAGCAACCATTACAAACCATAACAACATCCATATCAACCAACAGAAACATACACATCATGTGCAACAAACAAATGAGACACATAGGTTTTACGTGGAAACCCTTTCTTGTTTTTGTTATTGATGTAAAATAATAGCACCTATTCTATTACATGAATATTTTTGTGATCCACCACTCACAAGAAGCACCAAATCCCTTTAATTTTTTGCTAGCACCCACTAGCAGGAAGCACCAAATACCTCCTTTTATAGATACTTTTCCAGCTTACTAGAAGCACCATGTAAAGCACCAAATTCACAAATTCGTTGTAATCCCCAACTTGTAGCTCCTTGGATTTATGCAAGCACTAAATTTCAGGAGGCACCAACCCTCAAGCCTTCTCAGAAACCCACTAGATATGGAATCACCAACTTCCTGTATTCGGGCTCCAACCCACACTCAATAAAGAACTTAATGTTCATTGTATATGGTAGCCACTCTGCCTGATATCAACTCTTTTTTTCCAGCAACACTTTGGCCCACGTAACACACTACTCTCTCCACACTATGCTCACTCTACAGTAGCTCACTATTCCACTCAACCCTAGGCCCACGCAGTAGCATCATACTACTATCGTCCCTCTTCTCTCACAACATACATTCAACTCTCAGCTACTTCTATTCAACAAGATCTCTCAGACTTTCACACCACAACATTGGCTCACTCAGACTTATTCCTCTGCACAATAGCACAAGCTTTTTTAGGGACTATTTATTCTTCTTATCAAATCCCAGTATTTATCTAGAAAAGTGTCTCACACAGCCTCACACAACAACGCACTTACACACATACATCTCTCCACACAGCTCACTAGCAACAATGTTGCTTCCCCCACGTTTCTCAATAGAAATATTGAGTTATGTTCCTCTTCTGCACTGAGATCAATGTTGTCTCTGTCAACCACCACTCTTCCAGAGAGTGTACTCCTGGCATGGCTCTCCATTATTTTGTTACATCTCACTTCAAATTTTTTGTCCTTGCAACATTAAAATTAAATAATGGGATTTTCCTACTTCACCAACTGTGGTTGCGACATAATCAATTCAAAGAATGGGCACTTGAGTGATCTCCATACTTAGAATTAATTCTCAGTCCACCTACACACTCAACAAGGCTCTCCATGCTTATTCATGGCTCATAGTGCTTGAATGTACTTTATGATGCCTTCTCTACACTTCATTTAATTCAATGAAGTGTGCATGGGAAGATCAGGGATGGCTTTCTTTCAACTTAGAGACACGCCTCAACACTCTTTTCTGCACATCATGGTCCTCATGGCCATTGAAAAAATTGAAGAATCTGTGAAATCGTGGTCCTCGTCACCTTGATCCAGCGATCTATGCAGTCTTCATTACTCCTACGACACCAAATATTTTACACGCATTCTCTCTATATGCCGACCCATTCATCCTTTAACACATTGTACCATAATATAGGAGCCCAAAAAAATTCGTAAAATTTACACCAAGTGAAATTTTGGATCCCAAACGTTTGGTAACTTTATTAAGGAAATGTTATAATAACACAATATTTTGATTTTCCTTTAGCTAATTTATTCTTAGCCCCTTATCACATTTCCTCCATAGGACCATTGCCTGTGACCGTCCATATGTAATTTATGTGTTAATCCCTTTAGGACCTGTCGTGGGCCTATCTTCTTGTATTCTAGATTTGTGCCCTTGGTTTTCTGGATTCTATGACCAAATGCAAACACTACATCAGAAGCCCCCACATATCGTAGCTTTCTACAAAATTAATTTAAAGGGGAGTGCTGAAATATCCAACCTCTGATATGCTTCATAGCACTCAGGTGCTAGCCTCGCTCTTCGCCCTTGGTTATATTAGTTTCCTCGACCAAACACCAACACATCAGAGCCCATTTCATCGTAACTTTTTTAAAATTATTTTACACCGGAGTTACGAGATCTCTGACCTCTAATATTATAACCTCAGAGATGTTGTCATCATATCTACATGGAATCTCCTTAGTGGTGACATGTGTCACCTGGATTTTCCCTATTAGGCCACCCAAAATGCCAAATCTGACTCCCACGTGTCCTTCATACGGCCATGTCATACTGACATCATCTGCCATGTTAGATCCTTAGGACCAATCACCTTCTTCCATATTTCCTACCGGACGAGAGAGAATGGGTCCCTATTTCTTTGGGTGTTCAAAAAAATCCTTTGTAAATCCTATTCTTCGCAACCCTTTGTGCTTACAACAGAATTTAAATAATAATAACTTAAAAATTCTAATCTCCGAAATTCTGAAATTTTCCTGCTCGAAGGTTTAAATATATTTCCATCTCCAAGGTTTCAATATGCTACCTGCTCTAAGGTTCCGACATGTTGAGCCTTCTCTGATATTCATCCCTTTCGATATCGGGTTTTGGTGTTCTGCATGTTGACATCTCGACAAATCTAACCTTCGATATTCCGATTTTTCTTACTGGCTTGGTTTCAATGTCCCGAAATTCATCCCTATTCACCTGATATCAAAGCAGAAGTTTCTTAAAATGGAATTAAATTGAGGTTAAAAATTTCCAATCTCTTGAGGTTCCTCCATCATTTCCACTAAGTTTGGAATTTTTGCCAACTTTGGCTATGTGCCAAGACTCCTCCAATCACCTTTTAACTATGCTTTAATGGCTTGGGTCACCAAAATTTGATTGCGAATAAATTTTGATCCAGGAGGTCATTTCCATACTTTCACATACCATTGGAGAGATATTTCATAGCACTAACCAACTGTCCCATATCCAGGAGTATATGAGCTTATCTCTTGAGGAAGAAACTCCTCCAAAGCCAGGGAATCCCAACCATCATAGTCTTATTTTTTATGGCTTCTCCAATAAGCCTACTACTATGGTTTTTCTCTACCAGAAACTATAGCAACCATAGGAATCCTCCTGTGCTTGACACGTTAAGCATATCAATGCTAGAATCTATTTCTATCACAACTAGCCTAGTGGACATCAAAGCCAACATATTCTAGCACATGCATCCATGTTGATCTGGTTGACATCAATTCCAACACACTTTCTTACTGTCGGGAAATGCCAACTTCCCAAATTGATCTCCCAACGCGACTGTTGACATAAATTCCAACACACTTGCCACAACTATCCATCTATACAATGCCAACTATCCAACAATATCCCCCTTTGGCATTCATGGAAACACCTCAACACATCTTCATTTTGATGGGAAATCCTCATGTTGTTTCCACACAAATCCTAGCATGACCCATCAATAGATTTATATCCTCTTCATGGGCCATCACATCTTCTCCATAGCTTCTCCAATACTTCTCTCCCCCTTTGAAATCAATGGAAAAGGGCTACAAGTTTCCTTTTTCTTCCCCATGTGATCATCGAATTTCGATGACAAGGGCTTAGTTGTTGATGTGAATTTTTCTCTGCCTATAAACTATACATATGTGATATGCTCCCCATGAACATATAATACCCTTGCTTTGAATTCCTCATGTTTATGAAACCTTATGGTTTTTTACTGAATACTCTCATGCCAATGCATCTTTTGTATCCGTTAAAAGTAAAACTGATACCAATTAAATTACTCATGGTATTTTTTCTACTACAAATACCAATCAATGATGATGTATTATGGCTTTCTCTTCACTATTGTTGTTGCTTCATCCTCTATGCTCACTTCTCTTGAGCATCTACATCACTTCTTCTCCCCTTAAGATCAAGCCACTCCAAATATGGATTTTTTCTTAAATAATACCAAATTCATAAAAAACTATGATACAAATTGGTTATTGTACCAGGAAAACTCTAATACTTCCCTTCATAAAGAAATTCCCATTTGCACAAAAAGGTTCTCCATGTGAACCTAGAACATTAATTGACATAATGATACCAATTAAAGGTTAAATGGCATGCAAATCTTGTACCAATTGTGTTTCATGAACACAAGACTACTAGGCATAATCAAACTCACAACTTAAATGAAATAAGGGCATTTCACTCAAGATGCAACCTTTCATTTCCTAAGATATATTTCTTCTTGAGGCTGACATTTTTTTCCTCCTACTGCTATCAAAGAAGCTTTCCCAGTGCCAATTCTCTCTATCTCCTGCATCCGCTTCGTTGCGCCTTCTGCATGGGGACTGCTCCTGTGGACCTGATTTGAATGTGGAACTCTTCATTTCACACTTTTTCTACAACTCATCTTCATTTCACACAACTTAAGATATTGTTGTGTACTCCCCATGAACTCATGTTGGTTGCACTCCTCCTCTCTCTTTCAATATTGATACGTTTGAAATAATAATAAAAAAATATTTTAATTTGCAAGGGGACTCGACCATACTTTCAAAAATCAGATGCACCTCTCTGTTGTTTCCTTCTAGCTTCCTGCATCCAACTCATTTGATCTCCCTTGAGGTCATTCTCTTATTTTACTGAATAGAAATATTTGATTTACTCCCCCTAAGCAAATTGTCTTCCTTATTTTTCCACACCTTCAATGCTCGAGTCCTGACAAGAGAAGTACTCTCCAGCTTCTTCTTTTTCCATGTTTGGGCTTTCTCTTGGTTACACATGACTAGAGGAATATTTTCCTTTTACTCCTATTTCTTCATCCAAATCCTCTTGTTTCCTTTCTTCTGATTTCTTCGTCCTCTTTTCATCTTGCTCTGTTTACTTAGATTACTGAATACAACTTGTATTTCTCAACTCCATTATTTATTCTTGTCTTCAAATCCTGAGTCATTACATTTGTGTGCACATGCTGAGAAGCATGCCATTTCTTCTCATATATGCAGCTCGATCTCTTGTGCCTAATATTGCCATAATTTCATCTTTTAACATAGCATTGGAATGAGGTAGAGGAGTTACTATTCTCAATAAAATTCTTGTAAAAACTCCTATCATATCCAACATGCTTACTCTTGGCCACTTTGTGCAATCTTGGGTTGTTTCTACCCAACACATCTCATTTTATTCCATGTAATCTACAATCTATGGTCTTATGCTCAAAATTATTGCAAGAAAAGCAACAAACATGAAAAGGATTTTGATGATAGAAGTTACATTTTCTTTGAGGGATTTATCCTTGAATGGAAAAGGACCTTTGTTGGTTCTTCATGTACCTTCCATGACTGTCTAGAATTCTTCCTTGCATTCTTCCTTGCATCTAGCTAGTTGTCTTATGTTGCTTTACTTGTTACTACTTCTTATCCTTATGTTGCTACCTTTTCTTTTGTCCAACAACCTCTTTTCCTTTGTTGTTGTTGGAACCTTCAACTACCCTGACTTGGGTGGTTGACCTTCCAACCTTTTCCTTCTTGGAGCTTGGTTTTTCTTTGAAACCCAAACCAGCTTTGATGAAAAGGATCCTTTCTTAACAAACTTCTAATTCAAAGCTTTCCTTCTCTCCTCAAGTTTTTGATATTGAGCCAACTCTTTATCAGAATTTTCTTTATCTTGTCTCAATGTGGCTACTTCAATTTGTATTATCTCATGGTAAGCTTCTCTATAATTTAAATGATTAGTCAACAGGTAAATCAGTCTACTAGACTCTTCTTGTTAAGCATTAAGATTGACGATTGTTTTTCTCAACTTTTCATTCTCAATCTCATAAATTTTCAATTTCTCCTCTTGCTTGAGATTTTCCTCTAATAGGTCCTTAATCTTCTTTAGAGTAGAGATCAACTTCTTTCTAAAGTAGACCCTTTCATTCAAATCCTTCTCTTCACTATCAAAGGTGCTAGATGAGTCACCACAAAGATCTAAAACCATATATGTTTCCATGAAGTCTTCCAAAGGTCTAAGGGGTATTCCATCTTCACCACTTCCAGTGATACCCTTATTCTCTTCATGGGATATACTATCTTCTTCTTCAGAGGATCCCTCATTTGTACTGCTACTAAAGTAGGTCTCTCTTCACAATGACTAGATGTATGAATATGTTTACCTTCAAAAGAAGAATATGTACATATAATGGCTAAATGAACTATCTCTTTACAATTATCACAAATCAATAGCTTACCTTCAGAGCAGCATGGTCTCTCATCTAGGTATTCTTCTTCACCATCCTTGGAGTGAAGATCAAAAGTTTTTTCCTTAAGTGGAATATCTTCAATCTTCTCAACATCTCTTTTCTAGGACACCTTCTTTTACTTCTTTCTTCTCTTCTTATGTTCATCAGTAGCCTTTAAAGATTCAGGTTCTTTGCTTGAACAATAAATCTCTTCGACCTCCTCTTGAGATATGCAACTTTCTCCTCCATATAGACATTGCAATTTGTCCAACATTTCCTATGCTGACTCACAATGCCTCGCTTTATCAACATATGGCTTAGACAATCGTTTTATGATTATTTCCTTGGCTTCTATATTGAACTAATTCCTCTCTTCATATATCATATATAGCCAAATGAATTCATTGATTATCATCAAGTAGGCTTCCATTATGATATTCCAAAGCTCATATTCTGATCCATTTAAAAATGAAACTCCTTATGCTATTATCCAAAATCAATTAGCCATTGTTTCCCTCCGATCTATCGTTTAGAAATTAACTTATTCCTGAAGGAAACAGGATCCGATACCAATTGTTGGAAACGATGTTAATACTCAAAGGCAGGTGAATCAGTATTAAGGCTAATTTTAACTTTTATGCCAATTTATTTTTCATTCAAACTTGACATCCATTATATGAGAGCAACCATTAATAGCCATAACAACAACCATATCAACCAACACAAGCATACACATCATGAGCAGCAAAAATATGAGACACAAGGTTTTACGTGGAAAACCTTTAGGGAAAAAACCACCAAATCTTGTTTTTGTTATTGATGTAAAATAATAGAGCCTACTCTATTAAATCAATTTGTTTGTGACCCACGACTCAAAGGAAGCACCAACTCCCTCCTTTTTTAGACACTTGTCTAGATTAATAGAAGCACCGTGTGAAGCACCAAATTCATAGATTTGTTGCAAGCACCAACTTTCATCTCCTTGTATTTATGCAAGCACTAACTTGAAAGAGGCACCAACCCCCAAGCCTTCTCAAACACCCACTAGAGATGGAAGTACCAACTATTATTAACCTATTTCCCCCCTGGATTAATGACCCTTATTCCTCATGAATGTTTGAATTTTTCCAAACTTGGGACCTATATTTCTCTAATTTTTCCCCTGGATGCATGCATGGCAATCTATGGGAGTGTCCAAAGCCTCCTAGAAACTCCCAACCCTTCCTTATGGGAGCATCCAAGGAATTTTTCAGCTCTTTCTATGCTAGCGTCTAGGAATGACTTCTAGAGTGCCTTAGTCCCTAGGATACCAGTTCGATTTGTCACCTATTCGAGCTGGCGAGGACTTATCAGTTATAATTTTCTATTACTTCTTGTCGTTCTGAACATCTACATACATCCTCTCGGGACCTCTATTATTCCTATTTATACTAGAACATTTGAGAGGGTCAAACTAGTTTTTAAGAGCCATCTTGAGTCTATTCTGTTATCTTGCCATTTTTGAGATAGCTTATGAGGTCCTTGCCACTTGTATGTTTCTATTCATTCTCATTTCCTAGATATAGTGGGGAAAATCTGTCGGATAATAGAGAGGAAGGTTTGAGGTGAAGGTATAAGCATTGTAATTTGTTTTTCATGATTAATGGAAACATGTGTTCCTCCCCTATATGAATTTGAATTCAACATGTTATATGGTTTATTCTATTTCTTTTGATCTAACGATATTGTGAGGAATATCACTCATTGTCGTTGTTTTGTTGCGATTGTGTGTAAGGATAGATATCAGGTGCAGACGTGGTGGATCACTCAAGTGGAGCACAAGATCTACATTGAACTCAAAACCCTTCTTCGATGTGCGAGGATACCAAGTGTGATCTCATTTCCTTATAGTTTAGAACTGAATTCTTAATGCATGTTTGATCATTTGGTTTAGGGCTCTATTATATTTCTATTGGTATTTCCTTTTGTTGTCTGGTGATCTCAAATGGGCATGATATCGCGGAGCAATAGATCCTTGCATAATTAAATGCATCAAACCTTAGTGGCAGACTTCCTCGCAATCGATAGTGGGTTTACATCATTGGTTCCCGATTGGTTGAGTTCACTGGTGTTCGACGTTATCTCATCTATTCACACTTAGTGGAATGTACTAGGAAACTTGGGGTCCATTTTCCTCATTGGTGGATTCCCTCGTGTTTGTTATCAGTTTTCCTCATTGTCCAGTAATTAGGAAGTTTCTACCATGTTTGACCTTAGCACATTTATTTGATGTGTAGATTCGTACCATCAGGGTTATGTAAAATACCCTGGGTTGGGAACATCTCACTCTTATATGGCATCCTTCCCAGGCTATGTTGGAGTTATGTATCATTTATGTACTTTGAGGAGTATCTTGAGACACTTCTTTGTCTTGCATGTGTCCATAGTCCTATTGATATATACTGTGATATAGATCCACATTGTATTTTCTGGTGGCTATGCTCTATTTATTGAGTCACATGGATCCACTGTGTATGTCTTTCATGGCCATGTTCTATCATTTCATGTCATGAATCTGCAATGTATTTTTTGGTGGCCATGTTCAGTATATTCTTATGACCGAGCATGGGTATGCCCACCTCAGGGATGTTATTAGTAGAGTTGAGACTTCAACACTTGAGTTCCTTCAATAAATCTTTGTATCCTTGGCTCCTTCCTTCCCTTTTCAACTTTGAGTATTATTGTAATATATTTAGGCCATCATATTCTCTTCAACTTACCTTTTTTTTGGCTAAAATGCATCCATTTTCACCTTTTATTTTAATTATGTGGGATTTATCCCATGTTAAAAGGGTGGAATTACGTAATTGAGTTATTTCTCATAATTAATTTTCCAAAATATTATAATTATGAGATAATAATTATTTCATAATTGAGGTAATTGAGAAAAAGATCATAATTGTGAAAAAGGATTCTAGATTTTTCCATTCCCAAGGATATCAACTTGAACCACTTTTGTATGAGTTGGATAGGGTTACATTATTATATAATTTTCCTAACTTTTAAAGCCCCTGAGTGTCTAGATACATTCTCCCATAGGATATAATGAGCCTATATAATCTCACCAAGAGGAAAGGGGGTAAGAGGAAGTATCCACACTATAGCGCGAGAGCTCTGTTGTATTGGGAGAGGAGACCATCCTACAAGTTCGAGGAGAGGATATTATTTGTTGAAGGTATATTGATGTAATTTCACTTATATTATACATAGAAAAATATTTTCCTTTACTTTATCTATTTGTATTCAGCATGCTTATAGTTTTTTCTATGATAATTTTATCTAACAATCTTCTAAAGAAGGTCACATTTTGTCTCTATTTTTTCATGGTTGTGTGTAGGGATCGAGATCACGTGTGGATGAGGTAGATCACTCGAGTGGAGCATGAGAATCTGCATCAAACAAAAAATCCTTCCCTAGTCTATGAGGAGGCTAGGTGCACACATATTTCCTTATAGTATATATAACTGATTGTCTGATGCATGTTTCATCATTTGGGTTGGGACACTATTATATCTCTATTGTTATTTCATTTTGTTGTCTGGTGATCTCAATCGGGTATGAGATCGCGAAGAAATATATCCTTACATAATTAAATACAACATTCGTTAAGATATTTTATTGTCTCTATAACTCCGAGGACCCAAATGAGTGTGACAGTAGCAAATGCAGATCAGGAAGACTCTCGTCTGGATACAACACTAAAAAAAAATGGTATCCATATGAGATTGGAGGGTAACATACTACCCATTAAAATTCACGGTCATGGCCATAGCATTGAGGTTATACCGGCTTCCATTTGGGAAATAAGCATTCACCAATGTCATTTTGTTATAGAAAATGGGAGAAATTAGAACCCTGAGGACAAGAAGAAATTGTTTGCTCACAATGTAGGTTTCTGGGTCTTGTGGGAATGAGAAAAAAATCGAGGAAGGGTTGTGGTAGATTCAGTAGTATGGGAATCATATTTGAATGTATAAATATAATTTAGAATGAGTTAACATAGCCCTAAATCTTTTCTCACTGATTTGGCAATGGAATCCAAGAGGTAAATCTCTTTTCATTTGCTGGCAAATTTGGAACCCTTGAAAGGGTAATGCAAGCACCTCGTATGTAGCATATTTATCCCATTGAATAGATTATCCCACCACCTGTTAGATATGCTCCCTATCCTACCCAACCTCCATATGGTGAACTTTACATATGGGGTAAAGAGAAGCCAACATCTAATAATTAGATGTACCCGAAACTTGTTTTTTATTTAAGTGGGTGGAAAATACGATGCCTGGATTTTGGTAATATGCATAGTGTATGTGGCATGGATGATTTGGTTATTGGATTTGGCACATATCAGTATGCAGAACTTGGATTTGGCCCAACAAGCCCAATGCCACTAGAAAATTCGAAGAATATTGATATTTTTGAAGGAATTCATGGGCTCATACATGCCATTATAATGGTTGATTGAACGGGTATGGGTGGATCTCGTTGTTGGGTCATAAAGGTGACTATTACAGGAAACTTCAACGCTTCTCATTTAATTATCGACCCAGGGAAAGTCTTTTTATTTCAAGAGTGTAAGCACAGTCTATGCAAGTGACATCAGAGGACAACTACTCTAAATTATTATAAGGAAGACTATCTAATTCTTGAAGTTCAATAAAATAAATTTGGAAGTGAATTATAGAATGCTTTTGACTATTCTATTCTAAGCCTATGAAGACATAACTACTCCAGATTGAAAAAAATAAACTGCAATTGAACAACGTGCGTTGATGGATTGAACAACAATCATAATGAATTGAACAACAACTCTAATAAATTGAACAACAATTGATTATTCTAAATTTTGCAATGGAATTCTCTTTTAAATCAACTAATGACATCCCTATGAATTAAAAAGCAACCAAACACTCATAAGGATAATGAAAATATCCAACATTAACTACATGCATAATTGAACAAAAGTCGTGTTAAAACTAATCAATGATTATAAAGGCATTAGGAAATGATGAAAGCATCGAAACAATTCTGAAAGCATCGATTTTAAGCAAGAAGGCATGAATGGTGAACTAGTCTAATGAAAGAGAAAGTTTTGGCATCTTATGTTCACAATTAACCAATTAAACGATATATTTTGAAATGCACTAGATGAATGGAAGCACAAGTTCTGTAAATAAACATATAGCACAGAAGTAGTAGAGAAACTATGAGGGCTGGGCCCAAAACCACCAGAAGACTACTGCTAGGGAAAACTCAGAGATTGTCTATTCTGAAAATGCCGGATTCTTTATTAAGCTACAGAGTAATACATTAATACAACTTGATGATTCTGTCCCAATACGTCTATTACAAAGAAGAGATCTATATAGATTGTTCATCTTCGGCCTTTTAAAGGTGAATTCAAAAGTAGTAACGGGTCCTTTCCATACGTGACCCTGTTGCTTCGTGGCTATCATTTGAGTACTCCAAGCGTGGATGTGCCTCTCCATCTCCCGCTAGTCCATAGGAGCCATTATGATCCCATTTTCTTGACATGTTAGCTGTCTTTTGGTCATCAGCAGTTCAGCCGTTTTTCTTCCCTATCAATAAAAATATGACATGTCATTTTTTACGTTGTTAAACATTTCTTTTATCATAAGTTCATTCTACCTTGGCTTTACGTTATTTCCATTTACTATATTGCTAATATGAGGGGAAAATTCATAAAAGTACATAACAAATCGTGGTAAAGATGGGATGAAATGTACCTTCTTCTTGGCCCAACACTCGTGCTCATGCCAAGGGAAACAAGAAATCCCATTAAATGGAGAACATGAAGATGTAAAGTCAGCAACAACAATAGTAATGAAGGAAGTGATGGAGAAGGATACAGAAAAATTAAGACAGGCCATAACTGTCTTTGTGACCATCTTTCCACATATGCACTTACATGAGCCTTCCTATATCTTTTATGTACATTCAATATTTTTCCATTCTTTGCAAGGATCACACTTTCAAGTGTTCTCTACTACACCTTGGTGACATCATAGGAATATTTGTCTCCCTCTATCATTTTATCTACTAAGAGTTCCCATGGCGATGGGTTTATCTTTTATGAATATCGTAAAGTGCACTTCTACCCTTCTTGGTGTCATGGAGAGACTATCAAATCAAAACAATGAAAAAAAATTTGAAAATTGAGTACTTTTTTTTTTATAGCATCTAATTGGGTAGTCATAATTTACAAAGATTAACCTCCATATTTCTACCAAGAAGACTGAGAGGCAAAGTAGCTCGAGTTCCATTTGCTAGGCCATCCACTGTTAGTTGGCCCACAAGAATTATAGGGTATCACTATCCTTAGACCCTCGTTTATCATGGTTATGGTTCTCCCACAAACTCAAGATCATGGTTCAACCGTACAAAACTCTTATCATCAAAGTTCATTTTATATGTCGTACACTATCAGTATCAAAGTTGGTCACAAGAATTATAAGGTATATCTATCCTCATATCTTTGGTTTTCATGTTTATGGGTCATCCATAAACTCATGCTTCATCGAAGTCCATTTGTTAGGTCACACACTATCAGTTTCACAGTTGGTCATAAGCATTACAGTGTATTTGTATCCTTGAATCTTGGTTCATCATGGTTATGGGCCAACCACATAAAACCATTCTCTTCAATGGCTTGTCATATTCAACAAAGGCTTCTTAGGAGGTAATTTCATGCAATGGGGACCATTTCTTCTTAATGTTGGAGGAATTATCTGAATGGAAGTGGCATACACCCATGGTATTCATCCACCCATGGTATTGTAACAATGATCTGAATGGAAATTGGCATCCACCCATGGTATTATCCACCCATGGAATTTACCCATGGTATCGTAACTAAAAAGGGTTATAAGTAACAAGCCTCATTTTTAAAAAAGGGAGATTGTTTTCCAAAATATAGCTTTTATAGTTATTATTTGTTTTAATAAAATGTTTCTTTAAGGTTTTTTTATTGTCTGTTCTCCTCTTTTTATGGAATTTCAATTTATTAAATCTTTGGGACCTCCCCCAATATCTGTATCACTTAAGAAATCACCTAGATCTTGGTACTCTCAAATTTTCAACTACCTAACAATACTTGTCTTATCCAAAAGTGATGTTGATCGAAACATGTATTTCAAGGTCGAGAAGAATGAGCCTGTGATACTATTATTGTAAGTTGATGACTTATTTTTTTACAGGTGTGGGGAATCTCATTATTCAAAGTAAGAGGGAAATGGATTTTTAATTCGATATGCAAGATATTGAGTTGATGCACTATTATTTGGGGCTAGAAGTATGGCAGAAGCTTGGTGAAATATTCCTTGGTCAAGGAAAATATATTATCAAGATTATTACATGTCATTTTGTGACCATGACACTTAATAGCTAAAATGGATCTCTCACCATACATAAACATGTTTCAATGAAATCCCTTGCAAGTCAAACATCTAAAATACTTGAATAAATTATGAATTTTTGGTAATTTGGCATGTTAACCTGTATAGTATTACTTGCACGATTTTCTTAGTCAGTTTCCGCACATTCGCAGTTTCTAAAATTATGAATTTTTGGTAACATGGCCTGTTAACCTGTCTAGTATTACTTGCACAATTTTCTTAGTCATTTTTTTCACAATCAGAGCTTCTTCCATTGAAACCTACGTAGAATTTTGCTATGTCTTCCACTGTAGACCGCACACATGGCTTAATGAAAAGTAAAAATAAAAAGTAAGTTCTAGGAGCCTTGTTGGGAGAATAGATCCCAGCTAGAAGCTTCTTGGTCATATCTATTCAATAATTACCCCTCACAACATGGAGCTAATTACCTTTCATCAAGGAACCCTAATCCCACTATTATTAGATCTCATCCTTCTCTTATGGATCTCAAACCTCCTTTACTTGGCTTATAAATTGACTACATGCTAGAGGGTTAGGGGAGTTCACAAAATGTAGTATTATGTTATTGAATTTAGATTGGGAAGCTTATCATCCAAGGATATGGTTAGAGGAATTTTGGAGGATCCTCATGACATCAAGGAAATGGTTGAAAGGCTCTTCTTTATCTCTGAATTAATACAAATGAATTTTTTTTTCCATTGTGTTGCCTTACTGGAATGGTGAATGATTTATGTTCTTTTATGTATTCAATAAAATGATATCAATTTCTAATCTCCTTGATCATTATATTAATATTGTTTGAATCATTATATTGCATATGTCTTTGATCTCTTTTATGTTTATGTTTGTAAATCTTATCAAGCATTGAGGACCTACAAAGGGACGAATCAGGGATCTACACCAGGCATTTCGAAAATAGGTAAGGGAACCATTCTCCTCTTTTTGTTTTGATGATTCAAACAAAGTAGGGTTAGGGAAAGAGTTATTCAATTGTCTGTTTGTTTCTAGTTTTCCCTTAGGAATCTAGGGAGATCATTCCTCTCCGCAAGAGGGATTTGTCCGGGTAAAAAATAAGGGACCATACTGGGGAACATCTTAGTTCACTTCCTTTTACTTGGTTTTTCTTTCCGATCTTTTTTGATTGAATTTATTTGAGTATTGGAAAAGTAGTGACTTTTCAGATCCTTTGGTTTGATTTCCATGATATGCGCGCACTAGTATAAAATGGCTAATTAGTTACTAAAAAAATGACTAAAATTTTCATATAAACGACTATTTTTCGGTTGATAACCAATAGTAGCTAATTTACAGTATCTTATAATGTGACCAACTTTTAGTCATTTTTAGCTTAATCATTAATTGATTGTCTCAATTTTGTTGTCTAGTAGTACATTTGGTCATTAATTTGGTCATTGATTTAGTCATTGATTTGGTCATTGATTTAGTCATTTATTTGGTCATTAATTTAGTCATTGATTTGGTCATTTATTTAATCATTGTTTTGGTCATTAATTTTGGAAAATATACAACAAAATATATTACTAAATGATTACTCGAGAAAATCAATTAATGACCAAAGAAATATGACCAAAATGTTGGATGTGTTATAAGATACTGTAAATTAGCTACTAATAGTCATATATATGCAAATTTTAGTCATCGTTTGAAACCAATTAATGACCAAAGAAATATGACTAAATTTTATTCATGTTATAAGGTACTTTAAATTAGCTACTAATAGTGATATATATGCAAAATTTAGTCGCCATTTGTAATCACAAATTTATCATTTGTAGTAGTCATTTATCTTGTTTTGGTAGTTTCACATTCATTATGTAAATGACTACTTTAGTAGTTTATATTCATTTCATTTACTTTCATTAACAAACATCATAAGCAACTCATTTAGTCGTATATTCATTTTATTTGTGTTCATCATTAATAAACATAAACTACTGATTTAGTAGTTTTAGATTGAGTTTATGTGTTCATAAATTAATTAGTATGATTTTGCAACTAAATTAAAAAAAATGGCATACAATGTACGTGTTCATCTAATATGAAAACACAAAGTTACATATCTTAATTAGAATACTAAGTAATATCAAGTGCAACTATAAATAATTTCAACCACATAAATTATATTATATAAAATGTCAAGTATTACAATATGAGTTTCCAACTAAATATTGGTTGGAGTACAATCTACACATAAAATATTGTTTCATCACTTCGAAACATTACCATTGTGTTGCCAAGGCATTGCGGGTGAATTTACCAACTCTAAAGACTTGACCATCAATCTCTTTGTGTGTGCCTTATGCGGAATATTTGCTCTACATGTACCGCTAGACCAGTTCTCTTCTCTCTCCATTAGTTTTCATTTTGTAGCTCTAGTGTTATTGTTCTCCTCTTACTTCAATTCTTGCTTCTTACCATCAATACTAAGTTCATTTTCTGAAAAGAAAAGAAAAAATAAGATACAATGTAGAGTATAAGACATGAAATTCGATGAACACTGGAATATAAACTAAAGTAAACTATAAAGGATTTGTATGATATATACATCAACATAAGCAATATTGTTAATGTCATTTTTCTCCATAAAAGAAAGCAACTCAAACATGTTTTCTTTAGTTGGGAAATAGTGGCCACTATCTGGCCAAATGACTTGTATAAACAAAGCAAATGAAACATCAGTACCATAGAATAAATTTTGTACCTACCGTGTTCTTAGTGTACAACATTTGTAGATGAAATTTTATCTTCAAATAAAGTAATAAATGCAAATAGAAGCACACATTTATATCCCAATATTTTGAATTCCCATGAACTTTATGGTACATTGCAATTTTGATTTTATCCAACATAATCAAACACAACAAATCTAGAAATTTATACTAAGAATGTCTCATGCTCCACTTTTGTAGTTGTATCATTTCCTCTAGTTATCTTTAAGAAGAAATGAAACTTCAACAATAAAATTGGTCAATAGAAATCTAATGGCTGGAGCAAAGTATTGCTGACACAATATTACAACAAGAAACTAAAAAATAATAAGACAAGACTTTGTAAATTACGATATTAAGCGAGAATATACCTTCAATGTAGAAATCTTCAATTGTCATCGTACTATTCCAAGGGAAAATTAATCCAATTCCCAAAAGCCAACAAATTATATCCAGAGAAAAACTAAACATGTTGGCTCCACATTCAAATGTAAAGTAATTGGGGACTAGTTATATAAGATACTTTTTAGAGTGTATGGGTAGCTACTAACACCATTAACAAGAATTTTAAAATAGATTTGTCATGTATGACCTCAAATGTGGCAAAAAAATTGATATATGCACCACTTTTATACATTCCAAAATGCATTTAAATGATATAAGAGCACCAAAAGAAACTGCACATAATTACATATTCACTATCCAATTTTATTCCAAAACAACATTCAAATAATTGTTATAACTTACCCCCGAAAAACATGCTGAAATTTCCATTCATTGTCATAAATATCCCTAGCTGTCAGTTCCTAGGAATATGGTTGCTGAGTGAAATCCTTACCAAAATAAATAAAACAAAAAAAAAACAATAGCGAAACTTAATAGGAGACAAATATGAAAAATACCCTTACCTTTTTCTCCTTCAAATAATGGAGTCTTATCTTAAAAAAGGTCTAAAATTCTAAGCACGTATCTATTAAATAAAAAATAAAACAAAAACTATGGGACAACAAGAATCGCACAAGTGGAGGACAAACTTTTTTTGCAGTGCGATGTGACACATAAAACTTGTCATTGGTGCTAGTGTTACTCGCAGTCAACATTTTAAAAAATTAATTATTCGGTTGCTTTCTTGGTGTGCTGAGGTTAGAGCCAAGATAACAATATTTTTTTTCGTGTTGCACAATATTAACAATTTTTAGTTCCCTGCACAAATGGAACTAGTACCAAAGCATTTCTCACCAAAATTGACAATTACAACAAAGCACATATAATGAAACTGAAAATGTCTTACAACATTAAGAGGTTGCAATGTCATTTGAGTATATACTTCACATTCAGTAAGGTTTCTATTAAATTTTAAATCTTGTATATATAACGATATGAATAAAAGTGTTCACAACCAAAGGAAGGACGAAATGCAGAGGACCTGCATGCATTGTAACATTGTAAAGTTGGCAGATTAATTGAGTTGGAAGATTCTGATAGTTGGATATATGAGCATCAACCTCCTTGTTTGTTGAAACAACTACTTGAAATCACATTGATTATGATCAGTTTCATTACGTAACATTAAAATTTAAAAATATCTGGGTCACATTTTATGATGAAAATAATATAAGCATTCATTATTTTCATTCATTTTTATCCAAAAGAATATTTTGAATTAGAAATTAGTGAGCGACCACCTCACCTTTTCACTGTGACTCTGTGGAAAAGAAACAACCTTGCTCCCAACAACAGGTAAGGACACAAGTGGTCCAACACATGCATGTCAAAGCTCTGAATTAAGGCATCTCCTTTCCCCTGCTTGATGTGGCATGAACAAACAAATTGTCAATTGGATGTTCCTTTAGAAACCTCTCGACCCTGACATCGTGTGCTTCATATTATTGGTTGTGAATGTTTAAACAAAAACGAAATGGAAAAAAAAAATTAAAGCAACTCCAACACATTAACTATTTGGCACATTGAGAAAATATCATTGGCCTTGATATTAGGGGGTGTCAACATCTCAATATGTAGGTATCGACAAATGCTTCAAATCCTATTGTGCACATCGACCTCAAATTACAAGAAAAGTCAACTAGAATGTAAATTTTGCAATGCTCTTTGTTACAGAAGTAATGAGCTCATGGTAGAATCTTAAATTTCAAAAGCCATTAAATTATTGATAGCCAAAAAGAAATAAATGAGAGGATGTCAGTACTAGATGACCAAGCTACCTGTGAACCTTAGAGTAAATTTGGCACCTCAAGGCATTACCAATTACCTTGATATAAGTGAATACCATGTTTCCAATGTTCAGGACTAAAACACTCCAACTCTTACTGTGCACATAAATCAGTGTATTATATGATAAATGATGGAGCCTATCATGAAATAAAATTTGAACGGAAATAAAATTGTTGCAATGCCATTTGCTACAAATTTCGTTCTCATGACAGCTAGCTTGAGACATTTCCATATATAAATGGTATCCCGACCAAACATAAAAACCTCTAAACATCTAGAGGTTTGTTAACTACTTCAAGAATAGCCAAAAATATGTTAGTTATTCAGAGATTATTGGAGGCCATTAGAATTTCCATCACCATTAATTCTTCATAAGCCTACACATGTCATGAAGATTACAGGCAGTTTAAAATATTGATATCAGCTTGGTCAGAACTGGCAGAAATTTATAAGATATCCATTGAATATATAACTCAATTTTGATAGGTAAAATAACACCATAACATGACTTTCAAAATTCATACATTTCGATATAGTGTGCATATGATTTTCCATTATAACCAAAAGAAAGAAAAACAAATGAGGAATTTTGTTCTTGTTGATCTTATTTTTTTTTGCACAATAAAAATAGGAAAAAAATTCTAACATTAGTTAACACTATCATACAAATTTCAATCAAACAATGTAGAAAAGTGTGATTTTATTACCCGCTTTTACTCCTATTTTTTTAGAGCCTTCAATGCTTCATAAGTTTCTTGTTGAACATAATCTTCATCATACCATTGATCTTGCAATTGCCTCCAATCAAAGTTCAAGGCACCAAATTATATTTTAATGGCCTGCACATTCTTTTCTTCATGAAAACCCTGCTTTTTCAGGGAATTCAATCCTTGACTCAAAAGTTGCACAAAGATAGAAAACAAATTATAGAGATTTCAAGGATTTAAGAAACCAAAGGTGATTAATCTTCAATGAATTAGCTCATTATGTTCCCGAATTTTAACAATGTGGTTAAATGCCTCTTGAAGCTCAAAATAAGATCCTATAGTTGTACATAGTTGATCCTGAGAAAGCTTCAACAGTTTCATATCACACAGCAACTATTTTTCTTTCCGTAAAGGCATACTCTCATGCTCAATTCTATATTGCAACTGGTATATCTATTTTCAAAAATTAACAAGTCCATTATTAACAACCAATAAATTAGAAACACATATGATCCTTAATGATTTAAAGGAAATCCTTTCCATATGAGTATACCTTGTCATCAAATTATTCTATAGGAGTTGCATTCTTTACTCTGTTCAAGGTTAATTTCACGGGTTCCATCTCTCGTCGTTTGGACTTGATTTCCTCATGAGATTCCCTCTCTTCCTACCTTGAATCTTTCAACCTCTGTATCATTTGTTCTTTGTTGGCCTGCACAAAAGCCCATATCAAATATACCAGAGAGTAAGAAGAAGAAACAATTTTCAAAAGACTAAAGTAAATGTACTAGATGCTCAAAAAACCAAAGAATATTCAATTAAAAGACTTGCAAAGATATATAAGCATGCTAGTTGCTTCATCTATATGGTTTCTTTGATGAAGTCCATTCTTTGGGTTTTCTCATCCAATTGTAGCTGAGCAAGTCAAACTTGAGTTCTAATTTTGTTGTCCAAGTGCCTTGGTATTTTCACTAAGCAAGGGAGCTTCTTCTTAGTGACATCTACTTTAGGCTTTTGTTCATTCCCTAAAATAGGAGTAAACATATTATTTGAACAAATAAGAAAACCTATAGATATCGAATCAGTGGCACTAACTGCAACACCCTCTTGCATGCATGGTTGCACTTTGTGATTGTAGCCCCCAAAAATTTTATCTAACACATTAGAAGACCCACCAATATTAGACACATAGTAGTCACTTGATTCTGGATCAAATATTTCAACTTTCCCATGATGCACATCCTCAACATGTTGTCCATCTATGTCACCTCAGATTTATTACCTTGATATCAGGGGCTATAATGTTGAACCAAATATGAAAAACCAAGAGAAAATGTAATCTTCGACCTAAACTCATGCAAAATAATGTACTTTAATTCCAAAGGAATAGATATGTACACTGAATCCATGCTTATGGAAATAGATTATAACTTTCATGTGAACTATAAGCCTAAAATTGTTTTCCATTCGAGGTGGCATCCAAAATGTTTAAAAGTGTTTAAGTGCACAAAATATGTGAGAAGATATTTCAATGTTTTAAAACAAGCATGATTTCTTGAAGGAAATGAGAAAGAAGTCAAACCAAATCTGGACGAGAATCTGCTACCCCAAGAGAAACCCGATTGTTTGGTTGTGTATCAACATCCCAAATGAGGACCTTAACACAGGATAAGCACAAATAGGATCATGAGTTGAAACAAAACATTTTGACAGATCATAACTTTTTGATTTCCAAACTTGTTCTATTCAAGTGGTGTACTTTACTAGTATGGAGAATCTAAGCTACCAAAACAATAACAAAACTGCAAAACCGAAAATAATGAGGCTCACATCTAGGCCATATGCATGTGTAGTGAAATTTTTGCTATTTTGTGGCAATTCCCTAATTTTGTTAGCCTACAACAAACATCATTAAAAATATTTCAATACCAACCCTTTCAAGGTCTATAACATTTTTCTTTTTCTTATTGTTCCTGTGTTATTCCCTTTTCCTCTACGATTTTATTTGGATGCTCTTGAGCCTTACATAAAAAAAACAAAAAAATGAAAAATTCTCATTCCCAACTTCCACATTTTTTTATCACATTAAAAAAGGCATCAAAATCATAATTACATTTTTTCATGATATTTTAATTTCAATGGAAAACAATGGAAAACTACAAAATGATGGAAAATAAAAGGGAATGTACTATTTGTTTACCTCACCATGGTGTATGATGGTGTTGAACTTATTTACAAAAGGAAAATGTGCCTTTTTGTTAAACTGCATAAAAAATTATGTTAATTTAATAAACATTTTCATTCTCCTTTACTCAGCCACCCTACGGGCTAACAAAGAAAAATGGTATGATACGTACAGGAATAGAAATTTGGATCTAGAACTAAAGTCAATTTCATTAATGATAATAGCTATGAGCATGAGCCTACAGTTTAGCACTAAGGTAATGGTTGTCAATGCCCCTAATTCAATTTGAAATGAAATTTTATGATTTTCATCACCTTAGAAGCTTTCTAGTTGGCTATAATGAAATATATAAATAGTCCAAACCCTTAGAAATTCAAATAATTTATGGAATTTCAGAAATTTTCAAAAAAATGCCTACAAAGGATAAAGCACCCTGAAAACTTGAGATATATGTTCAGTTGCTGCAAATCTTGGTTTGAAAACTTCACAGTTAGCAATTACCAATGTATTTGGCACAATGTTATCAATCTACAAAACCACAAAATGGTAATGTGAATAGTGCATCCTCCAAGTAGAGTTCGAGGCTCATCCTTTGCACCTCAACCTCCAGTCCATGTTTTACGGGATTCATGAAGAGAATTACTTTGTTCAACATAGATATGAAGTGCCTAACAAATAGCAGAGATCCCAACAACTAACTCTATTTCACAAATCCCTTTTTTTGTTATTTTTTTCAAAAGTGTGGGGAATTGAGCATCTAGATGAGAATTTTAGCTACCAACCACAAAAAAAGTTGGCCACCAAACAAGAAGGTTTTCTACAACCATAAAATGAAATTTGACAACTGCACAACATGGTTTGAACTCCCTCTAATACCACTTCTAACAAACATAACAATTGTTACAATGAGAGATCACGAATTATAATAAAAGGAATAAGTCAATGTAATATAAAAAGGATATAAATATTTTATGATGATATTTTATGATGATATGATGATATTTTGTTGGCCACCAAACAAGAAGGTTTTCTACAACCATAAAATGAAATTTGACAACTGCACAACATGGTTTGAACTCCCTCTAATACCACTTCTAACAAACATAACAATTGTTACAATGAGAGATCACGAATTATAAGAAAAGGAATAAGTCAATGTAATATAAAAAGGATATAAATATTTTATGATGATATGAAACGTGATTATTAAAATTAAATAATGTGATCTATTTATATTACATTGAACATAGTGACCCAAAGGAAAGAAGACTAACATATTAATTAACTAGGACTTTAATCATTAATATTAAATATCTTAGTTAGTGGGTCATAAATATGCATTTAATAGTATATACATAGATATGTTACATAAACATAATTCATGAATCCTAAGTATTTCAATTTCATTTAGAAATGTTTGCATTAGCATCATCTTTGACTGGATTTACCTCCACATCTCCTAAAGTTGTATCTTGCTAACATGAAGGGCTTGCTCTTGAAGAATTAGCCTCAATATATTAGCAAACCCTTGTTTCCCATTGTTAAAAAATCAGTGCAAAATTATTCCCATGCAAACTCAGCAAAGTGACACACCTCATAAATTCTTTCTTCATACACTATTCTTGGACATTTCCATCAAAAACACATTCCTAATAAACAAAATTTGTGATTCCAAAACAATGATGCAATCATTAAATCTTGTTAAAATGTTTGTATCCATATTTTTGACTCAGTTCAATGCAACACCTCATAAAGATTTCTCTTGCTAATATGAAGGGATTTCTCTTAGAAACTTATCCTCAAGAAATCATCAAAGTTGCGTTCTTCATTATTGAAATGGATGCAAAATGTATTCCCCAAACAAAATCAAATAAAGGACAAACCTTTGTCTTTGAAATCAATGCATGGGGTACTAGTCTAATTGTAGCTAATTGAGAATGTTTGGAGAGACTTTAAAGTTTATTCTATCATGCTACAACATATGAACCATTATAAACAAGTCCTTCCACATACCAATTTCCAAAACAAGCTTGGTGCCCATCCTTTAAGAGCATTTCTAGGCTTTTTTTTTTTCCTTCACAAGATTTTCACCCCAGAGGATAACATTGACATCATAGATACACTTATTTAGCTCTTTGATTCTCAAAGGGGATTTCTTCTCTAGGCTTGAATAGTTATAGAGATTGTTGGTTTTGGAGGCATTATTACTACTTCAATACATCAACATTTGTATTGAGCATGTCCCTTCCTTAAAGTACCTTTTGTATACCCTTGCTCACCTCTGCCACCTAACTGAGGAGATCAATAAGCCATTTAGGGATGACATATACATTATTTAATTTTGGCTCACTTGGAATCCTACCCTCAAACTATTTGCCCAAGATGGCATGTTATGAGAATTTTATGTAGCTATGCAACAATCTCATTGTTAAAATGGCCTCAATACTCTTCTCAAGCAGCTCAAGGTTTTTTCCCACCACTTCCACATCAAGAAAATCACCACATGCCACATGGAGAGGATCTGCCAAATTTTCCATCTTCAGGAGATTAAAAGGGAGGAATTATTTTTCTTCAAATGTCGTATATATTATGAGATTCATGGGAAATATCATTCCTTACCTTCTCATTCTAGTGGGTATACTTCCACCACCATTTCCTATCCCACTTAGACATGACTAATATTTATAGATACACAAGGAAATCACCAACAAACGCTATGCATAACAAAACCTTTCTAGACCTTGCACCACTAGGTTCACCACTTCCTTTTTCTGACATATATTCATCGTTGGGGCCTTTAGCACAATGCAAATGCACTAGCCATGTAAGTGGGTGATGTCATATTTATGACACAATGTAAATCTCCCTACTCAACCAATATATGGATCACATCCACAAGGTGACGGGATCATTCCTGCTCCTTGCTGCCACCAGTAACTACCTCTCAAACTAGATTTTGTAGTGAAACATCCATCACGAGATTCTTCTCTTCTGCTTCAAATGTTAGGAGAGTTTTGATATGCCATCCCAAACTTCTAGGATCATCCAACTAGGCCTTCTCACCCTTAGGCACTCCTCAAAAAACATTATGAGGGTCTGCATCATCCCCTCCACAATGCTAATTGATGACAGGGATGCATGTATTCTCTCACTCATCTCTACCTCTATCTCAATTCTTGACAATTGATGTTGAATAGTGTGTCCTCTATTTCTATGGTTTACCTTCCTTATTCACCATTTCTTATGTTATTTTCTTTTTTTATCATCACGGCACCCCCATAGTCTAATGTTGACTGGCTATATTTACTGGTCTTATTGATCTATCCTTTGGTGATTTGTAGACATTAATCAACTCATCTTACCTTCATAAACTATTCTTGGACATTTCAAAGTGCATTAGTTGATATTAGTTTATTACTATTTATACTATCAATTTCCCTACATGACACAAATGCCTTAAATTATGTTTGAATTTATACCAATCTGTTCATAATTTCAACATAATGACATTGTTTCCTCTTTTTCTCTCTTTAATTTGTAATTAGATCCTGCACTGAATATGAGGACTAATCAAGTTTTCTTAATTTGCAGATACAACAAAATTTAGCCAAATAATTTCCTTACCAAGAAACAAGGTCACTTTGGCATATCAAATTTAAGGCAACTCTAAAGACATGCTAAAGCCTACATGTCTCCCATGTTTAATTGTATACCACAACATCTTAAAATACCTCAAGAATAAATGTAGTCCTAGACCCCATTAACTTTATTTTTAGTGTGCTTGAGACAAACATAAATCACATGGAATATCACCAACATTTTCAACATTTATTATGTGCACTTTCAGTGTGTGTGTCTATGTGTATGTGCATATGTACTCTATCTCTTTCTCCTCCATAAATGTCATTGCCCTGAACAAGGGGTTACGCCTTCAGTTGCAATAGAGGGGTTACACCTCCAACTCTACCTCGAATCTCCAGCCCACATCTTGAACATGATATTCCTATGAACCCTAGCAACCTTAATCTGCCCATATGATAGATGTGTGTTTGCAATATCCATAATAATTTCCACTTTGATATGGTACTACTAAATCAGTGTCTTTATGCCAATCATACAGACATTGATTTTTCATTACTCTGAATCAATGTATAAAAACATACAATAATTCTTGACTACAATTTTATTGAATGGAAAAATTTGCACATGCAACTACATGTTGTAGATGTGGTCCTTGCAAACTTAATTATCTTAGCATGGAAGTAATGCAAACAAGGTGTTTTCGATAGATATTCTCGCTCCTAGAGATAGCCTAGAGTTGCCATAGACCAGTGCCTAGGACATCTTATCATAGCAAGGAGCATATAATATAACTTGGGTGTCAATCCAAAAAGCTCTCCTGCTACCTCTTGTAAACAAGGAAATTGATTTAAATGGGACCAGAACTTACAGAAACTGCCACAGGGAAAGTAATGTTGCAGAGACAAGATGCAAAGCTCCAACACAAAAGCATCAAACAGTTAAGAGACAATTTACTGTAAAGAGGGCCGATTCAAATAATATGCCACAGAAATCAAGTATCAGAAGGTGTATGCGGTGAAAGAAATATAAGAAGATATTAGTTATCTTTGGTCTGATACCCAGATACACAACAAAACCATGTATGGGCTTATCAATCTAAGAATCCATACATGACAATAGCGTTTTAAAAGCACCCTCCCAAAGAAACTAATATAGCAGAAAGATGGATGAAATGAACATGAAACAGTATATCATGCCTGAGCAATATTTAAAGCGCTTGACTGATCCAAGTATGGGTATCAATTAGGATAAATCCTTACCTAAAATCAGTGAGCCACTCGCATTCCAGTACATGATACAAGAAGATGGATAAAATGAAATGTTGTATTAAACACATGAAAGGAAGTTACATACTGTGGGATACCAAAGACCAGAATCCTCTAATACAGATAGAACTCCTCCTCATTGAGACCCTACGGGCTCTGAGCATTCACACAGAAGCTTTACAAGATGTATACAAAAAATGCCTTTCACTGCACAATTTTCTGATAAAAATCTGGAACCTCTACAATGTCTTTCTTCTCCAGTTTTATAGGAGAGACTGAAAACTCTAGAGAATGAGGTAGGTGATGCACATTTAATTTTCTTAATTCAAACAAAATGGTAGAAACATTTGCGCCCATACTGCTCAATTAATATGATGTGCTATGGGTACTCTGAGGCCGGCTCTCTGAAGTAAATGTTGTAGGTGAAAATTTCTCCAGGGATAAGACATGAAGAATAAAATATGTAACATTCTGTACTTTCCTGAGAGAAAAATACATTGAAGTTAAACCTGGAGGATATGATTTTATGCATTTGTACTCTTTGCCTTCTGAATGCTGGATTGCTATTTAAAATCTTCGGCCCCAGATGTTGAATTCCTTGCTCTCTGATTGATACTCTTTGCTGCATCATTAATTACTCCATCTGTGGAAAACCTATGTTTTAAATTACTCTAGAGGGTTTGGTAGAATTTTACCATGGCTTCTTTAATGAAAGCCATGTCACGGCAACTACCCGGGGCTTTTCTTTATAAACTCTACCTCTGCAAACTGATTTTCTGATACATCTTCGATTTCTGCAATGTAGGCGGTGATTAATTATCATCTCCCGTTGCTGCAACCTGCACATCCCACAACCACGTTAAGAAAACCGGACACAAGGATGATGGCATGGCGGATCCATGGATATGGTGGTGTAGACTTGTCGAAATGGTGAGATGAGACGGGGTAGTGGAAAACACAAAGAAATAGCGGAGGAATGAAGGGTGGAAATAAAAATACAGTGGGATGACGATAAATGAACGAGGCAGAGACACATAACATAAACACTGAAATATAACACGTAAGCGGAGTATATGAATGGTGGAGGCGAACGCAAATGACACGTGGGCGTACGAAAGGCTAAGTGGAAGGGACGACGTGGAGGCAGACTTGGTCAATCAGTGGGGTGTGTAAATAATTCTGGGCCATACGATCCAAAAATGAAATCAACGGTTGAAACTTAATCAGAGGGCGATGTAATGGCGGGCCCAGAGTGCCGTGTACTTAAATTAAAACTCGTGCAGCTTCAGAAAAAAACCGCCGTTGGATGAAGGCTTATAGATCCGATGGTTAATGTAAATTTCGCTGCGCGTCCTGGATCGAATGTTAACGCGCGAAATAGTGCGTATTGGAATCGTACACCGGGACACGTGTTGCGCGATGTGTGGAATCGCTGCTTTTTGAGAAATACCCACTGCCCAGCAAAGGTGGTGCGAAATAAACAGGTCGGTTTTGGAATCGACGCGCAGTGCGGGGACCACAAGAGCAACAGGTCGTGGAACGTTGATCTTTGTTTGATCTGACAGCTGAGATTACGCCCGATGGCCATATACATTAAGCACTTTTGGTCTGGCACATGGTCTAGTGCCCAGGTTATATGAAAAACGGGATGGAGGGGGCTAGGGCCAAAGGAGCTATGCCTCGAATGTTTCCAAATATGAATTTCTAGCTCTTTTAGAATGCGATTTTGAAGCTAGGAGAAAACAACGATAGGCAGCTAAGGCACTTTGCAAGACAAGGCAGAGGAGTTAGAAGATTTAAACCAGATGGTCCATGGAAAATTTAATGGGAAGATGATCATGATTTGGCTCCACCTAGGGACGGCACGTTCATACCTGGACGCGTCGAGAATTTGCAGACCACCTGATCATCTTCTCTGCACGCTCTGCCCCCCAACACTTCTCACTTTTCACTTGATAATTCATTACATCACCCACATTATTCAAACAAAGATAGAAACAGAAACTAAAAATAGCTGAGCCAAGATTAGACTATCTGGCTCGCTGGACTTTGCAGAAATCGGAACAACTACCTACATGCTCATAGGCTGAGCTTTATTTAGCTTTTCCTACCTACCCTACTTTACTTGGAAACCTCTTGCGCTTTTAGGTGATACAATAATGCCAATGCAGCCAGTCAAGTAGTAGCAAAAAAGGATATGAGCACTGAATTCCTATTAGAGGTAACCACAGGGTGCTCTGCATGTGGTTCTTCAAAACTGTGGTCACCATTAGTGGTGGCCTCTCCTGATGAATCTGGCCCTGGCGAAAGATCAATGCTGGAGAATTTGAGCAAATCAGGCCCCCCATATATTCTTCCATAGGATCAATGAACACATGATGTACCAGCTCTTCTTTTAGGCCTTCCGTGATTGGTAGGCTGTCTTCATCCTGGGCAACTTTGATTTCTGCATTTTCCACCGCATCTTCAATATGGCTCTTGAAAGCCTGATCACCTGCAAATTTACTTTTAAAAAGTAAATTACCTTTTAATTCTTTAACTGCAGTAGTATAATTATTCATTTCTCATTGTGTACTAGTAAGCATATTTAAATTCTGCAAACCAGTATCTACTCCTGTTTCTTTCGCAACTTTAGTCACTTTCACTTCAGTGTCTGCAATTTCATTCTCTTCTCTAAATGTTTTCAGCAAACAAATCAGCCATTTATTCTCAAGCATTTCATCAATATGCTGCACATTTGTTTCAACATATTCTTCTTCTTCTTCCTTGACAATCTTCAATAATTGTCCTTCACCCTCTTGATTGCTTCTGGCAATCAGATCAAGTTCTTCGGATTTTGCACTCTCATCTTCTATCAGAATGGAATTTTGATTTCCCATCACTGTAGCAGTTCCAGAATTCTGTCCTCTGGTCTCCCTTTTGTCTATCAAACACATCAGATCCTTCTTGTCATTATCAGTAATAACAAGTTCCTTCCCATGGGGCATGATAGCCTCACCTTCTTCCTTCTGCGACAGTTCATCTGTATCCGAGACAACTCCAAAGGATGGATTGTCTTCTGCAATATCTGTCAACACAGCCAAATTGTCATTTTTGAAATTATGAGACCCAATGGTCTTGCTTGACGATTCAGTCACCAATTCTTTCCTCAGAAATCCTAAGTCTCTTCTAAGACCCAAGAAGTCTTCACTGTCTTCCTTCCCTTGTATCTTTACATCCTACAATCCCCAGTTTAGAAATTGAGGTTCTTCTTCCTGCATCGAATCATGTTTATTCAGCATAATCTCCAGTGATCTGATTTCTTCATTCCATGGATTAAAGTCTTCCACCGAATTTCCTTCCTCCTTTCTTTGACTATCAAGTGGTGTCAAATTTCTTCCATCATCAACAAAATCTTTGTATGTGACTTTCTGCACTGTTGATTCCTTCTGAGCAAGTACATCCTTCTGAAGTGGTGCTTCTTTTTCTTGGTCTCGAGTACCAGTTCTCTTCTTGGAAGATCTGAGATCATATTTTCTGTTAAAATGTGCTTGCATGAAATCATTAAACTGTTTGCAATAGTGATCAATTTCTGCATCTTTTGTATCTCTGATCTCTTCTTCTTCTTCTTGCAATGGGCATTCTACTTCATCATTGTTTGAGAAGGCAAGGTTTGCATCTTGTAGTTCATAGGTAGTATCTTCAGTGGATTCATCTACTGGGCCTTCCAGGTATAATGGGTGTGGCACCTGATCCTGTAGCTCCTTATCTTCCCTTGGCAATATTTGCAGGGGTGGCTTTCTATACTGAGGATTGTAACCCCTGTTTGGAGCGTTCTGAAAGTTCTTGGAAGCTGAGTTCTTGGTCTCCAATTCAAGCTTGACCAGTTTATTAGAAATATTCTTAATCATTTTGCTCATTTCTTCAATTTTATCTGAATCCTTATCCTGATTAGAAGTAGATACTTCTTCTTTGCCTCTTCTTCTGATAACGTGTTCGGGTTTCCCTCTTAATTTTCCAGTGGAAGCAAAATTCGCTTACAACTCAAGAGCATATGACTGAGCATCATCTAGGGTGGCAGGATTTCTTTCCCTGAGAGAGAAACCAAAATCTGAGTCAAGGCTGCTATGAAAACAACTTTGGCAGCATTCTGATGAGGCTTCATATCTGCAGGAAGGCTTAGATATAACTTATTAAATCTTTTGATAAACTCTGACACCCCTTCATTATGTTTCTTCTTGAGCGTATTGAACTCAGTAAGACACTGTCCATGATCCTTCTTTTCTCCCCATTTTCTGAGAAAATTATTTTCCATATCATCCCAAGTGGTTATGGAACGGTTTCCCAATGTCTTGAACCATTTTCTGGCTTCACCGTCCAGGGATTGCACAAATAGTATTAAGACTACATCCAGATGTTCTACATTAAAGTTTTCTGCAAAAGAGTAGAAAGTCTCAAGATGTTTTTGAGCATCAATTTCATTTTCCCCAGTGAATCTGGGAAATATCTTTAAATAATCCTGGGGCATATCATTTAACACTTGTGGTAATGCCAGGGGAGCATATTTGTTCAACAAAAAAGCTGGAACATTAGCCATTGGAGGAGGTGGGGGTTGTGCAACAATCTGATGTACAAATGGAGGGAGAGGAGGAGGAGGGAGTGGAGTATGGATAACAATGGGAATATATTGTACAGCAGTCTGGGGTGTGGATGTAAATAGCTCACGGTTAACAGTGGCTACTTTTGTGACTTCTTTGACTTCTTCGGCCTCAGGGGTAGGATGAAAGTTCTCTTTAATTCTGGAACTACCCCTGGGTGGACTATATGAGTAGTATTCAAGGTTTTCTTCAGCGGATTCGGGATTTTCTACTGGAACTTCTTGAGAAGAAGAAGATGGATAATCTTCTATGGAAAACTCAGGGATTTCAGCACGGGCTGATTTCTTTTCTTTCCAACTTCTTCTATGTATAATTTTCTCAGGGTCAGACACTGAAGGTGTCTTTGAATGTGATGTATCTGACCTCAGGTGTGGCTTACAGGGAGCCAGGACTACAAATAGATTTATCAAATAAACAACAGTGGAGTCGCCAAGGTGAGAGATATGCAACTCTTCAACTCTCTGTGCTCACCTGATTAGAGAGTGGATATAATTGTCGAGGCCCAGGGATAATGATTTTCTTAACTTCGTTCCCAGGCAACGACGCCAGAAAGATGTTGTCGACAGATATTGTCGCTCCTAGAGACAGCCTAGAGTTGCCATAGACCAGTGCCTAGGACATCTTATCATAGCAAGGAGCATATAATATAACTTGGGTGTCAATCCAAAAAGCTCTCTTGCTATCTCTTGTAAACAAGGAAATTGATTTAAATGGGACCAGAACTTACAGAAACTGCCACAGGGAAAGTAATGTTGCAGAGACAAGATGCAAAGCTGCAACACAAAAGCATCAGACAGTTAAGAGACAATTTACTGTAAAGAGGGCCGATTCAAATAATATGCCACAGAAATCAAGTATCAGAAGGTGTATGCGGTGAAAGAAATATAAGAAGATATTAGTTATCTTTGGTCTAATACCCAGATACACAACAGAACCATGTATGGGCTTATCAATCTAAGAATCCATACATGAAAATGGCATTTTAAAAGCACCCTCCCAAAGCAACTAATATAGCAGAAATATGGATGAAATGAACATGAAACAGTATATCATGCCTGAGCAATATTTAAAGCACTTGACTGATCCAAGTATGGGTATCAACTAGGATAAATCCTTACCTAAAATTAGTGAGCCACTCGCATTCCAGTACATGATACAAGAAGATGGATAAAATGAAATGTTGTATTAAACACATGAAAGGAAGTTACATATTGTGGGATACCAAAGACCAGAATCCTCTAATACAGATAGAACTCCTCCTCACTGAGACCCTACGGGCTCTGAGCCTTCACACAGAAGCTTTACAAGATGTATACAAAAAATGCCTTTCACTGCACAATTTTCTGATAAAAATCTGGAACCTCTACAATGTCTTTCTTCTCCAGTTTTATAGGAGAGACTGAAAACTCTAGAGAATGAGGTAGGTGATGCGCATTTAATTTGCTTAATTCAAAAAAAATGGCGGAAACATTCGCGCCCATACTGCTCAATTAATATGTTGTGCTATGGGTACTCTGAGGCCAGCTCTCTGAAGTAAATGATGTAGGTGCAAATTTCTCCAAGGATAAGACATGAAGAATAAAATATGTAACATTCTGTACTTTCCTGAGAGAAAAATCTATTGAAGTTAAACCTGGAGGATATGATTTTATGCACTTGTACTCTTTGCCTTCTGAATGCTAGATTGCTATTTAAAATCTTTGGCTCCAGATGTTGAATTCCTTGCTCTCTGACTGATACTCTTTGCTACATCATTAATTACTCCATATGTGGAAAACCTATGTTTTAAATTACTCTAGAGGGTTTGGTAGAATTTTACCATGGCTTCTTTAATGAAAGCCATGTCACGACAACTACCCGGGGCTTTTCTTTATAAACTCTACCTCTGCAAACTGATTTTCTGATACATCTTCGATTTCTGCAATTTAGGCGGTGACTAATTATGATCTCCTGTCGCTGCAACCTGCACATCCCACAACCATGTTAAGAAAACCGGACACAGGGATGATGGCGTGGCGGATCCATGGATATGGTGGTGTAGACTTGTCGAAATGGTGAGATGAGACGGGGTGGTGGAAAACACAGAGAAATAGTGGAGGAATGAAGGGTGGAAATAAAAATATAGTGGGACGATGATAAATGAATGAGGCGGAGACACATAACATAAACACTGAAATATAACACGTAAGCAGAGTATATGAATGGTGGAGGCGAACGCAAATGACACGTGGGCGTACGAAAGGCTAAGTGGAAGGGACGACGTGGAGGCGGACTTGGTCAATCAGCGAGGTGTGTAAATAATTCTGGGCCATACGATCCAAAAGTGAAATCAACGGTTGAAACTTAATCAGAGGGCGATGGAATGGCGGGCCCGGAGTGCCGTATACTTAAATTAAAACTCGTGCAACTTCAGAAAACAACCGTCGTTGGATGAAGGCTTATAGATCCGACGGTTAACGTAAATTTCGCTGCGTGTCCTGGATCAAACATTAACGCACGAAATAGGGCAGTATTGGAATTGTACACTGGGACACGTGCTGCGCGATGTGTGGAATCGCTGCTTTTTGAGAAATACCACCTGCCCAGCAAAGGTGGTGCAAAATAAACAGGCCGGTTTTGGAATCGACGCGCAGCGCGGGGACCACAAGAGCAACAGGTCATGGAACGTTGATCTGAGTTTGATCTGATGGCTGAGATTACGCCCGATGGCCATATACGGTAAGCACTTTTGGTCTAGCACCCAGGTTATATGAAAAACAGGACGGAGGGGGCTAGGGCCAAAGGAGCTATGCCTCGAATGTTTCCAAATATGAATTTCCAGCTCTTTTAGAATGCGATTTTGAAGCTAGGAGAAAACAACGATAGGCAGCTAAGGCACTTTGCAAGACAGGGCAGAGGAGTTAGAAGATTTAAACTAGATGGTCCATGGAAAATTTAATGGGAAGATGATCATGATCAACACAAGGCATCATTTTTAATCCATGTTTTATTTAGTTTTATGTAAAGGGAGAACTCCTCATCTGATGAATAGAAGAGGAATATAACAAAACACTAATAGTTATCCTTTAATACAGTCATATACCCATCAAACAAATATTTCATTCTATATCAGACATCAGAAAAATGAACACATATAGACAAGTCAGAGGGCTACAATATTTTTTGTTGCCAATTGAATGCACATCCCATGGAAACCCATCCAACAGTTCTCATTATTCTGAGGATGGTACCTAGGGTAAACTGTCCAGTTAGAGTTTTGGAAACAAAAACTAGTGGGGACATGAGTAAGACCTATAATACTCACAGAGGCAACCACCCAAAAGACTTGACCCCACAACCTACTGCAAATTCACAACACCCAACCACTCAAGCTAAAACACCAGGCTCAGATGACTTAGTTAATCAGCAAATATTTTTGGGAGTAAATTATATGGATTTTAAATGCAGGAAATATCAGTCACTTTCATTCAAAACTCATCATAAAGAAAAAAATTAGAGGATATTGGAGGCAGTTCATAGTATGCACTCACTAAACATGATGAATAATAAATATACCTTAGGTGGCTTGAATGGATAATCAGGTGGAAAATGAATTGTCAACAGAAACACACCCCCATCATATGTACTGTCAGGAGGTCCCATAATTGTCGCTTTCCAATGGAACATATCATCTGCCACTGATCCTATACAAGCATGGAAGTAAATAAATAAATTTTTACCTAATTCATTGCAGTATAAAATATAACTAGAGAAATTACAGAAGATTGTTCTCTTTAAAATCCAATCCTTCTATTTAATTAGAACCAAGTCAAATCATAGGTAAACTCTTTGCCTATTATTTAATTAACCAAGTTACTAATACCAGCTTGCATGGGTGACAAACATGCCAAATTATCATTCAAATGTGAAACTAACATTCAAAAAACCATAAGCACAACAGTCGAGAACTCAATGATGCTAAGAGATCCTATTTTCAAGATAGTACTCAAGGGTACCATTTTATTTACCTCAATAGAAGCTATACTACATAAGTTATGCAAAAAATGTGGCCCCTTCGATTTTAGGAGATTCAATTTTTAAGAAGATACAAAAACAACTTTATAACCAAAACATTATGGGATCAACGGTTTTAATTCCATGTACCTCAGTAAAATAATTGATTGATGCTAAGGACTGGGATTCCTAGTAAGTTCAATGGAATATCAAGCCATCTATTGACGTTCCATTCTAATTGCGGTCTGCCCAATGCTTATTTTCATTTCTATAACGTCAGCCTTAATTATTGTTGCAAGGTACCTACTTTTCCTTGATGACTTCTCGAAGAAGATGTGGGGTCACTTTTTTATAAGAAATCTCATGCTTTCACATAATTAGGATGTTTAAGGAAGTAGTATATCAGGAAGAAGGTACAAGTATAAAATACCTTCCATCAAACAATGGAGTGGAGTTCCACTATAATCAGCTGGCTAATTTTTGTAAGCATGCATCTAGACTCTAGAGATAGTTTTTTGTGCACACACACCCAAGCAGCATGATGTTGCGGAGAGAAGAAACAAGACAGTTGTTGAAATGGCCAATATCATGTTACAGGGTAGGGAAGTTCTAGATAATTCTTGATCAAAAGCATACTACATTGTACTTGCATTGTACCATGTAAATAAAAATAATTATTCATATTCGTGACCATTATATTTCATAACTTCATATTTAAGTTTTTTTAATAAACATATAAAAATTATGAGTTGTGATTTCAAGGAAACCATATCCATCTGAAAGAACCTAGAAATTGGAGTACCAATCTTGGAGATATTTTAATTATAAGTTCAGCATGGAGAACATTCCCCAAAGCTAAACCTAAAACAATATGTCAACTTAAAATTTCATTATCTTTGCTATATTTTCCAAATTAGGTTTTAAAGGCATTAAAAAGAGGAAATAGATAGTAATATCTGTTAAAAGGTAAGTAAAAATTGGGATAATCATTGTAAAAAAATTGTATTTCAAAGTTAGACATCAAGGAGGAAGCCTATGGTTAATGTTTTCTCAAGTTAGATAGATAATAAAGATATTAATGTATGAAAGCTTCGAAAAGAATTACAAGAGACTAAAGTGAATAGTAGGAATCAAATTGAAAACAAAAATGACGAAGTATTCAAATTACAGAAGAAAAACTAAGCGCTTTGCAGAAAAGGAATCAGTTCTTCAAGTTGCAAGGCATTAATCAAGTCCTAGGATGTTATGAAGTTAAAACAAGGAAAGGTGAGCAAAGTTATTAGGAACAAGGATAATTCAACAGGGAGATATTGTGGGTAAAAAATACCAAATTATGAAACCATACTCGAACACTACATGAAGAAGTTAAAAGATTAAAGAAAAAAATTATCATCAACGAACCTAAAAAAATCAAAGATCGTAGATGAAGATACAACCAAGAGAATTGAAAAGTAAATATGTAACAAATTTCAAGAACCCTCAAAATAGATAAAGTTCAATAACGAATGCAAACAAGACTGGAAGGAGCACAGAGCAAATTTATGGATAGCATCGGCTTTCAACTTCAAAAGGAGAAGAAAAAGAAGGTACAAGAAGGTCATTGGAAGATAATTGAGTAAGTCCAAATATGATTAGTCCAAAATCCATTTAGGTTATCATTGTTTCCTCAGCAAGACAATATTTCATTTTATCAAAGATTTTATTTGCCTCTTAATGGAAGATAAATTCTCTTTAGAATGGAAGAAATGGTTAACAAGGTCTGGCACGCTCAATAGTTTGGATTGAATGTTTCATGGTCATACTATATTATCTCAATGATTTCTAGGGAGAGTGCATGCATGATATTTGAATATAGAAGTCTTGACTCCAGATTCCATTGTGTTGAGGGTTTACAATCTCTCGACAAAATTGTCTGAGGGTTTCAACTCTCAATATATATCTGCTAATCATACCTCCTCAAGGATGGATTTATGCAGTGCAAAGACTAAAGACCAAGCCCAAACATGGTCAGGTAATTCTTACTCCTAAACAACATATTATTTTTTAAGGGAAATGGTTGGAGGATCCTTCTCAACCGGTCACTTATCATATAGGCAAATGCTTTGACACTTGTTTAATGTTGTTAAATATGCTAATGTCTTTGCCTTGATGCCAACTATAGTCTTGAACACACCAGTCAGTGAAAATACTCATAATACCCTAAATATAAGCTAAGATGAAAAATGTAATATTCCAAATTGGAAAATATAGGAATATTGAACATATGCACAATTCCAACTACTGTAAAATAAGAATTAAACACGTAGAACTGGAAAAATGTCGAAATACATCATAAAATCATAAATATGGGCAGAAAAAAGCTGAGCCATATCATTATACGTCAACATCAAATGAAAGTACATAGTGCTCCAAAAGGAGTGCACTCAAGCTACATGATGGCTTAAATACACCAAAAAAACCAAGCACTAGAAATGTGTGCTACTACTGCTGCTGCTGCTGGAAACTATTGTTATTATGAATAAGAACAATGTGCAGAAGGCTCTTAATATACTCATAGTAATCCAGGATTTTAACCATGGATTCTACTCAAAAAACCCAGAAAAACCCAGAAATGGTTTGGCCATATTTTAACTTTGGATTTTTGGTCCTTTTTGGGTTGCCCACTGCAACAGTTTACTAAAATTACGCAGTCATGGACTGAAACTGCACTGTAGGGGATAAAAACATTATGGCCTGATGCCAAATGTATCAATGATGCTCCAGGGCCTTCTTTACTAACCTCCCAAGAGAAAGAGACCTCCCTCCAATGAGATCTAGCTCAGAAATCTCCCAAATCAAACCTCCACAACTTCTGCCCTGCAACACAAACACAAATCCTATATAGGAACTTCGTTGTATGTTAAGATTGAAGTCTTGGCCAAATTCCTGATAGTGGAATGTAGTACAAAACTCTTCCAAGAGGCCTCTCAAGGAAAGAGGTGGGATTCCCGATCATGAACACCTAGTGCTAAGCAACACTTGCAATCTTAGCTAAACAACCAAAGAAAGCTATATGTCTAAACATACCATATATTCAAAAATATAAACATCAACATAACAAAATATGGCTGCCATCCTCTTCCTTATATAAGTTTTGAGCTTCCAAACCCTAAGCCCCATCCAATAATGACACTACTTCCATGCAAAGAGTCTCCATCTAAAACTGTGATGTCTTTTATTGAATGCCACTACTCCATGAAAATGTTGTTGATTTGGTCAAAGTTAACCCAGTGTTCATGCTCCAGCCCCTTTTCACTCCTAAGGGTCTTCAATCTAGATTTTATGATGACCTCCATTCACACTAGGAGTGTATTTATTCCTACTAAGGAGATTTATGGGTCTCCATACCCTCTTATTCCTCCAAATAAAAAGCAAATCAAAATTTTAATATTCCAATTAGTTGTATGCTAATTTAGGAATATTACACAAAATGATAACAAAATGTATATTCCAGCCACAATACCTTAGTTTCCTTTTACTTTATAAACCCTTCTAAATTTATGGCATTAATGATTTATGCATAGGGATACTCAAGTAGTTTATCAGCAAGACAAGATGGATTGAACCATAGCTTCAAGCTCTAAACAAGTCTAGGGCACTACTTGGTTCAGATCTTAATAATTGTCATAATTGTGTTGAATTAATCCTTTTATCTCAGTTCTGCAATGATTAAATATCCAAATGATATCAGGATTCTCATCAACAATGAATTTGATCTTCAAATAGGCACCACTGCTACAAAGCTTCAAACCAAAGTCCATAAGACTGAGTAAAGTTTTGGACTGTTATTCAATAAGGTCGACTTAATTTCTCTTCTACATGCACATGTATAATTATATGTATAAATTGTCTACAAGTAGCTCAGGTATTTGAATATTTCATATCTGTAGTGTGTATACAACAGGTCTTGGTCAATTATTTCCAGTAAGAATTACATGCTTCAGATTGCGTATAATTATCATCAGTTAGATTAAAATATTAAAGAAAATAATTATGATCATCAAACCCAAAAAAATCAAAGATCATAGATGAAGAGACAACCAAGAGAATTGAAAAGGAAATATGTAACAAAGTTGAATAAACCCTCAAAATAGATAAAGTTCAATAATGAATGCAGACAAGATTGGAAGGAGCACAGAGGAAATTTATGGATAGCATCGGCTTTCAACTTCAAAATGGAGAAGAAAAAGAAGGTACAAGAAGGTCGTTGGAAGATAATTGAGTAAGTCCAAATACGATTAGTCCAGACTCCATTTAGGTTGTCATTGTTTCCTGGGTAGGACAATATTTCATTTTATCAAAGATTTTATTTTCCTCTTAATGGAAGAGACATTCTCTTTGGAATGGAAGAAATGGTTAACAAGATCTGGCACGCTCAATAGTTGGGATTGAATGCTTCATGGTCATACTATCTTATCTCAATGCTTTCTTTGGATATTGCATGCATGATATTTGAATATAGAAGTCCAGACTCCAGATTCCACTGTGTTGAGGGTTTAAAATCTCTCAAAAAAATTGTTAGAGGGTTTCAACTCTCAATATAGATATGCTAATTATACTTCCTCAAGGATGGATTTATACAGTGCGAAGACTGAAGATCAAGCTCAAACATGGTCAGGTAATCCTTACCACTAAAAAACATATTATTATTGAAGGGAAATGGTTGGAGGATCCTTCTCAGCCAGTCAATTATCATATAGGAAAATGTTTTGACACTTGTTTACTGTTGCTAAATATGCTAATGTCTTTCCCTTGATGCCAACTATAGTCTTGAATACACCAGTCAGTGAAACTGCTTATAATACCCTAAATATAAGCCAAGATGCAAAATGATAACAAAATTTATATTCCAGCTACAATACCTTAGTTTCCTTTTACTTTAGAAACCCTTGTAAATTTATGGCACTAATGATTTATGCATAGGGATGCCCAAATAGCTTATCAACAAGACAAGAAGGATTGAACCACAGCTTCAAGCTTTAAACAAGTCTAGGGCTCAACATGGTTCATATCTTAATAATTATCATACCTATGTTGAATTACTCCTTTTATCTCAGTTCTACAATGATTAAATATCCAAATGATATCAGGATTCTCATCAACAATGAAGTTGATCTTCAAATAGGCACCACTACTACAACGCTTCAAACCAAAGTCCACAAGAATGAGTATAGTTTTGGACTCCTATTCAATAAGTTCGACTTAATTTATCTTCTACATGCACATGTACAATTATATGTATAAACTATCTACAAGTAGCTCAAGTATTTGAATGCTTCATATCTATAGTGTGTATACAAGAGGTCTTGGTCGATTAATTCTAGTAAGAATTACATGCTTCAGATTGAGTATAATTATCATCATCTTGATTAAAATATCAAAGAAAATAATTATCATCAGCAAACCCAAAAAAATCAAAGACCATGTACGAAGAGACAACCAAGAGAATTGAAAAGGAAATATGTAACAAATTTGAAGAAACCCTCAAAACAGATAAAGTTCAATAACGAATGCAGACAAGACTGAAAGGAGCACAGAGGAAATTGATGGATAGCATCGGCTTTCAACATCGAAAAGAGAAGAAAAGTAAGGTACACGAAGGCCATTGGAAGATAATTGAGTAAGTCCAAATATGATTAGTCCAGACTCCATTTAGGTTGTCATTGTTTCCTAGGCAAGGCAATATTTCATTTTATCAAAGATTTTATTGGCCTCTTAATGGAAGAGATATTCTCTTTGGAATGGAATAAATGGTTAACAAGATCTAGCACGCTCAATAGTTGGGATTGAGTGCTTCATGGTTATACTATCTTATCTCAGGCCTTTCTAGGGAGAGTGCATGCATGATATTTTCATATAGAAGTTCAGACTCGAGATTCCATTGTGTTGATGGTTTACAATCTCTCAACAAAATTTTCTGAGGGTTTTAAATCTCAATATAGATCTGCTAATTATACCTCCTCAAGGATGGATATATGTAGATAAAATACTGAAGACCAAGCTCAAACATGGTCAGGTAATTCTCACTGCTAAAAAACATATTATTTTTTAAGGGAAATGGCTCGAGGATCCTTCTCAACCAGTCAATTATCATATAGGAAATTTTTTTGACACTTTTATCTATGCATCTGTGCTAGTGAGCACTGATAATAGGATTACCCTCTTCTTCATAGCCAGTTTCATTCAAGGATGCAGTTGAATATAAGATATCTCCTTCAAATAGATCAACCCCCTTTTAAGCCAAATCCATACATCATGGAAAAAGCTAATGAGGTGACAACATTGAAGATCTCTTAGCTGGAGTCCAATGAATACCTTGATTCATATAAAACAACAGCTGTAATTTATTATTTTAATGGTTTTTGGCATCATACAACTTAATTAATCCAACACTTCCTTCAAATGACATAAAAATAATCATCAACTTTATATTCTCATATGTTTTTTCAATGCCTCTTGGAAGCTTCCAATTCAATAAAAGATCACAAGATTATTCACTCGAAATTTTACTATCCATGATAGTGTCCACCTCAGAGAAAACCTTGGTATACTTTTGAGCGTCAGACTGCATCATCCTTGGCCAGGAAAATTGGGTGTTTCCTTCCAGACTTGAAATTGTTGCACCAACTCCAATAGATGCAGGCACAATTCATGTGCTCTGTGATTTATCTATTTGATTCTGCTTAGCCAAAGCCGGAGAAGGTGCATCCTCTATTGGTACAAGAACCATAGAAAATGAAACATTATTGAATAAATAGAGAGGCTGGTAAGCTAAAATCTATTTATATTGAGAGAGGGTAGCAAGAAAAACAACTCCACTGAAAATTGAATCTGGAGAAAACCATTTCCATTAGCATACATGCATTTAACATCACTTCATCGTGCAGACAAGCTGGATTTTATGTTATCTTGTAGGGGTTTTGATGGTACAAATGGAATTAACCCTCCTTGAAAAGTTGAACTTTCTTGCCTGAGACCATATTGCTTTAGTGACAAGGGAGCATTCCCCCTAATTTGTAACACCATGCACAGCAGAAACATTTCTAATAGGTCCATCAGAAGTTGGTCTAGCAATCCTTGAACCTGGCTACTTTTCCAAATCACTAGAAATTGTGGTTGCTGACCTGTTGTACCAACTCCCAGAATTCCCATGGAAGCTCCTGAAAAATGGGTAGGTGTTGGAATAGTTGGAGACACAAGCCATAAAAACTGATTAGTTTCTGGAGGCACATATTATTGAGCATCTCCCACACTCAGTTATATTGTGGGACCTCTTAATTTGAAGTATCTTGATCTTAATTTCCCAAGCCATAAGGGAGGTATTTTAAGCTTTCACAGTTTGATAAGTCCAATGAACTCAATGATCAAAGTTTCTCCATATTTTTAGGAAGCGCTTCCAAAATTTTACACCCTGTTATGCAGATTAATCCCTCTTGCGGACAAGAGTGATCTCCCTAGTACTCAGCGAGTAGCTAGAAAACAAACATTCATTTGAAAACCTTTTTCTCTAGATTAATTGCATTTCAAAATTATTATAGGGAAGTAGAGAGGACATGCCCCTACCTTGAAATCTAAACATTCGATGTAGTCTTTTGTCCAATCACTCCAAAGTGGCTTCTCCAATGAGTAGAACCTGCAATAAAATACAAGGCAAAATAATCAAAGCATCTGCAAGATATAATAATCAAGAAAAGCTAATCCAACTTAGTGATCAAGGAGTCTAATTATTGATGTCATTTCAATAAGAATAAGAACAAATCAATGAGAAAAGGAGATCCATATGTATGTTTGTTTCTAGATACTCGTTGAGTACAAGGGAGATCGCTCTTGTCCGCAAGAAGGATTAATCCACATAACAAAATGTTGACTCCATTGGGGAACTAGAACTTAGTTTTCTTTATTTATTTTCAGTTTGAATTTTAGAGTTTTTTTATTTTGATTCATCTGAGAATGGGTTGGGTAGATAAATTTTAATAATCCCTAAAAAAGAAAGCTGATTATTAATTTTTTCAAATTTTTTCCTTGCCTCCGCAGTTTTCAGCAGAAAACAGTGCAGCAACCTCCGCAGGTTTTAGTTCAAAATAGTGCACATGCGCTCTGTTTTCCATTAGAAATTGCGGAACCCTGGAAAATTTTTGGAAAAATTAAAGTTCTCTTTCTTAGAGCGAGATCACCTGATTCTTTGTGTTTTCCCAAATATATCTTAGTTGTCAAATCTTGTGTGAGATTTTCTTTTCAACAACTTTTGCGTTTGTGTGATTTATCATCCTATTTTCATATTATAAGTGATTTTTTTCCCTACTTTATTGCTACTCCATACAAGATACTTTCATTTACCTCAGCTTACTGGTATGATGACATTGTCTTTCTGAGCCATTTAAGATTATTGCAAACCTTACTTTTATGAAAATTGATTTCTTTTTCATTTGAAAATTTGGAAGAGCTTTTAGCTTACTGAAGCCTGATATCACACCAAAGCATTTTTGGATGTTTTTCTTTTCTGCTAAGATAAGTAGAAATTTTTCTTAGTCTAATCACAAACTAGGAGAAAGCATCCTCCAACTTCTAGATAGACTTCAAAATTAGATTTTTATTTGATTTTAAAATTTATGTTTTTAGATATTGTTTTCTTGTGGAAATAGTTTGTTTATTAAATTATAGTTTTTGATTTGATTGTTCAAGGCATTTCATTTCAAAAGAGTAATTGATAATACTTGAAAATTGAGTTCTCTATGAAATCGTCTTATTTTCAAGGATTTTGTTTATGAATGAAAGAATTGGTGCTTTGAAAATTGTTAAAACTCTCGATATTTCCCTTAAAAAAGATTTATTGAAAAGAAAGAGTTGCACTTCTCATTTAGATAAATTTAGCATATTTTTGAGTCGGGTCACAAACATCATTAAAGTTTCAACTTTATACCTTTTGTCTTAAGCAACAGCCAAATTAAAAACAACGCGTTAATAAAATCAATCTAGATATTTTACATTTTCTAGGGCTCATTCCACCAACATAGCTTAGGCTAGTGTTTTGGAACAGGTTGTAATTAACATTCCAAAATAGTTTAAACAAACAAGTAGAATCTTGTGGTAGGAAAATCCAATTGTAGCATTTATGCTATGGGAATCTCTTCTTAAAAGAGTCAAGCACAAGATCATGTCAGAACTAGTGAGGTAATTGTACCTATCTCATTGGGAAAGATAGCAGATGTGCACGTAATACAAAGGGTAAACCTTGGATTAACCTGTTGTCGAGGAGCCTAGGGTCACTTGTTGGCAAACCTTGGATTTACCATATCAAGGAGCCTTCAAGGGGATTGAGCTTGATACTCTTCCCTTGCGTGTATATCGGATCGTAGACTGTTCCCCCGGGTACATTTGTTCCCGTTGGTGACCTTAGTGACCATAATCTTCAAGATTTTTCCCAAGGTGACGGTGGAGGGAAGGTACCATTGTACCTGGAACAGATGTCGGGTAGACTCACTTGGACTTTCCGGAGGGTACTCTTCACTTCGAGATGGCATAAGTGGAGATACTTTCACCGAATTGTTTCATTAACCAGGTTTTCAAGGTTCTGTTCCAACTGCCAAGTTTTCTACATTAGAATTCTACGATGTTGGATTTCATCGCCAACTATTGTTTTTAGTGTGGAAACATACTATTTTTTTGTGGATTGTCTCTTAGATTTTGTAGGCATGTGTTCGATTTGATTGTTTCCTTAGCAAATTTAGGTCTATTTTGTTGATTTTTTTTCTTTTCGTGTGTTAAAATTTTAATCGTGGATGAATTACCGAGACACTCCCGTAGAATGTAGGGGAAACCCCCTGAGTACACACCAGGTCAATTAGAAAAGATTAAATCTGAGAGAGGCCAACCATCAAGGACCGGATCAACTGAACAAGAGGAAACATCTGTAATTATACATCCTGATTATGAAATAGATCCACCTCAAATGACAGAAAGTTACCAAATACAACCAGAAATTTCTAAACTAGTTGAAGTTGCATCTACAACTAGTGAATTATCAGCTACTAAAACCGAAATTTTTGAACCTGAAAGTAAACCTGCTACATCTGATCCTGCTTCGCAGTTCATAACCCGAACCCCTGATCATCCTCATTCACCTCGAGTGAAGCTTCACATCACTGAGAACCTTCCTCCTAGCCTCATTAGTATCTAAAAGATTACTAACACAGAAGAAGATGTTATACTTCCTTCACGTCAAGAATCTTTAGATCTAAACCAAGTGAATCGATTTACTATTATAGGCCTTTCAAACAAGATCCTTGGTATTCTTGTTTAACCGAATTTCTACATAATACTAGTCTCAATTATTAACCACCCCATATTCCTTTTTACGCCATACCCAGAGGTAATTACACACCTTCATTAAACATGTCCGGTGAGTCATCCATGTTTTCTTCATTGCCAGAAATTTTTTTGTATGGTGGTCCATATGTTCCTTCAAGATACTAGTTTCTTTCTGGTACTTTCTCAAGAGCATCTCCCACTCCTGAATATCTTGTACAATCACCTGGTCCTAATGAATCTCATATCGAAACTTTGAACATGGAACAAGTATACATGATGTCTGGAAACATTCCTAACCCTGACCCTCAAAGTATCAATTTACTGCCTAGGGGGCAACCTCAAGGTAGAAATTTACCACCGGGGGGCAACCTCAAGGGTAGTATATATCGAAAGGGAAGTACATACCTCAAGGAAAATATCAACCTCAAGGGAAGTACTCTATTTCAAGGCCACAACCCTTCCAAGGACAAAAGCCTCCTTTAGGGCCGCAGTTTTATCAAGAACAACAATTGTTTCAAGGAGGTCAACCTTTCAGCAGAAATAATCTAGAAAATTATCAAACTTATGATTTGAATTATTAACTTGGTCATGGTCCATCTTAAGCATCACAACCATAAATGGGAGATCCTTATCCTGGGGTAAATATAGTGTGGAATCCGTTGTTGAATCAACAGAATTTGAAACCTACTGTTAAAATACCTTATAATCAGCCCGGTTAGCCAATTGGTTACACTCAAATCTAGCAACCTGTCCAACCTATGCTTCAAATTATACCTCAGGTATCTTCACCTGATAGTATTTAGCAACCTGGTCCGAGTACACCTAGAACTCCACCCCAAACTACTGCATCAACTTATGTTCAACAACCTAGTACACCTATCCCTGGAGTTTCTACAGCCCCTCAAGTAACAACGGCAACTGTATCACAATTGATTCCTCAAGTCACTGCTCATCAACCTGGACCTACAGTTTAGACTACTGTCCAGACATTAGCGGGACAACCTAGTACAAGTACAATAGTAACAAGTCAACCTTATACAGTTCAGTTTGTTTATCAACCGTATTAAGGGCAGTATCAATATGGACCGGTAGGAAAAAATCGAGTATACCAGCATCAACCGTACCTTGGTTATGCATATCAGATACCATATCAACCTCAGTACTGTACGACTAACCCTCGTTATCCCAGAGGCATTCCAATCCCAACTGCACAGGATATTCCAGGTTACCCAAGATATCCTCCTCATGGTACTGGTATAGTTCCTCAAGGTTATCAGTTTGCTCAACAGGACCCTATCCGTCGGTTACCATTCATTGCAACTTTGGATTTACTAGATTTGTCGCGCCTCACAAATGATCCGATTTATTATCTCTCGTTTTTTCCACCAATGCCGAATAAGTTTCCCAGTGATATTCCTATGTTCGAAGGTAAATCAGGAGAAGACCCCTCAAACCATGTCATGAATTACCACCTCTGATGCACACCCAACTCTTTAATCGATGATTCCATTCAATTAAGACTGTTTCAAATAAAATTGATAGGTTTAGCTGCAAAATGGTATATTTAACTACCACGTGGTTCATTCAACAATTTCAATGCGTTAGTAACATATTTCTTAACACACTTTCAGTTTCCAGTCCGTTATGAAAATGGCACAAAATCTTAACTTCATTAAAACAATCTATGTCTATATACATTTTAGATCACATACATGAATGGAGACACAGACGACGTTTAGTGAAATTTTTTATTCCATATCAGATCTTGGCAGAATGGTTTATCAAATCATTACTTCCAAAGATCACTAAAGATGTGGCTAAGGGAGGTGTTGTTACGGAAGAACAAGTCATAGCTCAAGCACAGTACTTAGACCTTGTATATACACAGTCTGGTACTTTATACAAAAAAATTCCTGACTTGCCATGTCCAGGTCAAATAACTACAACTCCTTCTGGTTCTCATGCTGCAGATGATGTAATTGGTTCAGTTAGCACTAACAAGAGTAAGAAGAAGTCATCCAAAATTACTTCTCCCATTATAACTTTACCAGATTCACTGGAAGGAGATTCTTCCCTTGAAACTTCTGTCGACATTCATGTTGTAGACTCATCTACAGCTAAATCTAAAATCGGTAATAAGAAGAAAGGAAAGAATAAAAACAAACAAAATACATCTACCAAAGAGAAAACAAAAAAAAATGGACCAGCTGATGAAAAACGGAAACCTCATTATTCATGTCTTATCTGTGACGAAGATCACTATACGAAAGAGTGTCCACATCGGTCCAAGGTCTCCAAGTTTTTCAAAGGTTCACCCACACCTATTGTCTTGAAGGATCCTTTTCCTACTCAAGATAGTAAAATGATAGGATCTTCTTCAAATTCATCAATATATATTTTAATGATGTCTCAAGTTATGGTTGTGACGTGATCTCAAGACTATGGAACTAAAAATACTGTAACTAGTAAAGAGATAGAAAATTCTAGTCAAACACTAGCTATACCTCCTTCAGTTTTCTGAACCACTCCAAATCGAGAAACCTAATCCTGATCTAATGATTAAACCACCTGCTAAAGGTGTACTTCGAAAGTTAGCTTTCAATCCACATGCGAGAGCTACTCAGAATTGCAACATTGTTGAATATTTGGCGATATCCCCTTCAACAATGTCGGCCTTAGAAGTTCTACAATCATGTCCAACACAAAGGAAATAAATATTATCAGCTATCAGAGTTATTGATCCTCAGGATTCTAACCTCATGAGCTTTGATCTCGAAAATTTTACACCAAGACTCCCTCATCATATGGCTTTTTAGATTCCAGTATTAGTCAAATATAAACGAGTTTTTCATACTGTTATTGATGAGGGGGCAGCCACGTGTATAATGTCTTTAAACTATTGGAAAACTCTCGGTTATCCAACACTCAACCAATCCCTGAAAATCCTTAAACCCTTTGATGGAAGAGGATTTCATCCTTATAGAATACTCCAAGATCTACCTATATAAGTAGAAGGCAAAACCATTAATCTAGATGTGGAAGTTGTTGATGCCCCTCTTGATTACAACCTTCTTTTGGGTTGTAGTTGGTCTTATTCCATGACAATTGTTGTTTCATCAGTCTTTTAGGTAATCATTTTTCCTCATAAAGGAAATATTGTGAAAATCAATCAGTTATCATAGTATTCATCAGAACCTTCTTCTACAGACAATATCCAACATGTTGGAAAAACGACTATCCCATACGAAGATTTTGGTGTAGGATTAGTAAAGGATTCCGCTCTCATGGGAAATTTTTATATACCTCCACCCAACGTACCATGCACCATTTCCAACATCAATATGATCTCATCAAGCACTATATCATTCGATGACACTTGGGTAGTGCTTTCAGAATCATAACTGAACTCTTTCAATGGTGAGATGCCTTTGAGTCCTTTTGAAATGGCATATGTAGTAGTGTAATCGTATTCTGACACTTTCAATTATTCCTGATCAAATTAATGTGATCACTAAAGAATCTTCTTCACTATCAAGCTCAACCTTGACATCACTTTCTGATCCCTTTCAGCATGTGTTTCACATTGATGAAAGTATTCGAGAATATTTGTCATTGGATGAATTACCCTGGAATGGTCTGCATCATAGATCTTCATTTTTACATGATCTTGATAGGTTTGAAAATGATTTTCGTCTATTTTTACAATTTATTATGTCGAGGAACCTACCATATCAATTTCATATTCGGATTTTGAGACTAATTTGGGAAATATTTCTACGACAGTTCCTATCGACATATCAATTAAACCTGGAATTATTGAAAGCATTCATATAGGTGTTTCTTGTACGATGAAAGAGATTAACACTTACAAAGCCCTATTTCAAGAATTTCGAGACATTTTTGCCTGGTCTTACGAAGAGATGTCAGGAATCAATCCTAATATTATAATTCATGAAATTAAGACATACCCGGATTCCAAGATATTAGACAAAGATTACGCCCAATACATCCGCAAAAAGTGGCATCTATCAAAGCTGAAGTTGAAAATTTATTACGAGCGGCATTTATTTATCCAATTCCATTGATAGATTAAGTATATAATATAGTTCCCATTACGAAGAAACAAGGGACCATACGAGTATGCGTCGATTATAAGTACATTAATAAATCATGCCCGAAAGACAATTATTCCACCCTCTATATCGACCAAATTATCGATGATTGTGTCGGAAATGAGATTTTCTCATTTATGGGTGGATTTTCTGGTTATAATCATATGAATATACTCCCTGCCGATCAACCAAAAACAACGTTTATATATCCTTGGGGAAAATTTTCTTATTCCAAATTACCTTTCGGATTAAAAAATTCTGGTGCAACTTTTCAAAGGGCTATGTCTTATGTTTTCATGATATCAAACATATTGTACAGCCTTATCCGGATGACTTACCTGCTCATTCTTTACACAGGGACGATCATCCTACACACTTACGAGCTATTTTCATGAGATGTAGGCATTACAAGATTCTTTTGAACCCACACAAATGTTTTTTTTATGTGCAATCAGGACGATTACTTGGATTCATCGTTTTGAAAGATGGCATTCATGTCGACTTGTCGAAGGTTAAGGCTATCATCAATTTACCTCCTCCTTCCACACTTCGCCAACTCCAAAGTTTGCAAGGGAAAGAATTTTTTTTACGTAGGTTTATCATGAACTATGTTGAGTTAACAAAATGTTTTACCCGATTGTTTAAACAAAGTGTTCCTTTTATTTGGGATACGATTGCTGATAAATATTTTGATGTATTAAAACACGCGTTGAACCATGTACCGTTATTGCATCCACCCAATTACCACCGGGACTACTTTTTATACTTAACTGCCTCTGATTCCACCATTGGAATGGTTTTGGTTCAGGAGGATGAATCTCACAATGAACATGTGATCTATTCTCTACGTCGAAATCTCAACCCGACGGAAATCAAATATTATCATGTGGAGAAACTAGCCTTAGCAGCAATCCAAGTTGTCCAACGATTCTATCACTACATACTGTTACGTAAAACAACTGTGATATCTAATTGCAACCTGATGATGTATATCTTGAAAAAAAAATACTCGGGGGAAAATAATTCAAATGGATTTTTATCCTACAAGAGTTTGATTTTTAATTCAAAAAATCTAAATCAAAGAAATCACTAGTGTTTGTTGAGCTTATGTGTGACTTTCCCAATACTAAAACAGAAACTTTGGTAGAGAATCCCATTGCCGATGAATCTCTGTTTCTCATCAATACATTAGACCCATGGTATGGATATATCATTATGTATCTTCAAACCCAAAATTTTTGCCCAGATCTTTCACGATCAGATCGACAGAGAATCTGATATCAATCCCAGCAATACAATATTGTTGGAGACACTCTTTATCGTTATGGTGTGGATTTTGTTTTTCGACGTTGTATAACTCACGAAGAGGTTGAAAAGGTTTTGAATGATTGCTACTCTGGAACATGTGGTGGTCATATGTCTTTGTTTTCCACAACCCAAAAGATATTGCGCGCTAGTTATTTTTGGCCATTGTTATTCAAAGATTGTATTATTGTTGTCCAAAAATGCCACAACTGCCAAATTTTTGATAGAAAGATGTGTTCACCTCTAGCTCCTCTTCACCCAATCATTGATGTTGGTCCTTTTGCGAAATGGTGCATTGATTTCATTACATGTAACCCTCACTCAGCCGGGGGACATGGGTATATTATTCTCGTGGAGATTAATTTACCAAATGGGCCGAGGCAATGCCTACATTCGCAGTAGACAGAAAAACTGCATCTACTTTCATATTCAATCATGTGATTTCTCGTTTCGATGTGCCTCACGCTATTATCACAAACCATGGGAGTCAATTTCGAAATATTATGATGACCGAACTTTCCGATCAACTTGGCCTGCGCCATGATAATTCTACTCCGTATTACCCATAGGCTAATGGTAAAGTTGAAGCTGTCAACAAGGTTTTAACCACCATGATTAAACAAATTATCGGAACTCACAAATCAAATTGGCATACCATGCTTTTTTCGACACTATGGGCATACCAAACCTCTACAAAAACTGCTACAGGGTTCATTCCTTTTCAACTTGTCTATGGTTTAGAAGCTGTGTTACCCATTGAGTGTGAAATTTCATCACTCAAATTAGCCATTGAGTTGTTACCATCTACCTCTGAAGAGGAAAAACGCTTTCTATACTTAGCGCAATTAGATGTGACTCAGGGCACCGCTGCATTGGCTACCAAAGCTCGTAAGAAACATGTGAAAGCTCGGTATGATCAAAGTGTTAATCCTTGTGTTTATTCAGAAGGTGACCTATTCTTAGTATACGATCAAGCTAACAATAAGCTAGGTGCTAAAAAATTCAAACCGATGTGGCATGGTCCCTACATTTTCAACTGTGTGCTTGCAAAAGGAGCCTATGAATTAATTGATTACAACAGGGTCTCTTTAGATAAGCCCAGAAATGGTATTTATCTTAAGAGATATTATGCTTGACTTTCGCGTGAAGATCTCTCTTGTACAATAGTTACTTTTTAGAATAGTGCTCCTTAGATTAGAAAATTGTGCCTAAATTAGTTTTGTTATTACTACTATCTTTGCTTATCTTGATTACTTTTGATACAAAGAGTAAAGGGATCTCTTCTTGAATGTTTCATGAAGCACAATACTTGCTAAGGTTTTGCAAATGGGGTAGCAAGCTAAGTGGGCTTGATTATGGATAAAACTCCACAATTAAGCGCGCTTGAGCCAAAAGAGTTCTGGGATGGGTGACCTCTCAGGAAGTCCTGGTTACCAGGTGCAAGCCCTGAAAGTGATTATTGATGCTATGTGATTCATTTCACTAGTTTCAATACCACTTCTTCACCACTGTGAGAATCACCTGATACAATGAGTGCTAAGTGGACTATTCAAAAATCATAAGAAATTAGTCAATTACGACTACCTCTCATGGAAATGGTCATAGATGAATGACTTACTTAACGCAGTTGAATCCCAAAAATGATATCCAATACTCTTGATATTGCAGATGTCGACATCCCTTCAAACATACATTGGTTTTGCTGATGATGTCTGTCGTAGTACACATAATATCTCTTCTGTGGCTTGGGTTATCTATTCACCCACTGATGAGTTAGTTTCTATTCATGGGATATGCCTTGGTCAAACAACGAACAATATTGCAGAATATAGTGCAGTCATTGAGTTATTATCTGATGCCATTTCATTTTGTATTCGGCATTTGATCATTAGGTTAGATTCACAACTCATTGTATTACATTTAAACAGGGTTTATGTGATTAGAAATCCAGTGTTATTTAGATTATTTTTGAAGGTTCGTCTCTTGGAACGACAGTTTGATTATATCGAATATCAACATATTTCAAGAAATTTAAACACATTGGTAGACGCATTAGCTAATCGTGTTTTAAATAGACATTTGCAACATTAACAAAGTAAACCAAAACAACATTCGATCCATGTTGAACAAGATACTCAGAGAAAGTAGTAATATCATTAGCATAGATAGGCTTGTGTTCAAAAAAATATTACATCTTCTATGATCATAGGTTCAAACACCTTATGATATAATAGATACTGATACAAAAAACAAAATTGTCAATCTGCAATGATCATCCACTATCTGTGATGATGATCATGGTAATAGACTATAGCACACGCCACCTTGCACAGAAATCTCCTAAATGGACCTGGAACACCTGTCACATGTCTTTGAAGCCTGAGAGGGATATCATCTGTTCCTGTCTCAGGAATCTCTATGGTCAACCTCTCAAGGTTGTGCTCCATGTCTGCTAGGATCTCTGATGCCTGGTCCTGTGGAGATGCTACAACTTATACTTCCCGCCTATCAAATCAGTGAAGTGTTCTTGGTCATTGTGGGCTGGCATGTTCATTTAAATATTTTTTTTAGTATTGGATGATAAAAAATCATATAAAAATTAGACTAAAATCATCTAAATGATTCACTTACCTGTCTCGTCCCACTGTGCCCCTGGAGGCAAAGATGTTTTAGGATCACCCCTGTAATCCATTCCTGCATAAGGAAAGTCTTTTATGGGGAAGACCTGGTTCCTAAGCCACATAAAGTATGTCGGAGTAAACAAAAACACTAAACTACCATCGCCACCATGGCGAGCCATTAATGCCACCCACCATACCATCTGAGGTTCTCGAGGTTCCCCACGATCTACTGGAATCAGCTGAGGAGCGAGAAGCGAGATTCCCTTTAAAGAAAATGAAATGAGAATGGCGACATATCTGAAGTTCTTCAACTTCGCATTATTTTCTCTAGTCAATTAGCCTTTCATGTTGGCCAGTAATCCTTCACACCAGTTAAATATGGTCCCTCTGAAACACTCTACTACGGTCTATATCTGTGATTTAGTGGCCATATGCGGAGCTGCACTCCCGCACAATCTGGTTACTGTAAATGTTATCACTTTGATATCCAATCACAAGATATTTTTAATATCTACGCGACCATCCTTCAATTTTGGCTCATTGTTGTAATACTGTTCTTTGTAGCTAGCGACGAGAAGATCTCCCTATCTGGCCCCAAATAAGGATATGCTTCTTCCTCTCCGAGACAAACCAGTAAGGAAATAAATGTCCTCTAGCTCAATTTTGAGCCGGTGGTCACCAATAATGAAGCATTGGTCTTGAACATCCCACGCATTTACAAGCCATGTCATTAACTCCACTTGTGCCTTCATTCCTTTGATAGCCTAGAATTTATACAAACCACAATTCTTCAATGTAGTCATGGTTGTATGGTCATCCATAGCTTCATTATCTATGAGCTCATGTTCAAGTTCTCGCCACTCCAACATGGTGAAAAAACCTACAAATCAACACATTTAACAGTTAAAAACCATTTGGAAGCAAAACTTGAACCATTTTTTAGAGAAAATTTGAGTTTTAAAATGTTCATGGCGCCTCCACAGGTTTTGTGTGCAGACAGTGCGGACGTCCGCACGTGCTTCACACAAAAATAGTGGTATCCCGATAATGTTTTCTTTAAAAAATTATCGGGGTCCGCTGTTATCGCATGGACTACCTGCGGACCCCCGAGGGCGCATTTTTAAACATAAATTTTTCCTAAAAAATGAAATAAAGGCTCAAAGTGAAAAATAAACAGATAGAAATGAAGATAAGGATGATATGGATTACCTGGTTCTGATGATTCAAAAAATGGACTGCTGGTTCTCCCGATATTTGCTTCGAAACTTTTTAGCCAAAATCTTTCAATACACTGCTCTGAACACAAAAGGTGAAAATGATTTGTTTTAACCCCTTTTCATATTTTTTAAATGAATAAAATATTTTATTTTATTTATTTTTCACTTTAAAAGGTCATTTTTTAAATATTTTTACTTCTTGGAAACAGGTATGTGTAATCTTTTGATTTTTTGTGCAGGATACAGGATTTTTTGGTGAAAAGAATTATTTTGACATTGAGTATACTTTTATCACTTTTTGGGGCTCTTTAACATTACGAAAAATCAAAACCCTAAAGTTATCTTTTAAGCCCTTTTCAAACTCTCTAAATATGAAAAGATCGTTGAGTACTTGACTATTTCTCTCCTACATTATTTTGTCATTTTTTTGGCCCGAGAGACTAAATTTACGAAAAATAACAGCCATGGAGTTTACTTATGTTTTTCTCCTAACTCCCTAGAACCGAAAAACGCTGAGTTTCTCCTATGCTGGACTTGTTAAAATTTAATAGTAAAGGACATGTTGATTACAAACAGGACCGGACCAATCCTTCTTAGGGTTCGATTTTAATACTAATATGGACTCATCCAAAGGATGAGCTTATAAAAAAAAGCAAATGTTATCTTGCTCAAGCTTGTCAAAAATAAAGAGTTACTTGCTAGTAATGGTGGGGGGGAAAGAGAGAAAAAGAATCCAATTTTCACCCATTTTTATAAAGCAGCATGCCACTATTGGACACAACACTTTGTCACACTTGTACCTTGGTTGGGAAATCCTTTGTCTAACATTTAATCACACCACATTGAAAGTCTTCAGCCGGTTTCTAGGTATTAGCTTTAGTTCAAATGCTACCAAGCCATCTGTAGTGTCGTTATTTGTTCAAGAGAGAGTTTAAATAAACCATTCATTGCAAACATTTGTCTCCATTAACCTTGACCATCCCTGAGTCAGTCCTTGCAAAATTTTTCTTCAAAAATTGATCTAATGGTTTCATGTCATGGACTTTCCTACGATGGGTCACTTTCTATCGATGGCAACTGATCATCTAGAAATTTGATCTAGAATCCTATCAATACCTTGGGATCTGCATACTCTAATGGAAATTTTCTCGCCTTCGATGACAAGTTGCATCATTGACCTTCGATCGAATGATTCAATGAGTGTTCGACTGCAAATCATTCATTCACACTTCATAGATTGTACTGGAGTACTTTGAGATTCATTTTCATTATCGGTGGTTTCTCTCACACTTGTTAACGGTTCACATCATTGACCAATAATCAAGTGGTTTCTACCAATGTTCGACTTTGACACAATCAATCGCATGGATAGAATTGTACTAGTTCAGGAAGTGGAAATAAAGACCCTGGATCTAGTTTCCACCATCCAGGATGCGAGGAGTTTTATTATTCATGATACAATATACTACTCATGACATATGGTTGCGCCCATACTCTGTCTACTTTTTATGTAATATTGAAACCATATCTGTACCAGAACATTTAGTTAGTTTTGAACTGAGTATGGGAATTCCTACCTCAGCAATGATATATATATATATATATATATATATATATATATATATATATATATATATATATATATATGTTTGCATTGAATGTTTTTACAGGTTTTTGATCGGTGTCTCCAATACAATCCTCGGAATGATAAAGCACTTCACTCTTCAGAATAACCTCAGACTTCACACTTTAGGGGGCAATCTGTTACATATCATTTTGTCACCATGAAATTTGACTATCCATATGGGTCTATCACCACCTATATCATGTTCCCTTAGAAGTAAAAAACCTTAATGTTCCTAAATCAAGTCTTGGAATTTGGAAAAAAGCTCGATAAAACCCTTAAAAGTCACCTCTGCACTTTTTCTAGACTTTTCATGCACATGCGTTGTTGTTTGGTCTATAAACTGTGGTAACCCCCACACGTTTTGCTACTATTACCTGCGGACCCCCGTGAAAAGAAAAATAAAATAAAAATTAAATTCTAGAAGCATAGCTAGTCGAATATTCTCCCAACTCGAAGCTTCTAGAGTCACGATCAGTTCGAGCTTTATCCCTCCACTCACGGAGCTTATCCCTTGGTCCATGGAGCTCAAATCCCTCCATGAAAGGAATCCATCCCCCTCTTTATGGAACTGAAACTACCTCCATTTCCCTATAAATTGAGCTAAAGTTTCAAGTTGAAGGGTAGACATACATGGTAGTTGCTGAATAAATTCATAAGAGTGCATACTTTATACACTAGTGAATTGTTGTTGGAATGAGAATGATCACACCCTTATAACCATAACTCCACGTTGGTATTCAGAGAGGAAGGCTTATCAAACTTAAGGAGAAACAATTTTTCAGGACCCCGGGAGAAATCTGTACGACATAAAGGCATCAGGTTGTAAGATTACTCATTTTTATTCAAGATAATACATATGGATCTCTTTTTCTCATTGAGTTGTTCGTATGCTTATTGAAATAACATCAATACTTAGACTCCTTGATCACCAAGTTGGATTAGCTTTTCTTGATTATTATATGTTGTAGATGCTTTGATTCTTTTGTCTTGTCTTTGATTGTAGGTTCTACTCATTGGAGAAGCCACTTTGGAGTGACTGGACAAAAGACTACATCGAACGTTTGGATTTCAAGGTAGGGGCATGTCCTCTCTAATTTCATATAATAATTCTGAAATGAAATTAATCTAGAGAAAAAGAATTTCAAATGAATGTTTGTTTCTAGCTACTCGTTGAGTACTAGGGAGATCGCTCTTGTCCGCAAGTGGGATTAATCTGCATAACGCACCCACCCAGATGGAGTTCTTGCAATGATGTAAGCTTTTCCAAACTACTAGGAAGCTCAATTAGACTTTTATAAGAGCCCAAATGCTTGAAAAAATGTCCAAAAAAAATCAATATACTCTTATATGGATTCATTCGTTGAAGGACCATCCTTCTTGACATTAGTTTTACCTTAGCCTGTAATGGGATGTCATTACCTTAGTTTTATATTCCTTTGTCTCATATTTTTTGTTGTAAATGTCTTTGTGAATTTGATTTAGTCCATCAATTCTTATAAACACTATTGATTCATTTAAAAATTATTTTATTCTTAGACCAAGAATTTCATGCCATTGTTGACAACTCGACTACTGCTTCTGTTAAGCATATTGAGAACCGTTTTCATTCTAAATAACATAAGAGTTTGTTGCAACTTAAATTATTGATCCACAAAGATTCAAGTTCTTGTTTCTTACTTATGGTAAGAAGAAAAGAAGAACAAACACCATTAAGGGTGAAAAAGTATAAAGGGGGTGGATCTGAATCTGTTTTCCCTAAAAGAAAATTCTAATAGTAATTTTATAAAACAAATTTTATTTGGACATACTTTATTACACTGTTGAGTCTTGACAGACTAATTTAAAAGGTAAAAACTATTTACGTACTTCTTTGATACTGAAAAGGAAGACTACTTAGCTATCATGTTTTTTGACTCAATTTCAATAAATAACACAAGTGTTTGAAAGTCACCTGATATCTTCCTAGAAGATAGTGAAAGGACAGGAAAATACATAATCAAGAGTCAATATTAACTCTATGTTCGACTTGGTCAATTACCTTTAAGAGCTTGATCACATCTAACATTGTGGGGCGCTTCCCTGGATCTTCTGATGTGCACAATTTTGTTGAATGTAGCACCTACAGTATCTGAGAATTCACGAGCCCACGAGAGATGAACGGATCTAGTTTTCTTCTACTTGTTCCATCTTGATCATATTCCTCATCCAACTCATGAGATTTCCACCTTCCCCTTCTTTGAATTCCATACTTGTAGGCTCCTTACCGGTTAACAATCCAAGCAAAATCACTCCATAACTGTAAACATCAACCCTAGTTGTTTCCTTCCATATTTGCCCATATTCAATAGGAATATAACCGAATTTTCCTGCAATATTTATTCTTACATGATTGTCATATGCACTTATGATATGGTCAAAGCCAAAATAAACAACCTTGGGTTCAAATGACTCATCTAAAAGGATATTGCTTGATTTCATATCCCTGTGAATAATGTGGGGAACAAAACCATAATGCAAAAATTCCAGAACTTATGCAGAACCCATGGAAATCTTGAATTTCTTTGGCCAGTCAAGGACCTCAACAACATATGCACGATTACAGAGCCAAAAATCAATACTACCATTCTCCACATACTCGTAAATCAAAAACTCGTCCTCCCTCAAGACGCAGTAACCAAGTAAAGATACCAGATTTCTATGCTTCACCTTTCCAATAGTTTCCATCTCTGCTAGGAACTCATGGTTACCCTGTCCAAGCTCATGACTTAGCCTTTTGACAGCTACAATCTTGCCTTCTAGAAGAACAGCTTTATAGACAGTGTCAAACTAGCCATCTCCAATGATATTGGTTTTGTTGAAGTTATGATTTGTTGTTAGAATATCAGTTGGGCTAAGGTAGAATAGAGGCCTTTCAAACATTTCCACAATGAGACTAAGAGGCTCCTTCATCTTTTTCAAAAAATGATAGTTACTGGGTTCAGGAGGAGCTGTGAGAATTTTTTTCTCTGGATTTTTCACCAAAGCCTCCTATCTCAATATACTCCACCTAATAACTCCCAAGATCAAGGAAAGCGATGAAAATTCACTCCCTATTGTTATGCCCCATACAAAAACTTTGTTCAAGAAGGATATTGAGGGACACACAATACCAATTTTCTACCCACATAGTCCTGGGTTGGTAAACAATGATAAATTAAAATTCTCGCAACTCTCGAGAATCTCTCCCACTAATGCATTTTCTCAGAAGTTTTTAAATTCAAAGCCAAATATTTTACACAAGTTGGGAGGAATGATACCTTCAATATGTTTGGAGGACAGGTCCAAGTACATCAGTGATGATAGGTTAGACATCTCTACAGGATTTCTTCCAGTAAGACTATTATTATGAACAACAAAAAATACTAGTGAAGATAGATTTCATATAGTAAATTTGTTATTGCTCAAATCCAAAAACAATAAAGGATTGCCCATATTTGGAAAAGATGATGGTAAGAGACTGCCAGTGATATTGTTGTTGCTCAAATCTAAACGAGTGAGACTTTTGGGATTTCCAAGCACTACCATAAGGGTGCCCGTTAGTTTATTATTTGTTAAATTAATCTTCACAAGGCCTAAAATTCTTCCTAACCCCATACTACATAGGAATACTACCAAAAAACTGCTTATGAGACAAAATCAGGCCTTGAAGGTTTTGGATTCTCTCGAAATAGGGTAAAATGGGCCCACTAAGAAAATTGGAGGACAAATCTAGCAAAGTCAGATTTGCAAGCCAAGAAAGTTTCCAAGGAACATGACCAGTCAGTAGGTTTCCCTGTAAATTTAACTCAACTATCATGATGAAATTCCCAATCTACTTAGGAATGTTACCAGTAAAATTATTCCACGAAAGGTCTAACAGTCCACGGTGCTGTGTAAACTCGGAATCAGGTAATGTGAATATTTCGTCGTATCCAGCACAAATTTCACCTGGAATGGAACCATAAATCTTATTATGAGAAAGGAAAATTTTATCCAACACTTCTAGCTACCCAATATTTCTTGGAATTATGCCAGACAAATCATTACTTCCCAAATCAACAGCCACAAGATTGACATAGTCAAAAAGTTGAGGAGGAATCTTTCATGAGCTTGTTTCCATGAAGTGATAAATTGTTTAAATTATTCATTTTTACAACATCTTTAGGAATAAATCCTTATAAATAATTTTTATCAAGGTGAAACCTCTATATATTGTTGGAAGTAGACATGGATGGAGACAACCCATCCACAAGGAAGTGATTGTTGAGTGATATTCCAAGAAAATTTTGTGAACTCCAAAGCTCGTCTGTTAATTTTCCATAGAAATTGTAATGTGGTATGTCTAAGGTGACCAAACGCAGACTTGAAAGATAGCCAAGGATTCCACCAATAAAATTGTCCCCATCCTAGATAGATTATAAGTGCGCCCAGATCACCATTCATAACTGGAAGTAACCATTTCACTCTCTCTCATTCAACCCATATTCACTGATAGCTATAACAAGTCTGTCAAATTCATTCACTCTCGAAAAGTGTCCTCTATGCTAGACATAAAATGACTCAGTGACAAAGAGATAGAGGCTAGGCTCATGGCATGACAAAGCTCTAATGTTATTGATGTGAATTAGATGCAACCCTTGGTCCGGTAGTGGCAATGCACATCTCCTACCTCCTGAATTTATCCTCTCACTGAACAATTCTAGTTACCATACTCTTGATCAAGTTGTTGATCCAGCCAACTCAACCATTTTCTCGAAGGGATGGAAGAACTTCCATGATGTTCATATCCATCATCATTGGGAAGAATAATGGGCACATTTCATATTTTAATTGGCTAAAACTCATGTCAGAATAACTGACAGAGATGATGAGATCGTCTGGGTGATATCTAAACATGGATAATACTTTCCAAAGGATGGATATTTGCTTATATATGATTCCCACAGACCATTGGATCTGTGTTTGTGGTGGAGCTCATTATGGAATCTAAAGTTCCCTGCAAAGGCCAAATTATTAATGTGGTGCATTCTATTTAACAAGATCCCCACTGGTGCCTACCTACAAAAGCATTCATTCATTGGTCCTTCTTGGTGCACACTCTGTAAAGGGGTTTTAGAGGATGCCGACCATATTTTCCTACTTTGCCTTGTCAGCCATTCCCTTTGGACCCATGTGTTGGTTGCCCTCAATCTCAATTTGAATTGGACGGACCTATCTATTTCTCAAGCTTGGGAATCTTGGTGGCTCTCCTCCCACCCACACAAACTTTGCAACATACCCATCCTAATTTTCTGGGTTATTTGGATCGTCCGAAATCATTCCATATTCTATGATCACCATCCATCTTGGCCGATCATATCCGCACACATCACCACCTTTTACCATTTGATCTCGGATGACCCTACTCACCCTCCTCCCCAGTCTATCACTCCAGAAACTATTGATAAATATTTTCCCTCGGCCTATTTTTATGGATCAATATAACATATTGGATATGGAGGGGGGGGAAATATTGTACTTATCATATCAACATTTCTACAAAGTCAAGATCGGCCTTGGTAGGGGTAGAAACAACAATGTTGAACTATCATGCCTTAGAGATCTTCTATCCTTTTCACCCACCAAATATTGCAATAGAGTTTAGATATTTGGCAACTCAAATATCAGCATTGACAGGTTCAATCTTCATTCATCATGTCATGTGCACAAACTGCAGATGGAAGAGGTTTAACAACTAAAATCTTATTTTGACTATATCTCTTGCCATCATATATACAGGGAAAGGAATCAAATTTCCGATTCACTTTCCAAGGAGGCATCGCACTTATTAAAGGACCAATGGGAGATACAGGAACAAAATGAACATCAATTATATCATTCTTCCACATGTCATTTAAAGAAGAACCTACGCAGGGGGCAGTTGCGCCCTAATATCTAAAGTTTACTATCATTTTTATTATTATTTTGGGACATCTACATATTTATCTTTTGCTAATGTACAACTCTATTTACTGCATGTTTACTCAATTGATTTGTATGTTTTGGAACAATTTCTGATATTTATTTTTTGAATGCGGCTTATGCTGCCATATCTGCATATGCTACATAACATCTACAACATGTAATTTTCATCCTATTAATGAAAGTTATGATTTTTCCCCGGGAAAAAAAATACCATTTTTTATTTATTTTTAAGGATCCAGACAAGGAGAAAGAACCCTTGAATTTCAAATGACTAATGAAAAAACAAACAAAGACTAAAAATGACAATTATTTCGTGAACAATGGATTGGCACTTAAAATAAATAGTAACAGAGCTTCATAACTTGATTCTTTCCCGATGACATGTATTTGTGTGATGTATGCATCAAAATTGAGATCAATCACATACATTATGGGAATTAGAAATAAAACCTACCAAAACCACACAAAAACTAAATTGTAAAGATAAACCAAAAATCTAGATGCGTGACATTTAATACTAAGGTTTGTTTTGCAGCCTCTTGTCTAGCTGCAATGATCAAATAAAATGTACACTGTGGAATTAGGAAACATCGTGTTGATTATGGTAGCCAAATAAAACTTCATCAAACAGGTAACTTGTCAAAGAAATTTTGTGGGGGTAGAATGCATCAACCCTTTTGATGTATGTACACAATACACATGGAATTTGTTAACAAGAAGTCATAATGTTGGAGTCTCTGGTGTCATTATAAGAGACAATACATGGAACCTTCAAAATGATAAAATCTAAATAGAAGTTGAAGATTGAAACAGGGTACTCAATTGCAGAGAAGGATTTATTTCACATAGTTCCTTCATGTGGATAAATGGAAAAACAACTACAGACCGATGGTATCCATAACAATGTAACACCAAAAGAAGTGATATTGGAGATGAAACAAACCAATGCAAAATAATGATAAGTTAACAAGGGAAAAATGAGTTTTCTTTGGTTGCAAGACAATTTCATTTCGTACATTCTGATAGAATTAACAATATAAGTCAAAACAGTGAAGGATTCAGGTATTTGTACAAATATTCCTTGTTATCACTTGGCCTCTTCAATGCCAATTTACCATCCATCCATCTATCTACATATGCTTGAGTGTGTATGCATAAAGACAGGGAAAGGGCCTTAAAAAAAGGATTGTACCTAACATTGTCAGATTCTCCTGTGATAGCAGTGACACCCTATCTATCCAATAGAGTTGAAGGGTAAGTCACATGGAAAATTCAAACCCAAGTACAAGCACTTTTAGCATAATGCATTGCTTGTTTAAATTTATATAGATAAAACAACTGAAAACGAAACCCGCCAATTTTTTCAGAACTAAAAGCGGGTTGTGGTGAATTTGAAGGAGATGAATAAATTTATGTCCAGCCTGATCAACCTCTTATGGGTTTCTGCAAGTATGTTTTTTGCTTGCGGTCATATTGTTTTGGGGATTTCTGAGGGCCGATGGTTAGCCCTACGAAGAAATTATCACACCATTATGATTGAAAGATGTGGCGCAAAATTCAAATGATAATAATCCTTATAGAAGTAAAACCATGAAAACAATGAAGTTAAATTTAAGAGTGTATAATTTCTAACTTGAAATTAGCGGGAAGACGACCTTTGAAATAATTTGTTTTAAACTGGTAGGTTGAGGGTAAATTGAATAGAAGATTTTTTTTTTGAAAAATGAGCAGGAAATTTTTTATGGTTTCTAGGTTTTCACACTCTGTGCATCGGTTCGATCAATGGCAGCAGTCACTATAGCTTTAATGGCTTATAGGAACCACCTCACCACCTGTACACATATGCAAGGTCTTCATTAAACGCTCCTTGAAATCGTAACCGGTCTCCCTTCAAACTCCTGTTTAACACTCCTGGTTTTTGGTTTCCACATTTTGTAGTTATCTGCTGCATTGTTGTTCCATTTTTGCATCCTCCGGGCATGGAAGCTAAACCAACATTTGTGACTCTCCCTCACAGTGCGGAGTTTGTAACATTTTTTTGATTCATCTCTCTATGGTCTCAGTATGGTTATCCCCAAAGACCATGTCCACTTAGAACCAGAACCAGAGGACATTCTGTCGGTCTAGGGGTTGGAACCAACCCAAAAGAACCTAGAGAAGGTCAAAATTCCAGTGAGGTATCCACTTGGAAAACGAGGTTCTACTGAGTTGGATTGGGAAGTTTGTGGCAGTTTAGGTTTTTTGGAATAGTCAGGAAACCTCTCATCAAACGTAGTATCCTAGCTGCAGGCAATGAAGTCTTTAGTCAGTCTGGAGAATGAATTTTTACAAAGAGCTGAAGGTTTTGTTTCCCTGATGAATTTTCGGGTAAGATTTGTATGTCTCTCTTATTCCTTAACTGGTGGTCTCAAAGACGCGGTAAATGGTAGTAGTATGCTAAGGCATGAAGGGTTAAAATCTTGTTTGATTGAGGAGATAAAGGTGATGTATCCAGGATTTGGTCAGCATTTAGATAAGACTCAAGGATGAAAAATCCTACTAGCTATTTTCCCTGGTCTGGTGTCTAAGTAGGCTTTGTTTTTGAAGCATTTAGGTGAAATGAAGGGTTGTTTGGGGAAAATTTATTTAAAGGATTCCTGGTTCTAGAGGAGTCATATACAAATTTTCGACCTACAAAAGAAAGTAGGTAGGAAGGTAATATATTCTCTAATAAAATCCAAGGAACAGTTAATGACATATCTCTGAGGCTGAAGGAGAACTACCCGCTTCTTGACCCTGAGACTTGGTCTCCAGGAGTTGAGGCACCTCCTCAGAGCATCAGGTCACTAGTTTCTTTGCCAAAACAACTCCCTACGTAAGAACCATAGAATGATGAAGCTCTCAACACTTCTTTTGGTATTGGGCAGAACTTTGGCTCCAAGATAAAGAAGGGGAATGTAATTAGGAAGAAGGAGGTTCGGCCAAACTTGGTATTGGGAGTGGAAATTCCGATGGATGGGGCCTTGGAAACCTCAGAACTTATCCTGGTGGGGCGTGTGAAAGGTCATCAATATTCCTCAAATTATATCGCAGAGTGGATACATAAATCTTGGAGTGGAGGTCTGACCACTCAAACAAAGGTTATCATCTTTACCAGAGGTTAGTTTATGGTTAGGTTCACAAATGAAGAAGCAGTGGAATGGGAACTGGGGTTTTGGGAATTCCCCAATATTCTTCGAAAAATGGATGCCATTATTCGACACAAAAAGAGAAAGGCTCAAAGAAATTTCGGTTTAGGTGCATCTATCGGCCCTTGCACCCCATCTATGGTCGATGAGAGTGTTCAGAGCCATTGTAAATATGCTGGGAACATTTCTTGAAGCGGATATGTCATTCCTGGTGACAAAAGAGAGGAAGGTGGCTCAAATATTGTTTCGGTTGGACCCGAGAGAAGGGCTAGAAGATATGATGCAAATACAAGTGCATGGCCACTCTTTTTCTCAGATTCTGGATTATGAGCAGTTAGCATTTTGTTGCCATCATTGTCATAAGTATGGTAATCTGGCAAGGTATTTTCCTTTAAGCTTCCGTGGATGCAGGAGCCATCGAGAAGAGCCTGAACTTGAGGGCAGTATTGAGGAAGAGGTGGAGGCCGAGGTACAATATGCGGAGTTGGATACTCAGCAGGATGGCTTGATTGAGCCCATGGAAATTTAGCTGCCACCACAGAGGGGACAAGCGGAAGCAGTAGACACAGCTCAAGAAATTCAGGGCAAATTGGAACTCACACGACACGTGCCTCTTTCCTTGGGTACTGTTATCACCAAATTGAGTCCTGTTGGGCTGCTTCAATGGTCAACTTGGAGTAACTCTTTCAAACCAACTTTTGACTGAAGCTTAGCCTCTTCAGTCTGAGAGGGCTCTCCCAAGGGGGTTTTATAATTTAGATAATGATAGTACTAGATGGCTAACTCTATGAATTTTGTCTTGGTTTTGTATGTTTGCAGGTTGAAAAGATGAAGGCTTGCTACCATTGGGCTATGGAGTCAATAAATCAGTAGGTTCAGTGGCAAGGTTTCTTGACATGAAAGATGAGGTAGATAGGGGTCTTTAACAAAGGAAATTCACTCATAGAACATAGGTCAACACGGTCATTTCATTACTAAAGGAAGTCAAAGCATAGAGTTATGAATTTTGAGTAATAGCAATGAAATCTATTGCTAGTGGTTCAAAGGAAATTCACTCATAAAACATAGGAAAACACAGTAATCTCATTACTAAAGGAAGCCAGAGCATAGATTTATGAATTCTGAGTAATAGCAATGAAAGTACGCTATGAACTCCAACACAGTACGCTACGAAAGTAATATAGTTTCGTAGCGTACTTTCATAGCACTGCAAAAATTCCTTTTGTCATCATCCTTTTTCATTCTTTCTTTCTTCATGGTGTTCATTCTACCTTAATACATCTCCCATACAAATTTCACCTCTTGAAAGCTCCCAAAACTGTTTCAAAAAGCAAAAAGAAAGCTACAGTAGTTTCGTAGCGTTTTGTTGTTCTTCAAGCCCAGGCACACTACGAAACTGCTGAAAACTGTGGTTTTTCCATATTTTTGCCTTATTTCAAAAAGGAAACTTCCAGCTATACAAATTTTCTTTTCACCATGCCATTGACCTTTCAAAACATAAACCAACTCAGCCTAACGGTATTGAGGTGTTTCTTCTTCAAAAAACATCCTTTTCACCTTTAGCAAGTCTTTTCATCACTAAAATGACTCTGTTTTTTCTGAAAGCATAGGGTTCAGAGATGAGCTCTTTTCTCCCTATCCTTGAAATATATTGAAAAAATGAAGGAGGTTTTTGTAGGTCAATATGTCTTGAATAAAAACCTCTCCTGGGTTGTTGAAAAAAATATTCAGCTGTCCATAATATGCATTCTAAAAACATGTATAAAACAGGAAAAGTATGCATTCTGAAAATGGGGCTGAAAGACATCCCTGTATCTCCCAATTTGTAGAACCTTTGATAAAAGTGAATGCGTCTATTGTTATTTGATATCTTATTAAAAATAACCTCTCTCCGTTTCTTAAAATTCTTCTCTGTTTGCCCAGAAATTGCCCTTGAAGTTGATTGCTCAAAGTCAGAAAACAGAGAAATACTTCATATTTGCTACGAAACTTTCAACAGTTTCGTAGTGTTTTCTACCTTTTTTACATTGAATTCGATATGAAAGTAGGGATTCTTGGCTAAAATGACCATTTTGGATTTAAATTCTCGGGAAATGAAAACTAACAGCAAATTACGACCGATGAGACATGATGTGACCTATATGGAGGTGATTTTGAGATGAAATTAGGGTGGTCTTGAAACTTAGGATAGGTTAAATATGAAAAAATCAGATTTCCTATGCCAATTTGAAAAAAGGTTTAAGGATTCCTTACCCTTTTGAGAAGTGAACTGTATGACCATGTCAAGTAATGACTCACAAAATTATGAGTGATAACAGTGGCTCCACTTGGGCTGGTGTGCCCCTATGGTACACTAAAGGACTTGTAGTTCCAGTGCCATCCATCTTCTTGGCAATAAAAACTCTGAAATTTATGAAAACTTTTCCAAGCTCTTATGGTCTTCTCCTTAGGCTCAATATTTATGATTACTGCTAAAAAACCAATTTTTTACCTACTGAAAATATGCTCAGTCAACTTTGAGCTTATTCACACACTCCTACCTACCCTAATAGTTGCAATCTCCATTTTTAATTCAAGAAACATGAAACTTCCAATGAAGCCAATCATTGAGCTGATATGACATTTGAACCTATCGAATACATTTGAACCCGAAGTAATCATGATACTGAAATTACCATGGCAACATAAAATGTATCTCATCCTCATAACAAAGATATAACCGGAAATCTGGACTATAGAACACTTCCATGTAGTCAACTATAGGATCATAGAAGACATAATATGTTTGATGATTCTCAAAAAATCCTGCAGCTTGGACAACTCATATATGCTTTGCTCAACCACAAAAGATTTTAGTTGTGTGCTATCAAACTTATTTTCAAACTGATTTTCAAAAACAAGGTATTCTTCCTCAATCTCAAAAGAGAAAGGTAGCAACACCCTCTCTTTGCGTTCTGGAATTAATTTTTTTTGAAAAGACTGATCTTGATCATGAATAATATAATATTGAATTTGATCTTCTAAAACTTCAATGTCCTTTTCAATGTTCTTAGAAACTTCATCCATAAATTGAATCTTATCTCCTGACTTTCACTCAAATGACTTCAGATTAGAAGACAAGGATAAAGAAAAATTTTCATCTACTTCCTCATTAGTGTGATCATTATTTGATGTAGACTGATGCAAGGACTGACATGAAAAATAAACTTCTTCCTTTACCTAAGGATTGTAGCAATTATCTTCCAATATTTCCTCTTGTTGTTTGAAATGATTCTCATACTTCTGATGATCAAAAGGATGACAAGTCTGCTGCAACATTTCATCAAACTCAGAGGATGTAACATGATTTTCATAAATAAAATCCTGTTGGGTTTCATTTTCATCCAAGAGAGAGGGTACCCTTTATTCTTGGTGATGAAATGGATTGTCATGAAGGGCCTATAAAATTTCCTCATCCATAAACTCATCATGTTCATAACAATTCTCCAAATATTCAATAAAACTCACACAATGTTTACAGTAGTCTTTGACCAGCAATAAGGAGGGATGCCACTCTTCATACATCTCATAAAATGCAACATGGAAATCAAAAAGAGAATATAATGAACCATTTAGCAAGATTTCGTACCATGACCATGCTTTTCCTTCTAAAGTGGCCATAAACATCTTCATGAGACAATCCTCAAGGAACTGAACCTTAAATTTGTGCACATGCATATGGAATCTAACCAAATGAAGAGAAGCATTGTCTTTCTTTTCATCTTTAAATATAGGAAGATCAGTTAACCATTCGACCTTTGGCATAGGATTTGGAAAACCATGGATGTGAGACCGATTCATAGGAGCATACCTGGAATTTATTCTTGCAATGGAATTCATCTTGGAACTTCATCAAGCTATTGATCTTCAAGCAGTGGAGTCACCTTCCAATTGATTATTTGATGTGTGGAGTCACCAGAGTAGAAATACAGCCAATATGTGCTTAAGTTCCTGCTGCTCTCTGACCTTAGAACTGAAAATTTGTTGTTATTCCCAAGGGAAATTTACACCTTTGGTCCCCGGCAACGATGCCAAAATGTTATCACCAAATTGAGTCCTGTTGGGCTTCTTCAATGGTCAACTTGGAGTAACTCTTTCAGACCAACTTTTGACTGAAGCTTGGCCTCTTCAGTCTGAGAGGGCTCTCTCAGGGAGGGTTTTATGATTTAGATAATGATAGTACTATATGGCTAACTCTATGAATTGTGTCTTGGTTTTCTATGTTTGTAGGTCGAAAAGATGAAGGCCTGCTACCATTGGGCTATGGAGTCAACAAATCAGTAGGTTCAGTGGTAAGGTTTCTTGACATGTAAGCTGAGGCAGATAAGGGTCTTTAACAAAGGAAATTCTAGGTCAACACAATCATTTCATTACTAAAGGAGGTCAGAGCATAGAGTTATGAATTTTGAGTAATAGCAACGAAATCTATTGCCAGTGGTTCAAAGGAAATTCACTCATAAAACATAGGAAAACATAGTCATCTCATTACTAAAGGAAGTCAGAGCATAGAGTTATGAATTTTGAGTAATAACAATTAAATCTAATGCAAGTATTAAAAAATAATATGTAGATCAATAAAACATTAAAAACCCAATGATAATCTCAGGTTGGTAAAGAAACAAGTCTGTCTATTATTGAAAACAATCAATTACATAAAGCTGCAGTTTTGCCAAAAAGTCTCCAACCCTTGACAAATTCGACTCGCTGCCCTTTAATAGAGTTGTTACATCATGAGATGATCTACCTCCTGGCTAGATTCATCAAATTTTTTCCTAATGACACCTTGCATAACCATAAAACATCTATTTAAAGAGAAAACGATAGCTATCCTACTTGACAATCCTTTTCCTATTAGGACTCAAACTGTTCATTATTACAATAACAACAATATCTCCTAAAAAAATTACATCTTGAAAAATATGCTTTCACATATTCGAATAGGGTGTGATGGGACTCATCACTACATGACATTTTAATTGACCTCCTCTAAAACTGGAAATAAACCCTATTTTTTAGGAATACTAGTCTTCATCTTCAATGAAAGGTTTGGCTGGTAGTTTGTCTTCATTTCATGGTATTTAAGTGTTGGATAACTGATGTCATGGTCCTTTAACACTTGGATAGTATCCATATATCCAAATATGCCCAAAAACCTGCTTAAAAAACTCGAACACAGTACGCTACGAAAGTAAGATAGTTTCGTAGCATACTTTCGTAGCGCTGCAAAAATGCCTTTTGCCATCATCCTTTTTTATTCTTTCTTTCTTCATGGTGTTCATTCTGCCTTGATACATCTCCCATAAAAATTTCACCTCTTGAAAGCTCCAAAAACTGGTTCAAAAAGAAAAAATAAAGCTACAATAATTTCGTAGTGCTTTTTTGTTCTTCAAACCCAGACACGCTATGAAACTGCTGAAAACTATGGTTTTTCCATATTTTTTCCTTTTTTCAAAAAGGAACCTTCCAACTATAAAAATTTGATTTTCAACATACCATTGACCTTTCAAAAAATAAACCAACTCAGCCTAAGGGTCTTAAGGTGTTTCTTCTTCAAAAAACATCCTTTTCACCTTTAGCAAGTCTTTTCATCACTAAAATGACTCTGTTTTTTCTGAAAACATAGGGTTGAGATATGAGATCTTTTCTCCCTATACTTGATAGATATTGAAAAACTGAAGGATTTTTTTCTATTTCAATATGTCTTTAAGAAAAAACTCTCCTAGGTTTCTGAAACAAATCTCCAGCTGTCCAAAATCTGCATTCTAAAAACATGTATAAAATAGGAAAGTTCTGCATTCTGAAAATAGGGTTGAAATACATCCCTGTATCTCCAATTTTGTAGCACCTTTGGGAAAATTGAAAGAGGTTATTGTTATTTGATATGTTATTGAAACTAACCTCTCTCATGTTCTTAAAATACTTCTCTTTTTGTCCAGAAACTGCCCTTGAAGTTGACTTATCAAAGTTAGAAAACAGAGAAATTCTTCATATTCGCTATGAAACTTTCAACAGTTTCGTAGCATTTTCTACCTTTTTTACACTGAATTCGATACGAAAGTAGGGATTCTTGGCTAAAATGACCATTTCAGATTTAAATTCTTGGGAAATGAAAACTAACAGAAAATTATGACTGATGAGACATGATGTGACCTATATGGAGGTGATTTTGAGATGAAATGAGGGTGGTCTTGAAACTTAGGATAGGTTAAATATGAAAAAATGAGATTTCCTATGCCAATTTGAAAAAAGGTTTAAGGATTCCTTACTCTTTTGATGAGTGAATTGTATGACCATTTCAAGTAATGATTCACAAAATTAAGAGTGATAACAAGTACTAATACTCCCCCTACTACTCCTATGTCTGTTAATTTATTTTCTCAGTCTGTTCATCTCGAGCTTAGTCCCTCCAGCCATAAACCTATTGAGTCTTGTTCCCCTATTTTTAATCTTATAGCTCTTGAAAGTATCATCTCTACCATTCTAGAGTTATCTTTATCTGACATTCCCCTATTATTTGAAGAGCATCCCTTGGGCCCTGTGTGCCCTACTGAAATTCCTCACTATAACCTCACGCTAAGAGACAAAAACTATGGTATTGGTATCCTTGTTGGAGGTCTTGGATTACACTTGGAACCCTTTGTTCCTAATAAAATGAGAGGTAGAAAAGTGAACATTTGCAAAGAAACGTTCAAAGAAAAACTTGATATTGATGATGGCAAGCAATTATCCCTTAAATAGGCGCTTATAACAGTGATGTCCCTTGTCGTGGCTTCTTGATGATTGTGATTTCCTACATCTATAGAGGGTTGGAGAGTGCCCATAAAAAACTGGCTCTAAAAAGTCTCTTCAGTTCAGTGCATTGTGATATTATCTTGCTTCAAGAAACAATGGGTGAAGGGGACATTGTGATGAAGTTTTTAACCCAAATTCTTCCAGGGTGGTCTTTTTTTCCCTTGATGCATTTGGGAATTCGAGAGGATTGGCTTTGGGATTCAAATATCGAAGCATCAAACTTCTTAATTCCTAGGGGTCTGATCTGGCTCTCAGGGACAAGGTCTTTTCTTCTGATCTCGGGTTACAATTCTCCATTATAAATATCTATGACCCTTGCCAAGATAGAGTAAGCTTCTGGAACTATTTCTTCTCAAAGTCTCTCATAAACAACTTTATGATAATCCTGGGAGGGAATTTTAATGTCTCTTTGGGTTTGTCTAAGCCTTGGAGGCCTCACACCCAAGCATATACCCTGGCGGAATTTTTTATAAATAAATTCAGGAAGGGTAACTTCATTGATATATATCCAATCAAGTGTATTTGGGCTTACCACTATATGTATCAATACAGAAGGTATAATATTTGAGTTCAGAGTGATTGATTTATTTGTTTGTGGACCTATATCAATTATTTGGGTCTCTTTTCTTTCTCCACTCTCTTCCTCACCTACAAATGGATTCCTTAGATTTAAATTAATATATGTACAATTCAGCCTATTGTGAAGGACTACAAGGTTGTTTGTGGGAAGCAGGATGGCCTACAAAGTATTGAGAGTATATCTCTATTCAGAGGGAGCCTCTAACATCATCTCTTGGAAAGGGAGGATCTTGATAGTGTTGGAGGATAATGGGGGGGGGGGGAGATTTTATCAAAAACACAATTCCACCACCGCAAAATCTCCAACAGTTGGCCCAACATAATAAGAATGACATCAAGGCCAGTTTGATAAAAAATTGATAAAAATAAATTTTGATAAATATTGTTTTTTTAATTTTATCAAGAATTTTTTTTTGGATCCACGTAAAGATATGCACTTGTTATTTGTATTGCAAATGTGGATTTCAAAATTAGAATATGACGCATCTAGCCCCTCAATTATTCATAGGAAGTGCTTCTAGAATTTTGGATGTTTGGTAGTTCTATCTAGGACGAGAACTGGATACATATGCCTTGGTAGTTTTAGGTTCGATGGAGGAATAGCATTGTAAAGAGATGATTTTTGTATTTATTTATGCACTAACTTTCTTGAGTCGGTTTTGGGGTTTGGGTTGTTCATTGTGTTGGATTCATGAAATAATTTGAGCCTGTGATAAAGGATTGCATTGGAATCCTTACATAGGAAAAATTCAAGTTGTGCTAGTATTTTCCACCCTATTGTGCTTGATTAATTATATTTTCTTACATATATTCATACGGATTGGGAAATATTTAGCATGTGTGAAATGTCTCTGTACGATTGTGATCATTGTAAGAGAATGAGTTGTTACCATGTTGGGTAAACCTTGTTGCATGTTTTGTTTTGAATTTCTTTGCACGATTGCAGCTTTGAACATAGTATTTACTTCTCACATCCTAATATTCCTAAAAATTACATATCAAACTCTGTTTAATCAAATAAATGCATCCCAACTAAATGGGTGCATGGTCATTATCACAAATTCATTTAGTATCACTTTGAAAGATTGGTACAAAAAACTTAATGAAAAAATGGGTCATTTTTTATACATCTTAAGCGAAGAAGAAATTGATTCAATAGCCATAAGATAAAATAAAATAAAAAAATATCTTTTGAACCCTTGAAAGGATAGACATGCCTATATTAAATCTAACAAAATCCCTTGTGATAGAGATCAATGTTAAGTACCTCGTTACAGTATATTTTTTATTTCATTTGGTAGCCCACGACCATTAATGTGAACAACATCAGGATTACCAATAGATCTTCCCACATCAAGTGTTCTTTTAAGGATCTTCCCAAAGATAGAATATAGTCAGATATTGATACATTGCAAGAGAGCATTATGGTGGACAGGCTGAAGTTGAACATAGCTAGTCTCTTTAATTTCAAGAGATGTACATGTTTCAGGGATGGATTAATAACTTAATGAAACATTGGTTTTGTACCATTCACCTATAAGCATATTTGTATCACCATCAGGCAGAGGGAATAGAACAAGGATTAGGGCCATGCTAGCTACATTTAGTCCTTCAAAGTGCCCTACAGCTTTATGCAGATATAATGATGGAAATTAATAGTAGCTACCTATCTGATCCTTCACTTTGAACTTGTACATAAAGTTATTTCCTGGTGGTATGGGGCAGTTTGTGCTAGGTACTCCATCTTGCCACAAATTTCTCCATTATCTAGTGGTTTGTGATCTTCTATAATAGTTGGGGCCTCACTAGGAATGTGCATGTATTGTTTGATGTGTTATATAGAAACAATGTAGTTTGCAAATGTAAATTTTTTTTATACTTTTAAAAAAATGATTTTTTCAATGATAGACCATAAGAGAAGGTCATCTTAGTGAAACCTGCACTAGTTGAAATTGTTAGGAATGATCATATTATACATAAAAACATTGAGTAACAACAGAAATCACCCACAATTGAAATTTAGTTTCAGTTTTCATACCAGGATTGGAGCTGCCCTGTGGGATTAGAACCATATCAAGAGTAGAGGAGCAAAGACCAGCTGCATTTAACACCTCTAGAATCTTAATCAACCATTCAATGGCTCAGAAAGTGTGGAAAAAGGGGCTCGATTTTTTGTCAATAAGGTCTAAGTTCTTCTTCAAGAACTGATCTTCAACCCTGAAAGCCCTAATGGTCATTATTCTTACTATGGAATCACCAAAATTATTTGCAGTGGGTGATTTTGTTGTACCATTTAGTCTCATCAATTCTAGCAGAAGCAAAATATTCTTCTCAAATACCACTACCTTGTCTCATGAATTGTGCATCATCAGCATGCCATTGCTCTCATTCTTCCTGCCACGCTATGCATCATCGACATGTCATTGCCCTCATTCTTCCCACCACATTATGCATCATCGGCATACCATTACCCTCATTCTTCCCACCACGCTCCATAGATGCCTTCCTCCTCAATTTTTTGAATGTGATTGTTGCTTCCTGTTATGTTGTGCATCACCGGCATGCCATTTCCCTCATTCTTCTGGCCACGCTCAATAGAGGAATTCATCCTCAATTTTTAATGTGATTTCTACTTCCTGCCACACTCCATATAGGTCGTCCACCTCAAAAAATTTAATGTCATTGCTGCTTCATAAGAAAGCATGAATTAGGCGTGATTTTTGAAAGCTATTAAACTCTTCGTGTGGTGGGACTCTCTAGTGGCTTTGACAAATAATGTTCACGGTTTTTATTTGTATTATTTTCAAATATGGTTTTCGTTTAGTTATTCTTTTGAACAAAATTTGATATGTACTTTATTTTTGAGTGAACACAATAATAAAAGTAATACTCCATTAAGGGTTGGAAAAATAAAACCTTTATGTGTAAAGAGAGACAATCATGTTAGATATAAGGAAGGGGTAATATTTATTTGTGGAGAAATTTTGACAAGAGTGGTAGTAAATTAGGGTAAAAAGGATTATTACAGGAAAAAGAGTAATTGGTTGGCTAGTTGGTTTAATTGATTATTATCAATGTTGTAGTATTTGTTTAGTTCTTTATTTCCACTAACTAGGTTTAAATTCCTAATGAGACATTTGTCCTATATTTATAACACTGGAAAAGTAGAAGCCTTCAAGGAGTAGAACCACCTCGCAAGTGTATCTCCAAACGTCTTGACCCTTCTTACTAAATCACGTGTTATTAGTATATACTAGCAGAATATTGGATATACTTTTGGGTTATAGAGGAAATCATTCCATTTCATCTCAAGTTTAGCTCAATTCACTTTGATTAATTACCAGTGTTGGATTTCTCTATAAACTTTTCCTAGAAGTTAAAAAGAACATGACTTTCAATATATAAGGGTAGTTTCCCCAAGGAGTGAGACCACCCCACAAGTGTATTTAGAGATGCCTTAACCCTTGCTAAATTGTATGTTATTATTATAGACTTGAAACATATTGAATATATGTCTTGACCCTTCTTACTAAATCACATGTTATTAGTATATACTAGCAGCATATTGGATATACTTTTGGGTTATAGTGGCAACCATTCCATTTTTTCTAAAGTATAGCTCAAATCACTTTGATTAATTACCAGTGTTGGATTTCTCTATAAAAATTTCCTAGAAGTAAAAAAGAACATGAATTTCAGTCTAGAAGGGCAGTTTCCCCAACGAGTGCGACCACCCCACAAGTGTATTTATATATGCCTTGACCCTTGCTAAATTGTGTGTTATTATTATAGACTTCCAAAATATTGAATATACTCTTGGGTTAGAGTGGAAGTCATTTAGTTCTATCTGTGTGTAGCTCAATTAATATATATATATATATATATATATATATATATATATATATATATATATATATATATATTATTTTTTCTATTTATGACAAGGATATTGAGTATGTTAATATGTGTTGTGGTTAATCATTTTAATAGAAACGTCTATGTTGGTTTAGTAGTGATTGTATAAAAGTGTTCCAATTTTAGCATTATAGATGGATTCATGGACCACTTTAAGTGGGTCATTGAATCCATCTATCTAAATTTTAACATTGTAGACGAGGGTCTCTAAATTTTAACACTTCATATGGACTCAGAGGCCCTTTTGTCTCTTAATTTAACACTGCATATGGATTCAAAGAAGGAGGACTCTGAATCCATTTGCGGTGTTAAACTTTAGAGACAAAAGAGTATTCAAAATTTTAACATTGTAGATGGATTCAGATGTAGAAATTTAATACAAAATATGTATTGCCTGGATTCTCCTAATATAACAATTATATGCCACTGTTAAATACAGAATCACTTCTACAAAATATTTGCAGAATTTAAAACACAATCGCCAATAGCAATATCATGAAGAAAGATCAATCACACATAACACACATAATTTACTCCGAGGAAAGAATATAGCAAAAAACCCCACTATCTTCTATTATGTATTATATCATGGATCATGAAAAAATTACGTACAAAGCTCCAATCCAAGAGCTCTCGGTACAATATCTAACTGTCTCACACTGTCATATAAAAATTGGCAAGTTCCTTAGCCAATTTACTGCCTCCAAACAACCTGCCTCCACTGCGCAATCCCAACTGATCACAATCCGTGAATGAATGGAATCGTGCTTTCCTTGACTGTTCAATCCTCATGGGCACATCTAATGTGTGTGTGGTTGCATGTGTGGAACTGATAATGTCACAACTGATAGTCAATCTGTCCCTTTCACCTACATCTCAAGTCGGTCTCCACTGGATCTGACATGAATGTAGTTAATAGTAGTAAATCTTCAGTTGCATGTGAGACCACTGATTGTGAATTAATTAATAGTTAATTCACTTGATATCTCACTAGTGTATCTTCAGTTACAATTAGCACAACTTATTTTAACTCACTTAACTGAGTTAAACTACTTTACAACTCTCATAACTACACTTCCAACTCTGTTACAACTTCGAATCACTTAGTTACAACTACGTCCACTTGCATGTCCCACCAACCAACCAGTCAACTCGAAATTCCTATAGCTAACTGATTTTCCACTTCAGTTAACTATTTCCAAGTGCTCATTGGGAATAGATTATTGTTTATTGTCCAACTAATATTAAGGGATAATAATAGTCAACATACATCTATAAATATAAATGCAATCTATAAATATAACTTTCACATACATCTATAAATAGGCCTCATCTATAAATAGAATTTTCTCATGCATGTATCAATATACATCCACCTAAAAATAGCTTGAGGCTCCATCCTAGTGTAGGTGCATAATTTTCATTAGGATCTTCTTGTTGAATCTCAACACTCCCTCTCAACAAGAAAGGGATTATCCTTCAACCCAATCCTATCTCTATGGTATTCTAATTTTCTCCTAGTGGGTGCCTTCATTGGAATATATGTATCCTGATCTTCCATAGGAATGTAATAAAGCAACATGATCTTCCTCTGCACACAATCTCTGATATGATGATACCGGATATCTATATCCTTAGATCTATCGTGAAACACAGGATTAATCGAGAGTTTAAGGAAACTCTAATTATCACAATGGATCATTTTCATATCTAAATGAGAACCAAACAAACCAACCAAGATCTTTCTCATCCATATAGCCTCACATGTAGCTTGACTTGCTACCATGTATTCCGCTTCTGCTGAACTGAGTGCCATGGATCTCTGCTTCCTACTGTACCAAGAAATAATTGTAGATCCAATGCTAAAGATCCCCCCTAATGTGATCTTTCTATCCGATGGATTTCTTGCCCAATCTTCATCTGTGAAGCCATGCAGCTTCACCTCATCCGTCCGATGAATGTGCCAACCCATCTGCGCTGAGAAAGCAAGGATGGTCCTTATGGAAGAATACCTTACGACAGGTGAAAATTTTTCTTCATAATCTATCCCCTCGATCTATAAGAAGCCCCGGGCCACAAATCTGGCCTTGTATTTCTCAACACTCCCATCATCAGCGTGCTTTACCTTGTAGATCCATCTCGAGCCTACCACTGATTTATCAACCGGCCTTGGAACAATTTCCCAAGAATTTTTTTTGACAATGGAGTCATACTCCTCCACCATTGCATCTACCCATGTGGGCTCCTGCACGACTTCCAGAAATTAGGATGGCTCAGTCACAATACATTTTCTCATGAGAGCCATGTATCCAGTAAATCGATCAGGAGATTGTCTTTGTCTGTGCTATGAAGTAGGGGCTCCTACATTCTGTGTAGCATCAAGTCTCATTCTATCAGCTTCCGTGGTATGCCTTATGCTAGTTCTGATGGTAGGTTCTGCATGAGTGGACTCCTCCACTCCATGAACCTCCTCCTGTGGTTGATCCACATCTAGACACTCATCTTTAGGAACTAACAGTTCCTCCTCCACATGCAAGTCCAGCTCCCTCTCAAGCGACAATTGCATGGCTTTCCATTCATCTAATTTTATATCTCGTCATACCACATTCATTCTACTATTTGGAAACTACACACGATAATTATGGGGTGTTTCTGTGTACCCCAAAAATATCCCAACTTTAGCAATCGGCTCCAGCTTCTTCCTGGCATCCTTCGTCACATGCACATAAACAGATGAGCCAAAAATCTTAAAGTGTGAAACATTCGGTTTCTTACCAGTGAAAGCTTCTTCGGTTGTACTCATGCCAAGTACTCTATGAGGACAACAGTTTTGCACATAAACCGCAGTGTTGCATGCTTCCGCCCAAAAATGCACTGTTAGGCCCTGATCATGTAACATCGCTCATGCTGCACCCACGATCATTTTGTTCTTCCTCTCCACGACGCCATTTTGCTGTGGGTTATGAGGCGCTATGAGTTCTCTTCAAATTCCTTATTTGCTGCAGAAGTTCTTGAATTCGTTAGAGATGTATTCTCCACAATTATCGCTCCTTAGAGCCTTCACTTGCTTCCCCAACTCTTTCTCCACCAATGCCTTAAAATCACAGAAATTTGAGAATGTTTGATCTTTCTTATACATGAAGAAGATCCAGCATTTACGAGAAAAGTCATCAGCAAAAATAACATAGTACTTATGTTTTGTTTTTGAAGCAATCGATAATTGTCCACACACGTCTGTGTGAACTCTCTCAAGGATCCCCGAAGCACGATTCTCCTTTTCATGAAAGATGGACTTTACATACTTCCACATGGTGCAACCCCTGCACTAATATAACTGAGAAAGTGTTCCCATTGGAAGTCCAGTAGATATTTTTTGCATGACTTTCAAGGCTCCATGATGAAGATGGCCCAATCGCCTATGTCATAATTCGCCCTCATCTCGTCTCACCACTTTTTCTACCTTGCCCATCATGGCAGCACAGCCATCTACCTCCAGCTTCTAGAGATTCTTAAATCGAATCCCTATCCTCTTGGATTGACCCATTATTTTATGTCGCAGGAAATCTTTTCCATCGCTGAAAACAACGTCATAGCCTCTGTCCTCCAACGTTGCGACTGAGACCAAGTTTTTCTTCAGACCTGGAACATACATAACATATTTAAATTGAAATGGTTTACCTAAATCCCTATAAAAGGTAATGGTTCCAATGGAATCCACATTGTGTCGTCCATCGTCGCCCATCTCTATATGCATCTAGTGATCTTTCTCCTCCAATTCACTGAAAATCTCCTTATCTCTCGTCATGTGGAAGGAAGTGCCACTATCCAAATATCACACTGATCCCAATGCACTTGACACCATGCATGAGATCAAAGAGAAGTCAATTTTAAATTGCAAGGCAAGGGCCTCACCAGCTCCAACTCCAGTAGCCTTCTTGTTCTTCTTCTTCTGCAGGCAGTTAGTAGCAAGCTGCCCATGCTCATGATAGTGAAAACAATTCGCCTTGGACATATCTAGCTTCTTTCCTTTAGACTCAGATTTAGAATGGAATTTCTTCCCCTTCCCCTTCTTCACCTTGGCAGCCGAAGCACAATCATATTAATCATCATGCTTTGATGAAGAGACATCTCTGGTGTTCCGCCTAAACTCCTCCTGCACTAGATCTGACCACAGTCGTTCCCAATCCAGAAATTTTTCCTGTCTGTTGACAGAGTCTTCATAACTGTGCCAGCTCTTAGGAATTCCCAAGGGAGCCAAGCTCACCAAATCATCATCAACAACAGTTATTCCCACACTCCCCATTTCATCCCAACATTGGACAAACTTTGTGAGATACTTTGGAATGTTGTCGCCCTTTTCCATCTTGATCTTCGTGAGTTTATCTTTGAGTGACAATTTCATATGGTCATTGTTGCTTTGAAAAATATTCGTCAAAGCCTTACACATAGCATATGGTGTGGCCTTCCCATGAAGGCTTCAGAAAATTTGGTCTCATACTCCTTCCAATATAATCATCCTCGCCTTTTTCACTTTCTTTTCCATGCATCAAGTAATGCAACATCTGTCGAAGTAGGCTTAAGAACATCATTGTCACTGAATTCCTTCGAGCCATTATCTTCGAGCACTGCCTCCATCCTGTCCTTCCAAGAAATGTAGTTTGAGTTGCCCTTGAGTGCATACTCTAACCTCAAGCCATTGAAAGCCATTTTGATGTTAACTCAGTTGTAGCACCAAGAAAGTCTTTCTACAAATTCGAATTCTTTCCACCAACAAACGCAGCTTCTGCTTCAAAATTGCAATGTCGTGCGCTCTAATACCATGTAGAAATTTAATAAAAGAATATGTATTTCTTGGATTCTCCTGATCTAACAATTATATCCCACTATTAAATACAAAATTGCTTCTACAAAATCTTTGTGGAATTTAAAACACAATCGCCAATAACAATATCATGAAGAAAGATCAATCATACATAACACAGATAATTTACTTCGGGGAAAGCATATAGCTAAAAACCCCAATATCTTCTAGTATGTATTATATCATGGATCATGAAACAATTACATACAAATCTCCAATCCAAGAGCTCTTAGTACAATAGCTAACTATCTCACATTGTCATACAAAAAATGGAAAGTTCCTTAGCCAATTTACTACCTCCAGACAACCTACCTCCACTACGCAATCCCAGCTGATAGAAATCCCTGAATGAATGGAATCCTGCTTGCCTCGATTGTGCAATCCGCATGGGCACATCCAATGTGTGTGTGGTTGCATGTGTGCAACCGATAATGTCACAACTGATAATCAATCTGTCCCTTTCACCTACATCTCAACAGGGTCTCCACTAGATCTGACATGCATGTAGTTAATAGTAGTAAATCTTCAGTGGCATGTGATACCACTGATTGTGAATTAATTAATAATTAATTCACTTGATCTCTCACTAGTGTATCTTCAGTTACAACTAGCACAACTGAGTTAAACTACTTCACAACTCTCATAAATACACTTCCAACTCTGTTACAACTTTGAATCACTCGGTTACAACTAATTCCATTTGCATGTTCCACCAACCAACCACTCAACTCGAAATTCCTCTAGATAACAGATTTTCCACTTTAGTTAACTATTTCCAAGTGCTCATTGAGAATAGATTATTTTTTATTTTCCAACTAATATTAAGGGATAATAATAGTCGACATACATCTATAAATAGACATGCAATCTATAAATAGAACTTGCACATACATCTATAAATAGACTTCATCTATAAATAGAATTTTCTCATGCATCTATAAATAGACATCCACCTAAAAATACCCTGAGGCTCCATCCTAGTGTAGGTGAATAATTTTCACTAGGATCTTCTTGTTGAATCTCAACATCAAAGACCCATTTGTCTCTCAATTTTAACATTGCAACTAGATTCAGAGACCCCTGTAGTGAAATGTAACACTTCAGTATCAAGATTACAATTTTCCATTTCTGGAGTGACACAATTAAAATTTTTTAACATAAATGACTAATTCATATACTTGTTGTACTTATATTTGGTCATATTTTTATTCTTGGACTATAATAGCCATTTATGTTAATCATTATTATTTTTTTCACTTATTAACTAGTCATATATTTTAATCCCAGACTAAATTATTCATTTATGTTAGTCGCTTTTAGTTTATTCACTTATTATTTAGTCGTATATTTTATCCGTAGACTAAATTAGTCGTTTAAGTTAGTCATTTTTAGTTTGGTCACTTAAAATTACTCAAATTTAGTAGTAATTCACTTGAAATAATTGTGGTGACTAACGTTTTTAGTCACCTAGTCACTAATTTCATCATTTTCTACTAGTGGCAGTTCTTTTTCGGCAACAGAGCGCAAATTTATGCAGTTTCCCTTCAGCAATAGTGCGCATGCGCACTAGACTTAACTTTGTACCTGCGCAAGCCTTAGAAATTTTTAAAAAAATATCTTTCCTCTTGACTAGAGTATGGATTTTGATTTCTGAGTGGTCATTATGTTTGTGTTTACCTTCAGAGTCCTTTTGTGATCTTGTTTGAATGTCGTAGTGAAGTCTATTTTAGAATCATTCTTTTTCACAAATTTGAGGAGGGTTTCATCTGGGTTGTTTGCTAATTGATATAAAAGAGATAGGGTGCTTCTAAGATCACTGATTCCCTGTCTTTTTCTATCAAATATGCCAGATTTGTTATTTATCTTACTTGTTTGAGAGAAATACTTTTCTTATTTGTGAAAGATCTTCTAGATTGGTGAAGTTAGGGGTTTCTAAAAAAATGGTGTTTTTTGTGAAAGAGTGCTTCTATTCTTTGAATGTTAAAATAAAATAATTCCTTTTTCAATTTTGAATTTTTCATAATTGCACTTATAGATATCATTAATTTGAAGCATTCATTACAAAATTGCATTTTAGAGTTTTATTGGTTTCTCCACAAAATTTGAAGCATTGTGAGTGATTGCTTGTGAAAGAGACTTTGTATGTTTATTTGACTTGTTAAGTGAACTGAAATTTTGATTTAATTTCTGCAATTGAATTGTTTCAAAGTGAAATTGGAATTTTGTGGAAAATAATGTTATTGGAATTTGAGTTTTTGCATTTCTTTTTAAAATAAAAAATACTCTTACTCTCCTATAACTAGGAATTCATTAAATGAAAAGATTACGATTTCATATTTGACTGCATTAGAGTATTTTTGAGTTGGTCAAAACATCATCAGTTTCACATCCATAACCCTATGAGTAAATAACAACCTATTAACATAGCGTCATTTAAACTTAATCTAGAATATTTTACATTTTTAGGGCTCTTTCCACCAACATAGAATAGGTTAGTGCATTGGAATAGTGAAGTGAGTAAACTTTCCAAACCTATAAAAAAAAAATAGAATATTGTGATAGGGAGTAAATCCAGTTACTAAAATTTTTCTCTGGGTATTTCCTCTTACACAGGAGTCAATCACAATATCATATTGGACCCGATGAGGTAATCGTACCTACTTCATTAGTTACGGTAGAAGATTTTCACACATTACAAATGGTGCTAAAAGGTACTTGGGGTCACTTGTAAGTAAACCTCAGATTTACCATGTTGAGGAGCTTTCAAGGGGATTGAGCTTTGTTACTCTTCCCTTTCATGTACGTCGGATTTTCAACTGTCCCACCAGGTTGAATTGTTATAGATGGTAACCTTAGTGACCATAATCTTAGGGTTTTTCCCCAAGGTGACGGTAGAGGGAAGGTATCTAATGTACCTTGAACAGACGTTGACTAGACTCAATTGGAACTTTTGGAGGGTAATCTTCATTCGAGATGGCACAATTGTAGTTACTTGCACCAGATTGTTTCATTAAGCGGGTTTTCAGGGTAACTGGTTCCATTTATCTATATATTTTCACATTGATTTCTGTGACATTCGATTTCATCACCAACTAGTGATTTCGCTATGAAAACATTGTTTGTGTGGTTTGACTCCTAGATTTTTTAGTGCATGTTATTTGTGTGTGTGTTTTTTTTTAGAGGCCTTAGTTTAGATTTCTTGATATTTTGTGATTTCTTAATTAAAATTCATCGTGGCTGATATACCAATACATTCATGGAGAATGCAGGGTAAACCCCCTGATTATACACTTAGTCAATTAGAGAAAACTAAGACTGAAAGGTTAAAGTCTATTGAAGTTCAACAAGAAATTTCAGCACCTACACTAGTGTGGGACCAGGAGGTCCAAGCAGCACCTACACTGGTGTGGGCTAAATTTGGTGCATGTATATTTTAGTTTTCCCTTAATTAAGATGGACAATAAAATGTAGTCTAATATCCAAATAACTTGTAATAGTTAATTGAGTGTGATAAACTCAGTTAACTCATGAATTTTGAGTTGAGGATAGTTGGTAAGGCACGCAGAGTAATTCTATTTGTAACAAATTTTGAAGTGCAATGGTACATTAATTAATGTAGTTTGTAATCAGTTTAACTCAGTTAAGTGAGTTAAACTCAGTTGTGCTAGTTGCAACTGTTTGATACACTAGTGAGAGATCAAGTGAATTAAATATTATTTGATTCACAATCAGTGATCTCACATGCAACTGAGGATTTACTATTATTAGTTGCATGCATGTTAGTTCCAATGGAGACCTAGTTGAGATCTAGGTGAAAGGGAAGTTGACTATCACTTGTAGGATTATTGGGTTGCAACCAAACACCCATTTGATTTCTCATGATCCTTGTGCAGTCAAGGAAGGCCAAAATTCCTATGGAATAGGGATTTCATTCCACATGAATTGCACAAGCAAGGAAAGCTATCCAGAGGCAGAAAATTGGCTAAGTATTGATCATTTTTATCCAGGATAGTGTGAGACAGTTAGGTGCGTACAGGAGTGCTCTTGTGACAAGAGTTATATGTAATTGTTTCATGTATCAGTGATGAATATACAATAGAATATAGTGGGGTTTGATTGATTCTTCTTTGCTTCATGTGAATGGTGATTGTGTTTTTAATTCCGCAATTGATTTGTAGAAGTGATTCGATATATAGCTTTAGAAAATTGTTAGATAGGATTAAATCCATGATATACATGCTTGTTGTATAATTTTGACATGGTGTCAGAGCACAGGAAATCACAATGGTGAAGGAGGAGTTGAGTTTGTTACTGGATAGAATCTGAATTTGCAGAAAGACTTTCTTGTTGCTACAGCTGATTTAGGATTGAAATGGCTTTCAATGGCTTGATATTGGAGTATGCACTCGAGGGCAGATCTAACTATATTTCTTGGAAGGACGGGATGGATGCAATACTTGAAGGCAATAGCTTGAAGTAATTCATTGACAATGATGTTCCTAAACCCACTGTGACAGATGCTGCAAATCTTGATGCATGGCATAAGAAAGTGGCAAAGGCGAGGAGGATCCTACTAGTGGGAGTATGAGACCACATTGTCTCAAGTATCCATGGAAAAGAAACACCATATGCTATGTGGGAAGCTTTGATGGATCTATTTTAGAGTAGTTGTGACCATAGGAAATTGGCACTGAAAGATAAACTCAGGAAGATCAAGATGGAGAAAGGTGACTCCATGCCAAAATATTTAACAAAGTTTGTCCAATGTCGGGATGAGGTGGGGAGCATTGTCATTACTGTAGCTAATGATGATTTGGTGATTTTAGCTCTCCTAGGACTTCCCAAAAGTTGGCATAGTTATCAAGACTCTATCAATGGAAGGGAAAAGTTGCCAGATTGGGAATGATTGTGGTTGGATTTGGTGCAGGAGGAGTTCAGACGGAATACCAAACATGGATCTTCATCTAAGAATGAAGATGAAGAATATTGTGCTTTGGCTACCAAGGTGAATAAGGGGAAAGGAAAGAAGTTCCATTCCAAATCCAAGTCCAAAGATGGAAAGAAGGGCGACATGTCCAAAGTGAATTGTTTTCACTGTCACGAGTATGGGCATTATGCTGCTAACTATCCACAAGAGAAGAAGAATAAGAAGGCTTCAGAATCTGCAGCTGGTGAGACTTTGGCCAAGAAATTTTAGATTGACTTCTCATTGATCACATGCATGGTGTTAAGTTCATTTGGATCTGTGTGGTATTTGGATATTGGTGGATCCTTTCACATGACAGGAGACAAGGAACTTTTCAGTAGCTTGGAGGAGAAGGATCTCCAGATGCATATCGAAATGGGTGATGACGGGCAGTACAGTGCTGTCGAGATTGGTACCATTACCTTCTAGAGGCAGTCAGGTAAACCCTTTCAATTAAAATATGTAATGCATGTACCAAGTTTGAAGAAAAATTTAGTTTTAGTTGCAATGTTGGAGGATAGAGGCTATGATGTTGTTTTCAGTGAAGGAAAAGCTTTTGTGCGACACAAAACAATAGGAAAAGCCAAGAAGATTGGGATTCGAGTTAAGAATCTCTACGAGCTACATGTAGATGGTTGTGCGAAATTTATGGGCAAGGCAGACAAAGTGGTGAGTCGGGATAAGGGCGAGTTATGGCACAGGAGATTGGGCCATATTCACCACGGAGCCTTGAAATTCATGCAACAGATTTCTACGGGTCTTCCCAAGGGTACACTTGCGTAGTCAAACACATGAAATGGATGTACTGTGGGAAAATATGTAAAGGCCACCTTTCATGAGAAGGATAATCGGGCCTCGGGGATCTTGAGAGAGTTCACACAGATGTGTGTGGACCATTCTTTGTTGCTTCGATAGCAAAGCATAAGTACTATGTGATATTTGTTGATGACTTTTCTCGGAAGTGTTGGATCTACTTCATGCAGAAGAAAGATCAGACATTCTCAATGTTTCTTGAGTTTAAAGCACTAGTGGAGAAATACATGGGGAATCAAGTGAAGGCTCTTAGGAGCGATAATGGTGGTGAGTACATATCTAACGAATTCAAGAACTTCTACAGCAAAGATGGAATTCAAAGAGAACTTATAGCACCTCATAACCCACAACAGAATGGGGTTGCTGAAACAAAGAGCAGAACGATTGTAGGTGCAGCAAGAGTGATGTTGCATGATCAGGACCTACTGATGCACCTATGGGCGGATGCATGCAACACAATGATATTTGTGCAGAACCCTTGTCCTCATAGGATACTTGGCATGAGTACACCAAAAGAGGCTTTCACTGGTAAGAAACCTGATGTTTCACATTTTAAGATTTTTGGCTCATTTGTTTATGTTCATGTGACCAAAGACGCCAGGAAGAAGCTGGAACCAACAGCTGAGATTTGGAATTCTGTGGGGTACATTGAAACTCCCCACAAATATCGGGTGTATTTTCCAAACAGCAGAATGACTTTTGTGCGATGGGATATAAAATTTGATGAGGAGGAAGCCATGCAATTTTCCCTTGAGAGGGAGCTAGATTTTCATGCAGAGGAGGAAATCTTGGTTCCTAGGGATGAGCCTCAAGATGTGGAGCAGCCACATGCGAAGGATCATGGAGTGGCAAAAGAAACTCATGCAGAGCCATCCATCAGAAATGGTAGAAGGCGCACAACGAAAGCGGATAGATTGAGCCTTGATGTTGTAGAGAATGTGGGAGCCTCTACTTCACAGCGCAGACAGAGACAGTCTCCAGAGAGGTTTACTGGATACATGGCTCTTATGAGAAAATGTATTGTGATTGAACCATCTTCCTTTTAGGAGGCAGTGCAGCAACCAATTTGGGTTGATGCAATGGTGGAGGAGTATGACTCCATTGTCAAGAACAGTGCATGGGAGATTGTCCCAAGACCGATCGGTAAATCAGTGGTTGGATCTAGATGGATCTACAAGGTAACGAAAGTTGTTGATGGGAGTGTGGAGAAATACAAGACCAGATTTGTGGCCCAAGGATTCTCACAGATTGAGGGGATCGATTATGATGAGACTTTTGCACGAGTTGCAAGGTACTCTTCCATTAGATCCATCCTTGCACTCTCAGCGCAGATGGGGTGGTGCATTCATCATATGGATGTGAAAAATGTGTTTCTCAATGGAGCCATTGAGGAGGAAGTGTACATAGAGCAGCTAGAAGGTTTCAATATCTTCAGTATTGAGTCGCACGTGTGTCGACTCAAGAGAGCATTGTTTGGGATGAAGCAAGCACCTCGTGCTTGGTACACTCAGCTTGACAATTATTTCACCAAACTGGGCTTCACCAAAAGTGAAGCTGATGCAAACCTGTACCAGATTGTGGTAGAGGGTAAGCTATTGACTATTGTACTTTATGTTGATCATCTAATTTTGACTGGTGATGAGCATCTTATACACTCATGAAAGGAGGTTCTTGCAAGGGAGTTCAAAATGAAGGACATGGGACTCTTTCATTATTTCCTTAGTTTGGAAATTTGGCAGCGGGATGGTGAACGTTTTGTTTCGGAAAGAAAGTATGTCAAAGAGATACTAGGTAAGTTTCACAAGGAGAGTTGCAAACCCATGGACACTCATCTTCCAGGAAATTAGAGGAAAGAGGATGCTACTTCTAGAGAGGTAGTGGATGATACTGTCTACAGGAAGTTAGTTGGTTCACTGGTGTATCTAGTGAACACCAGGCCAAACATTTGCTACTTAGCCAACTGAATCAAGCTATGGTTAAGCCTACCAAGCTCTTTTGGAAGCCCGGGAAGAATGTCTTGAGATACAAAAGGGGCACATGAAAGTATGGATTATGGTACAGACAGACAGAGGGAGTGAAGCTTCAAGGCTTCAAGGATGCAGATTGGGTAGGCATTCCATCAGACAGAAAGAGCACATTAGGAGGGATATTCAGCATAGGATCGACAGTGGTTTCTTGGTACAGTAGGAAGCTACAATGTATGGCACTCAGTTCAGCGGAAGCAGAGTACATGGCAGAAATTCATGTTTCATGTGAGGCTATCTGGATGAGAAAGATCTTGGTTGGTTGTTTGGTTCTCAGATGGATCCGACAGTGATACATTATGATAATTAGAGTTGCATTCAACTCTCAATTAATCTTCTGTTTCATGATAGTTCCAAGCACATAGATATCCAGTACCACCATCTTAGAGATCGTGTGAAAAGGTGAATATTGTTACTTCATTACATTCTCACGGAAGATCGGGATGCAGATATTCTAACAATGGCGCTTTCCAGGAGAAAATTCGAATACCATAGAGGTAGGATTGGGGTGAAGGATAATCCCTTTCTTGTTGAGAGGGAGTGTTGAATTTCAACAAGAAATTTCAACACCTACACTAGTGTGGGACCAAGAGGTCCAAGCAATACCTACACTAGTGTGGGACCACAGCTCTTAGCAGCACCTACACTGGTGTGGGCTAAATTTGGTGCATGTCTATTTTAGTTATCCCTTAATTAAGATGGACAATAAAATGTAATCTAATATCCAAATAACTTTTAATAGTTAACTGAGTGTGATAAACTCAGTTAACTCATGAATTTCAAGTTGAGGATAGTTGGTAAGGCATGCAGAGTAATTCTAGTTGTAACAGAGTTCGAAGTGCAGTGGTGCATTAGTTAATGCAGGTTGTAATCAGTTTAACTCAGTTAAGTGAGCTAAGCTCAGTTGTGCTAGTTGTAACTATTTGATACACTAGTGAGAGATCAAGTGAATTAAATATTATTTAATTCACAATAAGTGATATCACATGGAACTAAGGATTTACTATTATTAGCTACATGCATGTCAGTTCCAGTGGAGACCCAGTTAAGATCTAGGTGAAAGGGAATTTGACTATTAGTTGTAGGATTATTGGGTTGCACACGTGCAATCAAACACCCATTGGATTTCCCATGATCCTTGCATAGTCAAGGCAGGCCAAAATTCCTATGGAATAGGGATTGCATTCCACATGAATTGCGCAAGCAAGGCAGGCTGTCAGGAGGCATAAAATTGACTAAGTACTGGTCAGTTTTATCCAGGACAGTGTGAGACAGTTAGCTAAGTACAGGAGGGCTCCTCTGAGAAGATTTGTATGTAATTGTTTCATGTATCCATGTTGAATATAAAATAGAAGATAGTGGGGTTTTGAGCAGCATGCTTTCCCCAGGAAATTATTTGTGTTATGGTTTGATTTATTCGTCTTTGCTTCATGTGATTGGCGATTTTGTTTTTAATTCGGAAATTTATTTTTAGAATTGATTCAATATATAGCTTTAGAACATTGTTAGATCGGATTGAATCCATGATATACATGCTTGTTGTATAATTTCTAAAAAATCAACAGGATCTGGGTCTTCAGTTCAACCTGAAACATCTATCATGGTATAATGTGAAACTAAAGTGAATCAACCTCAAGGATTTGAAACAAACTTAGTACAAACTGAACCAGTAGTTATTGAACTATTTTATTAGAATATGATACTGGTGTGGTCTCAGATACACATTTAACTAAGCCAGAAATTTCTAAACCTGAGTTTGATGTTTTGGAACACGAGTCTCCTTCAAAGGTTATAACCCCTACTCCTGCTCCACATTTACCCAAATTAAAACTTATTATTACCGAGAATGTACCTCCTGGTCTCATTATTATCGAAGATATTACTGCAGGCAATGCAGAAGAAACTCCAAGTAGTCTATTTTTTCCAGTGAACATACCCTTCCTCTAGACTTTCCTATTTCTCCTTTTCAATCGAATCCTTGGTATCTTACACCTTTTGAATTTTTACATCAAAATGGTTTAGTTCATCCACATCACCGAATTCCTTTTTACTCTTTTCCCAGAGTTAATATGTCATAAATTATTTCTATAAGTATGCCTACATATACATCCATGTTTTCAATTTCTCCAGAATCATTATGATATGGTGGGTCATCAATTCCTCCTGGATATCAGTCACTTTCTGGGACTTTTTCAGGATCTTCTCCTTCCTCTCAACTTTCTACTATGTCAGCTGGTTTATCAGCTTCTATTTCCCAAGGTTTGACATCGTAAAAATATATTCATATGTTTTATGACGGTGTAGGTAATCCTCAAGTTAACCCAACATGTGGTTATAACCCTCCTGGGGGGAAACCACCTCCACCTGGAGGGGAACCTTTTGTTGGCTCATATCCTACAATTGGAGGACAACCTTTAACTAGAAACTATCAAAGTTATGGTCATATGCATCAAGTTGGATTAGGTCAACCCATTGTGTCACAACCCTTAGAAGGTTATCCTTATCTAGGGATGAATACAATTTGGAACACTTTTTTTGCTCAATAGCCTTTGCAAGTTTCTCCACAGATGCCAATTTACCAACCTTCTCATCCTACTGGACAACTTTCTCTAACTCAAATCCAGAAATTTGTTCATGGTATTCCTCAAGTTAATCCACAAATATCTATTCAGAAACCGAGTCAGCAACCTGGTTTGAGAAGTCCATACACTCCTCTCCAATATGATGTGCAAAAATCTATTCAGCAACCAAGTGCACCTCAAATTCCCATCTCAGAAGTATCCCAAACTTTTGTTCCAATTACACCTAAACTATCGGTGAAACCTATTACACAAGTTATTCCTCAAACATATGTTTATCAAGCTGGTCCTATAACCCATTCTATTCCTCAAATACCTTTGGGATAACCTGATATGGGAACTCTACAAACATCGTATCAAGGCCAACCTTTTCAGTTCCAGTTCTTTCAAGGTCAGCCTTATCAGATTCAGTTATTTCAAGGACAACCTTTGCAAAGCCAACCCTTTAAGGGGAAATATTACTTGGGGAAGATGGTCCAAAATCCGCCTTACCAGAGTCAACCATACCCTGGTCATACGTTTCAAATTCTTTCTCAACCTCAGTTTGGTATGGCTAACCCTAGTTATCCTGGAGGAATGCAAATCCCAACCACTCAAGCCATCCCAGGATATCTTGGATATCCTCCTCCAGGTACTGGACTTGTAGGTTTTAACCCTGAACATAAATTATCTACACACGAATCTTATAACAGAAAATAAACAATAGCGAGAGCATAAAACATAAAACAAATAAACACAGAGATTTTCCCCTGGATCCCAAATCGGGACGACCCGACGATTTTTCATTATATTCCTTTTAGTGTTACAACACATATATATACATCATAAACATACATAAACCCCAAATCCATTTAACCACAGTATTAGAACATAGCAGTAGTTTCCCTTAATGGGATCTACAAAATACCAGGGGCCGAAAACCATCGAACCCCAAAACCATGTGCAAAACCATGCACAAAACCATGGGCGGATCCGCCTGTGAGTGGGTCCGCACAAAAAACAAATTTTGGCTGGGGCGCTGCCCCGGACCCCAACGATGGGGACTGCTTCGCCCCTCATGACCCCCCAGCTACGCCCGACGCAACATACAGCGCGTGGGGCTAATCGTGGAAAGAATATAACACATACCCAACAGGACTTATCTGCAAGGTTATCATTTTCCACAATAAGATCCCAACCGCCAGTTACCGTTTATTGCAACTTTGGATTTACTAGATTTGTCTAAGCTAAAGAATGATCATATTTACTATTTACCATTTTGGCCGACAATTCCCACAAAGTTTCCCATTGACATTCCGAAATTTGAAGGTAAATCAGGAGAGGACCCTTCAAACCATGTCATGACGTACCATCTATGGTGCGCATCAATTCCATTAATCGACGATTCCATTTGATTACGACATTTTCAACGAACTTTAACCAGCTCAGCAACAAAATGGTACATTGAATTACCGCGAACTTCTTTTCACAACTTCAACACCTTAGCCAATGCTTTCTTGACACATTTTTAGTTACACATCCATTACGATCTGGTACAAAACTTTTAACTTATTTAAAACAAAATTAGTCTACCTATATTTCCGATCATATCCACAAACGGAGACGTAGACATCGTTTGGTTAAATTTTTCATTCCAAATTAGATTTTGGCTGAGTGGTTTACTAAATCTTTACTTCTAGTCATCACTAAATATGTTTCCAAGGGAGGCATTGTAACTAAAGAACAAGTTAATGCTCGTGCCCAATATATAGACCTTTTTTACACGCAGTCTCATGCTTTGTAGGACAAAATTCCGGATTGTCCTCACCCTAGTCAAAAAACCACAACTCCTTTTGGCTCTCACATCACTGATGGTTTAATCGATTTTGTTAGCCAATCTAAGAGTAAGAAGACAAATTCCAAATCTAATACTTGTATTATAACTTTACCAGATTCACTTAAAGGAAATCCTTCTCCTGAAAATACTTCTAAGATTAATGTTGTAGATTAATCTACCAGTAAAAATAAATTGACCAGGGGTAATAAGAAAGGGAAGGGTAAAGAAAAAAAAACACTTCCTCGAAATAGAAATAAAATAAAAATGAATCATCTGACGAAACTAGAAATACTCTTTATGCTTGTCTAATCAGTGATGAAGACTATTACACCAAGGAGTTCCCTCATCGCACTGAGGTAACTAAATTTGTTAAAGGTTCACCCACCCCTGTTGTTTATAAAGATCCATTCCCTTCTCAAGACAGTAAGATGGTCTCACACAATAATTCTTCTTCCATCCCATTGGTGGATATCATGATGATGTCTTCTCAAGTTATGGTTGCTATGAGATCTCAAGATTATGGATCTAAGGGTCCTGTCAATGGAAACATTATTAGTTCACCCAGTCAAGATTCCACGTCAATTCTTCCTCCTTCTGAACCATTACAGATAGAAAAACCTAGTTCTGACATGATGATTTGATCGCCTCCTAAAAGAGTTCTTCAAAAGTCAACATTAAATCCACATGCATGAGTTGATATGAATTACAACATTCGTGTAAATCTGGCTATGTCACCTTCTGCAATGTCGGCCCTAGAAGTGCTATAAACTTGTCCATCACAAAGGAAAATTATTTTTTTCAGCTATAGGATCTATTGATCCTCGGTATTCTAATCTCATTATATTCGATCTAGAAAATTATGTACCTAGACTTCCCCATCAACTGGCATTCCAAATACCAGTTTTCGTCAAAACCAAACGGGTCTTTCTCATGGTAATTGGCAAAGGAACATCTACATGTATTATGTATATTTCTTGTTGGAAATACCTTGGTTCTCTAGCTATCAATCAGCCCCCCAAAAATTTTAACGCCTTTGATGGAAGAGGTGTTCAACCATATGGGATTATAAATGATCTATCTATGGAGATAGAAGGTAAAACAGTTGCAGTTGAATTTGAATTTGATGATGCTCGACTTCACTATAACCTTTTAATGGGATGAAGTTGGTCTTATGTTGTGTCGGAAATAGTCTTGTCATATTTTCGAATGATAATTTTTCCCCATAAAGGGGGAATTGTAAAAGTATACCAACTGTCTAACTACACTTCGGACCCTACCTCTACAAGTAGTATACCCTTTGGTGGAAAGTTGAATAGTCTGTATGAAGATGTTGGGGTAGGTTTGCTTAAGGATCCATCTCTCATAGTAATTGTTGCAATACCTTCACCTAATTTTCCTCATAATGTTTCCCATATCAACATGATTACATCAAGCACAATACCATTGTCTGATCCTTGGACTGTGCCTTTAGAGTCTGAATTGGCCTTGTACGGTAGTGAGATTCCTTTAAGCTCGTTTGAATTGGCTTATCAAGATTTTAAACCACTTTCCATCCCATCATAACCAAAACTAATTAAGTGAATGTGATTAGTGATGACTATTATAATTTGTCACATTTAATAGTAATATTATTTCTTGATCCCTTCGGTAACATATTTCAAACTAATGGGAGTATCATGGAAGTCATGACTTCAGATGAATTTCCATGGAATGATTATCATCATTGTTCATCCTTTCTACCTGAACTTGATAAAATCGAGGATGATTTTTCATCTATATTTTCAGATGGGATTTTATATAGTCCTCAATTTCCTATGTAAATCATTCATTCGAATTCTGAAACAAATCTAGGAAACATATCTACAAAATTACCCATCCACATCTCAGTTAAAACTGGAATTACAGAGAACATTCACATAGGCGCTTTGTGCTCCCTTGACGAAATTGAGACATATAAAGCCCTATTTCAATAATTCTGTGACATCTTTTCCTAGTCCTATGAGGAAATGCCAAGAATTGACCCCAACATTGTAGTTCATGAAATTAATACATACCCAGATGCCAAACCTGTCAGAAAGAGATTATGTCCAGTTCATCTGCAGAAAGCTACTACTATTAAAGATGAAGTTAAAAAATTACTTAGAGTAGGTTTCATTTACCTTATTACCTTGACTGATTCGATATCCAATATTGTTCTAGTGAAAAAAAATCAAGGGAATAATAGAGTATGTGTCGACTATAGGGATATCAATAAATCTTGTCCAAAGGAAAATTATCCTACTCCTTATATCGACTAAATTGTTGATGATTGTGCCTGTTTTATGGAAATCAAACCTACGGATAGATAAGTTTCCATAAGTGTGGTGGTCGCACCTAGAACAACAGATGAAGGGCTTGACCTTTTCCTTAAGATTAATAGACAAGAGAAGAACACTTTCTTATGTTCCTTCGCTATTCTTCGTCTCCCTTTCGTCACTTTTGTCGCTCTCAATCGAACTAAACTCGCTTGATTGGTACCTGCAATGGCTAACAGAAGATAGAAAATGACATAAAGGTATATGATCTATTCATCTTAAGCAAATTGAATCGATTTCATTTGAAAATACACATATGAAAGCATGAACACATGTATTAGGAAAGGAAAAAAACTCTTTATTATAAGGTAGAAGGAGAAGTTACAACAAGTTGGATCGATTCGATGTAAACTCGCTCTAGCTTCAGTCATGTCCTCATCACATCAGCAACATTACTCCAGTAGCATAACATTACATGAAAACAATACCTCAAAGAGTTGTCATCTTACCAGCATAACTCTACAAATTCAAATTATTTCTCTCTTGTGCACTATGATCAGTGCTCAATTTATAAGAATCGAGGGTAGTTTGGCATTAATTTGTCATTGAATAGCTTTTCCATAAATGTATGAGGAATTTTCCTTGTTCAATGGAATAGGAGGATAAGTGATTTAATGGCTCCATGGTCTTCATATTTGAAGTTATCAGATAGTGTGATAGATGGAACAACTTCTAGAAGCCACTAGAAGGTGGGAATATTCCTGGAATCCTATGAAAAAATTTCTCCCAGTCGACCAATGCACTTTCAAGTGCGCCTAGATGCTCTACAACACTGCATTTCATGGGAGAAAATGCTCTGCAAAGCACTTATTGCAGTATATGGGTGCGTTGATGGCTCAATGGATCACTTCAACTGGACTTCAAGAAGTGAAACTTTCATGGATGAAAACCAACAATGGGATGACTTGTTTAAGGCAAGTAGAAACTAATTTAGAGTATGATAGACCCTAATTTGAATTGATGTGGGTTTTTGGAGTGATGCCCAAATTGACCTGTAATAGCTTCCCCCTAAAGCATGAAGTCAAAAATGTTAATGTTGAATGATATGCTTTATGATGTGATGAGTAGGATCTGAAGCGAACTGTGACCTACATCAATTACAATACCTTACATAATGATATCTTTTTCATCTTGGACATGAATTGATGAGGGAGGAATACCCATACTTAACACATAAACTATCATAACATTAGAAAGTCGTCTATAGATATAGACCCATGATAAGATGGCTATCTGTGTAAATTCATCCTATGGATGATGTGGTACTACTCCTGAAATCGCAGCCCGAATGGATGAAAATAGATCCAGGGTCTTCTATCTAGTTCACTCAACCACTCAAGTACGAGCTAACCATGCGAATATGTGATCTGAAGTCAAACATGGGAAGACACCGTCTGATTACCAACCAATGATGTAAATCGTTAACAGATGTAGGAGAAACCAACGATGATGATAATGGCTCTCAAGGTACTGCAGTACATTCTACATGGTGTGAATAGATGATTTGATGTTGAACACCATAAAAAGTCTTTCGGTCAAAGGCCAGTGATGTCAACCTATCGCTGGAAGCGAGAAACTTACCCTTGATGTATGTAAGCTTCAAGGTGCTGGAAGGGTGTTTCTAATTCAACTTCCTTGATGATGAGTTTATTTCGACAGGAAGCAACTTGTCGCAGGAGGGCCTTGATGTATCCCCCATCAACGACATGAAACGGGAGTAATGATTTCAGAGACAAAATGTAACTGATGAAGCAATGTTCATGGATACTGGTCATGAAATGAAGGTTTATGAGTATTGCAAAGGATGAGGAATTACTGAGTGACTTATCTTGAACATATCGACGACATTAAATGAGTTGGCAGCATTGACCCAAAACCAAAGTTATGGATGGTGTGATAGACCATAGGTATGATAGACCATCAAGCAGATAACCCAACCCAACAGCCACGGAGATGAAATGAATGAGTATCATAATCAAGAGCGACTTGCTACCATAAATTCATTTATCCCTTTCCAATTTTCCCAAGTCATTGTTGACCAGTACCTCTTTATTTTTTAACAAGCTTGAGGAGGATAACATATTCTTGATGTATAATTCCACCCTTTGGGTGAATCAACCGCTATATGATGTTTTAATGAGTCTAGAGAAGGTGAAACTCGATCTTGTCATGATGGAAAATTATGTCGCTATTTGATGTTTTAACGAGTCTAACGGTAGTGAAAACTCGGTCCTTTTTCATGTTTAGATAGCTTGAAAAGGGGACAAAAAGAAAACTCCACAATTTATTTTTCGTAAATTTGTCCCTCAGATCCAAAAAAGCATAAAATAATACCTAAGATAACCTCCTAGCCATTTTCAACTAGGATGTTCCTTTTTTGTAAATAATCTATCTGAGTCCAGAAAAGGGTTAAACTTATACTGAGTATATTTCGTTTCAATTCCTTTTACGAGCTCGAAAGGACAAGTGCTCGGAAATATTTTCATATTTTGGGAGTCTGAAAAGAGCTTAAAGAGGACTCTAGGGGGGTTCCTTTTTTATGTTTAACAAAGATCGAAAAAGAGATAAAGTAGGAGATCTGACCTTTCTCTTTCTATTGGTAGGATTCTTTTTCAGTTTCATGGAAATTCTTTATGGTTTTGGGGCTCCTAGGGTAAATATACAACGCTCTAGGACCAACACACCCTTGGATGTAGAAAAGTGCATTGCATAGGAGCTGGAATGAAGCTTAGGTGCTCTCCAACGCACTGTCTAAGGAACAGGGGTGCGTTGGGCGCAATTCAGAAATTTGTATTGTGTTTTGTGCCCAAAAATATCTCTCCAATTTTTTGCATGGAATGGATCCTAGCTAAGCTTATGGTTTGATTTCAAGCTTTGATTAGATGAGAATTTTGATTACATCGCGAGAAAGAGAACGCTAGGAACAATATATGGTTTCCCTAAATGATCCTAGCACTGTGAGAGCCCTCGGAGACTGTGGGTTACTCGAGTACTTTAGATTATCCGGGATGAGGCAACATTTGGAACTATTGCAGTTCTTGATTCGCTCATGGGATCTGGCACAACAACCATTTCACATCGGGGAAAAAGTGCTCCCAATATTGGTTGATGATATTTATTTTATGACATGTTTGTCGAGGCGTGGTGCCCCCATTTCCCTTGCGGGTTCTGTCCATGAAGGTGAGATAGTGAAGGACTACATTCGACAGTTTTTTCGTACAGGTACAGATCCTAGAAAATATGAAAAGATAAATATCAGGGATTTACATTATGTGCCTTTGTGAATGCTCCTATTCACTATCGCAAAGTTTGCTGGCAGCGTGACACTTCATGTTGCGAACAGATCATACATGCAGTATGCACTTGAGTGTCTCGAGCCAACCGTGTTCAACTAGGCTAATGCAGTACTCCTTCAGATGAAAGAATAACTGACCAAGGTGAAAAGTGAAAAGATGAATAATTTCAGCCATGGATCGATCTTGATCACTTTCATTCTGGAGCGAGTTCCATTGATGCAGCGACAGCATGTGACAATGGGTTTAGTTGGTCCTAAGGATCCACGGATGTAGTGGTGGGTAGAGTTTATGGCCATACATGTTGGTCAGTCATCCATATCATTCTCTATTGCATTCTTTACTTGGATTTGATGGCAGCATATCATCATAGAGGAGCGTCCATATGCAGGGATGGATTTCCGTGGAGACCCAGATTTGATTTTACCAACTGGTGCTCAATGGGGTGCTATAGGTAAAATGTTTTGACCATGTTTTTTTTTTTTTGGTTTTTTACATATTTTGTGTTTCTTATGTTTCCAAGACTAAAATAAATATGTTTTATGTATGCAAATCTAGGTATTATTCGACTAGTGGGCCGTGCACAACAGGCAGGTGAACCAGCAGAGACGATTTTTGGGAGAGAAATCCTTCAGGATTTGGATTTAGCTGAGACTCTAGCTGAGTTACAGCAGCATGTAGAATGGCTGACTCTCAGGATACCAGATGTCTGGATCTAGGAGTTACCGATGACGTTGCAACACCATACTATTGGTGTGCCTAACCGATGGATGAGGCTATTGTGCATGATAGCTCAAGCAGTGACCTCCTATCATGAGAGCCACTAGATCTACTTAGGATATGTTATATTTGCATACATTTTGAGGTCATATGACCAACATGTCCTGGGCACAATTTTTGTAAAAAACTAGATTGTATATCTATTTTAATTTCTTTGTTTTCCTATGGTTATGTTCAATCCTACTCAATTGCGTGATGTGAATTGAAAATATATTTTTACATATATTGAAAATGTTTATTTAACACGTAATTCGCTAAAGAATCAGTTAAAGTGTTAAAGTTTCTAGAAATTTGTTGATATTGGATGTAATCAAAATGTCTTTCCAAACGAAAAAATCTAAGGAACATGCGATGAATAAATGGATTTCGAAAAGTATAAACACTAGTAAGTTGTTGTACAACAAGTTGTGAATCGAGCCTAATGATGATGCAGTGAATGCCAAGTGAAATGGCATCAAAGAGGAGTACGATCGATGTGCTATACTCAACGATATTTTTCGTGGATTGACCATTACAAATCCATTGGAAACTCACTAACTCGCCACTTGGAGCGAAGATGGCCCATACTACAGAATATAGATTATGTGTACTATGACTAGCACCATGGGCATAACCAACAAATGGTTTTGAAGATTCTGACATCTGCAACAAAATGCAAACAATATTACTATCTATATTAAAAATCTTGAAAGACACATTGTGACACACACACAATCAACACGTATATACAGTATCATACAGTGTTTACTATGCAGAATCAAGCTTAGTAATGTTTAAGAAACATCCCTTTCCGAGGCTGTGACAATGGAATCCCATAATAATCTACCAACTCATAGGCACCCTTTTCTAGAACACACTTGAAAATATAGGTGACATGCCATAATGGTACGAATTTTCATGTTCCTATATTATCAACTTCCTGATCATAAAGCAAGACCAGGTCTCCTTCCGAGAAGGTTCGAGGCTTGACATTGCAGTCATATTGCACCTTGATTCGTCTCTTATGTGCTTCGTTGGCCAATGTGGCTTCATGACGTGTTTCATCTAGATGGATGAGGTCTAAAAGATGTGCCTCTTCATCAGAAGTGTCGGGTAGTAGATCAATCACGAGTTTCGAGGATGGAATTTCATATTGAATCGGCAAGATAGCTTCCAGACCATAAATGAGGTGAAAGGGAGTAAATCTAGTTGCGTTTCTCACCGAGGTTCAGTAAGCCCACAAATTCAAGTACAAGATTAAATGCTAGTTTCGTTTATGAACCCCAATCATTCGTTGAAGCATACGCTTAATAATTTTGTTGATGGATTCAAATTTTCCATTAGCTTGTAGATAATAAGGGGTAGAACTATCATGTGACAGTCCTAACTTGGCAGTCAACTCAGTCATCATGTCATTGCAAAATTACTTTCCATGATCTGTGACTATGGCTTTTGGTACACCAAATTGTGTACCCACATGGTTAAAGAAAAATAATGTAGTTATCTTTCCTGTGTTGCTAAATGTAGGCATCGCCTCGGCCCATTTGCTAAAATAGTCGACATCGACAATAATATACCCATGCCCCCTGGCCGAGCGACGGTTACATGTCATCAATTCAATGTCCCATTTGAAAAATGGTCCCACAGCGGCGACAGGATGCATTGGTGTTGGCGGCACACGAGTTTTACAATCAAATATCTGGCAAGCATGACAATTTCTGACCGCGAGAATGCAGTCGCGAAATATGGTAGGCCAAAAGTAACTAGTGCGGATAATATTCTGCACTGTAGCAAAACCAGACAAATGTCCACCATAGGCACCAGCATGGAAATCACTTAAAACTTTCTCGGACTCCTCATGAGTGAGGCACCTACATAAAATTGTATTGACACCATGACGATAAAGTGTATCGCCGACGATCAGATAATCTTTGGCTTGGTATCGAATACGTCGCTATTGCGAGTGAGAGGTACTATTGGGTCAGAAACTTTGGGTCTGGAGATATATTGGATAATCTCCATACCATTGGTCAAATGACGTGATAAAAAACAAAGATTCATCCAGAATGTATGGTTTCATTGTAGTCTTAGTTCTACTAGAGGGAAGTGTAGAAATTATATAACTTATGTGTTATATGTCCAAGATTCTCCTGATCTTACACTATTTTAACTTCATGAAAAATACAGAATCTATTCCACCATTGATCATCATATGCGGAAATTAAATCAATTGAAATGCACACATGAAACAATAAAAATTCACACACATTAACACAATTGTTTAATAGGAAATCCTGAAGTTGAAAATCCCAACTATCTGTATACAATATATGTCATAGATATCATGTAACAATCCTCATACAAAGCTTATCATGTCAAGCTCTTAGTACAATACAATTGCTACACACTAATCAAGACCGATCTTGCAAATCCATGCATCGATCTTTTCCACCTGCTAGCCTACCTCTACTGAGCAATCCCTATTGAAGAATGGCTCTGAATGAGTTCGAATTCCTCCAAGATTGACTGCGCAATCCTCATTGGCATATCCACTGAGTGTTGGATGCAATCAATGCATCACTATAGTCACAACTGATATTCTATCTTGCCCTTTCACCTATCTCTCCACTGGTCTCCATTGAAACTGCCATGCACTATAGTTAACTGATGTATTCTTCAGTTGATTAATGAGTTATTATTTAGTGAATTAATTAACTAATTAATTCACACCACTCTCACTAGTGTCAATTAGATAGACTAGATACAACTAGCTCAACTGAGTGTAACTAAGTTAAACTAAATACAACTCCACCAACTACTTCTATAACTCCACCAAAATTTGTCACATGAGTTCTAAGTGAAATCCTCATGCATTAGCTCTAGTAAACTCTTGGGAACCCTCAGGAATAGCGTAATTCCTTCTGTCATCTGCTGTGCCACATCTGTGCACTTAACTGAAGTGCTCCAAGAGAATAAGATAATGTTTAGAGTCCAAATATTATTAAGAGCTAATAATATTCAACGTATCTATTTTTAGACTGGAAATCTAAAAATAGATTCCGCCCAATATGTCTAAAAATAGAAGTCCATCTATTTTTCCAACTTGACCAACCATCCACAAATAGCATCTTGCAACTCATAGAATATGATCGACATGTCTAAAAATAGACTTTGTGCCAAAAATAGCCTGCGGGCCCACTTAGTGCAGGCGACTCTTTTCACTAAGCTCATCATCTTCTTGAATCTCAACAGGAAGGTCACAAATAAGCTTAGTGAAAACAAAAGACTTCTTTGACTTGGATTTGATGAATTCCAAATCAAATTCCTACAAAATGACTATCCATTTTTAGTATTTTCCCCTCAGAAATTGACGTGACAGAATGTATGTCATAGGGTTGCAATCTAAAATTACAATGGTCTTCCAGAGCAGGATATAGTGGCGAAACATTTGTACAGCTTAAACGGCTACCAAAGCGAGCTTCTCAACATAAGTGTAGGTAACTTCCGTATCATTGAGATTGCGACTCAAATAATAAATTGGATGTTCAATCCCATCATATTCCTGGACTAAAACCATGGAAATGGTTGTATCTGTAGCGACGAGATACAATAAATAATCACTCTAATAACTTGGGGGATACATTAATGATGCTCGGATCAGGGTATCTTTAAGAACACAAAAGGAAGCTTTCGCAACCTCATCCCAATGGAATGGAGTCCCCTTTTTCAAGAGACAAGTAAATCCTTTAGCCATTTCAGCATAGTTGGGAATGAATCTCCTTAGAAATTTAGTCTTCCCTTGGATTATATGTAATTGAAGAAGGTTGGAAGGCGTAGGAAAATTTAGAATGGCCTAGACCTTCAAAGGATCAAATTGAATTTCGTCTTTCGACACGATGAAACTAAGAAAATCACCAGAACCAATACAAAACACACATTTTTGTGGATTGAGACATATTTTGTACTGGCAGCATCATAAAAATATGGGTCTCAAATGTAGTGGGTGGTCAGCCTGTTTCTGTGAATGGGAAGGTAAGTCATCCAGATAAGGTTGAACAATGTCTTTGATGTCATGAAAATCATAATTCAATGCCCTATGGAATGTTTCCCTAGCGTTATTTAAACCAAAAGGGATTTTTCAATAAGCGAATGTACCCTAGCGACAAATAAAAGTTGTTTTATATTGGTCCTCTAGGCGAATATTGATTTGATTGTAAGTGGAAAATCCATCCTGTTGGACGGATAAATCATTCTTGTGGATAAGACAGATCTCCCTAGTATCCTACGATAACTAGCAACAAACAGACAGATGTAAACTACTTTCTCTAGATTATATTTGATCTAGAATTATCTACAATGAAGGATTTAGGACTTACCTGTAGTCCAGCGCTGATCGTAGTCTTCTTTCCTATCGCTTTGAATACGTCTCCTTTCGGGATCTGCAATCAAAAACATGAAAGAATCAGAAGCACATGCATAATATAGATTAATTCACAAACCATAAATCTATCTTGATGATCAAGGAATTCAAGAAATAAGCCATTTAAATAAACAACTCATTGAGAAAATAGGATCCATTTGTATTATCTTTGATGAAAGAAGGAACCTTACAACTGTGTTCTCCTTGATGTTGTACAGGTTTTTTCAGGGTCCGGAACAAGCATTTCCTCTACTTTGACAAGCCTTTGCACTCTCTCGAATAACATACACATGAGTGTGTAATCATTCCCATGTGGTAATTAGTTAAGAGAGTCTGAGTTTTTGCAGCAATTCTCCTCAAAAAATCTCAAAGCCTAACTCCCCTTGAAGCTGAACTATGGCCTCAATTTATATCAAAAGAGAAGAGGTTGCAGCTCCAAATAAGAGGGGATAGAATCCTCTTTCAAAGGGATTAAGTTCCACATACCAAGGGGTAGGCTCCTTTAATGGAGGGATGAATATACATGAAAGGAGCAAACTTTCCACCAAATAATTGCTTCCAGAAGCTTCCAGATTCAACCAGCTGGGCTTCCAAATTTTACTTTCGCCTTCATTTTACCTTTTACAGGGAACCGCACCTTAAATGAAGAAAAAGTGCAGTCGATTCTGCATGTTCTAGAACAAATAGATGCGGCACCACAGGTAATACTAAGAGAAAGTGTGGTACAAGTATTTTTATGAATTTTATAAGCTTTTCTCTCAATTTCAAGGCTTGGTTTTAAGAAATTGATTTTTTTAGACTTCTAAGGGAGTATTGCATGAGTAATGATGAACCCATACAGACAGTAAAACATCACGGTGACAATTTTAGTGTAACAGATTTCCCCCTAAAGTGCGAAGTCTAAGACCATTTGAAGAGTGATGTGCTTTATCATTTCGACGATTAGCTTATGGACACCCCAGTCAGAATCCTGTAAAAACATTCAATGCAAAACATATATATATCATCACTGAGGTAGGCATTCCCATACTCAGATCAAATACTAACTAAAACTTGTTCTGATGTAGAAATGATTTTACTATCACATCAATAATGTAGACACAGTATGGGCGCAGCCATCTGTTTGTGAATAGTCTACTGCATAATGAATAATAAAACTCCTCACAGCCTGAATGGTGGAAACTAGATCCAGGGTCTTGATTCCTGATACCCGAACTAGTATGATTCTATCCATGCAATTGATTGTGTCGAAGTCGAACATGGTAGAAACCACTTGATTACCAGTCAATGATGTGAACTATTAACAAGTGTGAGAGAAACCACCAATAATGAAAATGGCTCTCAAAGTAATCAGTACAATCCATGGAATGGGAATAAATGATCTGAACTCGAACATTTCACAGAATCATTCGATTGAAGGTCAATGATGCAACCTGTCGTTGAAGGCGAGAAACCTGCCATTAGGGCATGCAGATTCCAAGGTATTGAAGGATTCTAGATCAACTTCCTAGATGATGATATGTCGTCGATAGAAAGTGATCCGTCGTAGGAAAGCCCACGACATGAAACCAATAGATCAAGTTTTGTAAAAATATTTTGCAAGGAATGAGTCAGGGATGGTCAACGCGAATGGAGACATATGTTTGCAATGAATGGTTTATTTGAACTAACCTCTGGAACACATAACGATACTGCAGATGGTTTGGTGAGAATTGACCTAAAGCTAATACCAAGAAACCGGCTGAAGACTTTCAATATGGTTTGATTAACTGATAGGCAAATGATTTTCCCAACCCAGGTAGAAATAGGACAAAAAGTATCATGTTCAAGAGTGGTATACTACTTTTTAAACAAAGTGTGACAAATGGATTCGTTTCCTCTCTTTTTTCCCCCGCCATTTCTGGAAAGTACCTCTTTATTTTTGACAAGCTTGAGGAAGATAACATTTGCTTGTTATATAAGCTCATCCTTCAGATGAGTCCAACTTAGTTTAAAATCAAACCCTAAGAAGGAGTGGTTCATTCTTGTTTGTATTCAACAGGTCCTTCACTGTTAAATTTTAACGAGTCTAGTATAGGAGAAACTCAGTGTTTTTCAATTTTAAGGAGTCAGAAGAAAAAACTTAAGAAAACTATGTGGGTGTACTTTTTCGTAAATTTAGTCTCTCAAGCCTGAAAAAGGATAAAATAATATAGGAGAGAACTCTATTGACCATGATTAGTCAACGTATACCTTTTTCGTAAATAGTCCATTTCAGTCCAGAAAAGGGGTAAACTTATACTAAAGGGATGACTGTTCATTTCCTTTAACGAATTCGAATAGTCAAGCACTCGAAAATATTTTCATCTTTAGAGAGTCTGAAAAGGGCTTAAAAGAGAACTCCAAGATTTCAATTTTTCGTAAGATTTAATGAGTTCGGAAAAGGGATAAAAATGTACTCATGTGGTTGACTTTCAATTTAATTTACAAGAAGGAAAAGACGGAAAGAACTCGGCATTTTCACGTGTTTTAAGAGAATGAAAGATAGCAAAATAATCTCTGGATTTTCATGAGTTTAATGAGTCTTGAAAATAATAACCGAAATAGACTCAAGATAGGTTTCATTTTTATACAAGCTTGAAACGTAGGAAAAATTATGCTTGAGAGTGGTTTCATTTTTACACAAGCTTGAAATGTAGGAAAATTGTGCTTGAGAGTGGTTTCATTTTTACACATGCTTTAAACGTAGGGAAACTATGCTTGACAATGGGTTTGTTTCATTTTTACACAAGCTTGAAATAGAGAAAACTATGCTTGTAAATGGTTTTAATGCCCCCCAAGCATAACTTGCTAGAGCATATACCCCCCAAGCTTCATTTCATTCAACTAAGTAGACTACTGGTTACTAATAGCTGGATGGAATTAAAGTTCATTTACGAGATCAGATGAAAGACTCGAATTAACATTTACGAGATCTAATCAAAGACTCGACTCAATTAGGAGAGGATTTGTTTCATTTTTTAATGATCTTGACACAGAAAAAGAACTATGCTCGAAGAAATCTTTCATTTTTTAACGAGGTTGACGCAGTAAAAGGAACTATCCTCGTAGGACTGTCTCATTTTTTAATGAGGTTGACACAGTAAAAGGAACTCTCCTCAAACCTGATTCATTTTTTAACGAGGTTGACTCAGTAATAGGAACCATCCTCAGAAACTACTATCTCTAATCTATCAATCTACTCTCTAAAATCTACCTACATAACCCACTGATTCATTTTTTAACGAGGTTGACACAGTAAAAGGAACTTTCCTCATAGGAACCTATTTCATTTTTTAACAAGGTTGGCACAAGAAAAGAACTATCCTCAAAATGATCTGTTTCATTTTTTAACGAGGTTGACATAGGAAAAGAACCATCCTCAATACCCACTAATTCATTTTTTAATGAGGTTGACATAGTGAAAGGAACTTTCCTCTTGGTGTCTGTTTCATTTTTTAACGAGGTTGACACAGGAGAAGAACCATCCTCATGGAATCTATCAATCTTCTCTCTACAATCTACCTATATAACCTACTGTTTCATTTTTTAATGAGGTTGACACAGGAAAAGAATTGTCCTCATCTAAAACATGTTTCATTTTTTAATGAGGTTGACACAAGAAAAGAGATTTCCTCTTTAATCATTGATTCATTTTTTAACGAGGTTGACACAGTAAAAGGAACTTTCCTCTTCGGTGACCTTTTTGTTGGTCGTTTTAATTGCTTCAACAATTCAAGTGCCACATAAATTGTCAAACTAGGAAGGTCTGTTTATTCCAAAGACAATCACACACTATATATGCTCAATTCCAAAAGCCAAGAAGGGTTGTAGTATTAATTACACAAATTATATTAATCACACTGCTCACACCTTACTTTTAACAAAGCTGAAGCCTACTTGTGTTACAGCAAAAACAATCCTCTGTTGCAGACCTTCATTAAAATAATCCTAGGAAAGATAATGAAAGGAATCACTCTACAGAAAAGAAGATCAATCAACCATAATGGAGAACAGGACCCTATTCCTCCAAGCAGGAATCTTCAGCACCTGTTTCCTGTTATCAGTCACACTACTAAAGAGAAAGATCAATCATCGGAGAACAGGACCCTATTCCTCCAAGCAGGAATCTTCAGCACCTGTTTCTTGTTATCAGTCACACTGCTAAAGAGAAATATCAATCATCGGAGAACAAGACCCTATTCCTCCAAACGGGAATCTTCAACACCTGTTTCCTGATGTCAAACTGTCACACATTCATTCCGAAAAAAAATGAATAGAAATAAAATAACTCACAGCTTCTTCAAAATGAACAGTACAGAATAATGCAGTAAATAAGGAAAACAGAGTTTTAGTAAGAAACAGAAAACTGCATAAATAATCTTCAGCAAACAATGTTTAATTAAGGTGTGAAATCATAAATAAGTTAACAGACTACAAGAGCAATTGGGTGAATCTTGTGATGAAGGCGGGCCCTTTCCTTCTCACAAGATTCCCCAGAGGAAAGAATTTAAATTGAAGCGCTCAAAAGAAACCTTTATTCATATGTCAAAAGAAATGATACATTACAATGGAGCCTTGCTCCTTTCTGCTCAAAAAAATGTATCTCGCGCAGTCTCTAACTCCCCTTCTAATGATGATGTCTCCTCTTTTTAAAGAGGAGACATCTATTACAGTTACATCAGAGAAATCCTATTTTTATCCAAATTTGATATTTTATTTTAAAACAGGGTCTTTCTATTCTTCCATAGCAAAATACTGTTACAATAGATACAAAAATACTGGCTTCAGAACAATCCGTGTAACAACTTTCCTTGCTTGTCTTCGTCTTGTTGCCATCATTCTTAAAATACACTTTCGAAATCACAAATCACGAGTAGTTTTCAGTAATGGGATTTGCGTGCCCATTGACTGTTTCAGCAACAGAATTGACTGTTTCAGCAACGGGTTCGACTGTTTCAGCAACACGTTCCTTATCATAGATTATCTGCGATATCTCAGCAACTGTATATCTTCGATTAATGATTAAATATAAAAGTAATGTGGAATTATATGCAAAACAAATTAAACATAGAGTAAAGAGAAGAACTTTGTATACCTTTGGGAAAAATGGATAGGAATGATAATGTACACTTTAGATATGGACTAAAAAGAGTAAAGAGCTGGCAAAAATATGTAGTCAAAATGGTACATTATGAGGTCCTAACATGCCCCCCAACTGAAAGGGTTGCATGTCCTCAGGAAAATTTTAGTCTGAATCAGAGTCTGAATACTGACTCTTTGCATGCAAGTTACTCAAGCAATAACTATGGAAGGTGGTATCTGTCGAAGTTCTAAATCCTTGATTACTTTGAAATTTCTGCCATGCTTCTGCCTCATCCCTGTTAGCCAACCTGTAATGAGCCTAATATCGTTCTGATGGCATCCATAAAATGGGAAAGTGAAAATGATAGCCTATCCAATTCTCAACACACTGTTGAACACATCTAATGTAGTTTGGTATTCTGGATAGTGCAATTTCAAGATTACTAGGGCTAAAGGGGTGATACTCTTGTCTTTCCTTGGAGGACTGTAGCAAGAACATGGTGTTTGCCTTCAGAGCAGCTGTCTCATTGACCCTGATTGACTGATAACATTCTTGGAGTACAGAGGCTTGCAATTGCTGTATGTATCTAGTCATTCTTGGCTTCTGCAAAAACTTATGGTACTCTGCTACAAAAATGGCCGGATTTCGAGGCTCTGGCCTTATCCAAAGAAGGTGATTATCCTCATTGTGCCTAGTTGCAAGGAAGCCAGTATGCCAAATGATTTGATTTGCAAGAAAAGAAACAAACGCCCTAATCTGTATATCACCAACAACAGGATTAAGATTGAGTTCTCTGTTTTCAGGCATTGCCTCATTATGAAGATACAGCTCGCATAACAAATGTTGATCACTTGTGGAAACCTCAACAAATGTTTTAACAAATTGTTCAGTTGTGAGCAGCTCATAAGGTCTTCCATCCTTAATTGCTTTCAACTGGAAATAAACAAGACGCTCTGAAAGAAACAGAGAATAGTTCACAGATGGTTTCCTGGTGGCTAGTAATTTTTGTACTAATTGAAACATCAGGATTAATTTATTTTTTAATTCTGTATTCTCTTTCCTGGAATCTTTAAGCTGCTGGAGTGTCTGTTCCCAGTAATCCCAATTGGAGTACATTTGACTTTTCCAGGCTAGTTTATGCTGTTGTAAAATTTTATCTTGATCCACATCATACTGTTTCTTCCACGTGTTCATTATTTCCAATTCTTTCCATGGTGGATTTTGTGTTCCAACATTACAGGTAATGGGCTGAGGCATAGTCTATGTAGCAGAATCAGTGAATGTCGGGCAGGATACATGTACCTTAGTTTCCTTCTCCAAATTTTTTGAGGTCCCTACTGGTTCTTGTGTGATAGTAGGGTCTTCCTTCTTTAAAGTCTTTGAGGGCCCTACTGGTTCTTGTGTGACAGTGGGGTTCTCCCTCTTTACTGGAGATGATATGGATGCACCAGACATTGGTACTTCAACTATCTTGTATCATGCGCTTTGATAAATGTTTCCACACTGATAACACATGTACTCTTTATAAGGATCATTCTCTGAGTGTTTTTCTTGCATCGATGTTGTATGATACAAAGTATAAAGATTCAATTCTTTATCAAAAGCTTCCCTTTCCATTATCAATTCTTTCTTGCAGGCTTCTAATTCTGACCTCAGAAATTCATTTTCTTCTAAAAGAGAGGCTATGGTGACTGGAGCGTGTGCTTTTGCTGCTTGTTTTTCCTCCACTGTAGCTGGTTCTTGTGTTTCAGGTACAGTCGGTTACAAAGGCGATGATGAGTAAGGGACAGTAATGGAAATTTTACCTTTCTACAGTAATATGACATATTCTTAATACATCCAAGTAGATAATAAGGAATGTTGAGTAGTCTACCATGCCGCAAGTGGCTCATTAAAAAAAAGTCATGTTGATAAACTACCTGATATCGCCCCTCGTAGGTTAAATAATGCTTGACAAATTCGGCTACCTTGGCCCATGGAGGAGGTAGTGAGTGCAGTCCTATGCCATGGCCTTTTATCTCAACACGTTCTTCTGGAAGAAGGAAGTCCTGTTGTGCATTTAGGATGATGAGTTTTCTACTAAACCACCAAGTTCCTGTGACTGGCAAACCCGAGACTTGGGAAATATCATTCTCTGTAACTGAAATTCTAACCCCTTGGACTGTGGAGTGGTCCTGCTGGAGGTTTTGTGCGAACTCCAAGACTTGCTGAGGGTCAAATTCTCTCAGTTTTTCAAAATATGTGACCCATCCTGCCTGCTGGAAAATTTGGTAAGCCTCCGGAAATAATTGAAGAAGAGCCGTTGAACCGAGCTCATGCCTGATAACCGAACCTCCCATGGTTACTAACTTAAGTCAAATACAAAAACAGAGAGCATAATCACAGGCTCGATCATAATAATCATTACTACTGAGGATATGGAGTATCAATGACGGCTGAAATAATGGATATGAAGAGTGATGGTGGATTGTATGGTGTGGAATGATGGTTTTAATTTTCAAAATCCCCCCTACGTGTGATGTAATGATGTTTAAATGTGTGGGGATTGTAATCATAATGGGAAAGATCCTCTCTTTAAACTATTATTTAACTGTATTACATAAAAAATCCGCATACCTTATATTTTACCTCTGTTTTTATAATTCGAAGTATAGAGTGCTTATTCATTGTGGCTTAATACTGATGGAAGAATCTTTAGATTTCTGTAAAATGTAGAAACATGATCATATTAGAATCTGCTCAATACTGGATAATATTCACCCAAGGGATCTGAAGAATAAAAGTGGGGTACTGGAAAACTTGTGTAGCAGAGGAAAGGAATGGTGTTTTAGCAATGGGAAGATAGATGACAGGTTGCTGAAAGTGGTGTTTCAGCAATGGAAAGATGGATGACATGTTGCTGAAAGTGGTGTTTTAGCAATGGAAAAATAAGGGAAATGTTTGCTGAAATGTGATGATTTAGTACTGGGAAAATTGGGGAAGTACTTGCTGAGGAATGATTTCAGCAGTAGGGAACAGGGAAAAAAAAAAAATGCTGGCTGAAGGATGGTGTTTCAGGAGTGGGTACAATGGGGAAAATAGGAAAAAGGGAAAGATGGAGTAAGGAGATAAGTGATAAAAGAGATACTGCTAGGAAATGAAGAAATGAATTGAGATGAGGGAAACAAAGCTTCTCTGATTGAAGCTTAGATCTTCTTGTGATGAAATTTTCCTCCTTAGTGAGTTCTTCCTTAATCTGCAACATACCATTGTAACATGCCAACCCTTGACAGGGATTATTAGTTTTAAATCTATTCTAATACTAAAAATATAGTGAAGAAAATTAAATGCTGTGAGGAGCAGAAGACTCCCCTGGAAAAAGATAATGTGTATTAGTCATGCAAGCAGCCTTAAAATCTTCTTTAGAAATAGGGCGCTGGTACAAACGAAGCCTATGACCATTTACTAGTAGAGGTGTTTTAGAATCATCAATTGTTAAAAGTCTTACTGTTCCATTGGGAAAAACAACATCTACTTCATACGGTCCAAGCCATCTTGTACGTAACTTACCTTGAAAGTTTTCAAACCGAGAGTCATACAATAAGGCCCAATTACCTTTTTGGAACTACTTGTGCTTGATAATTATATCATGCCACTTCATTCTTTGTTGTTGAATCATGGTTGTCTGGTGAATGGCATCTAATCTCTTTTCATCCAATTCAAGAAGCTGCTGCAACCTAGCTGTCTGCACATCAGTCAAATCAAGGTTAACAGCTAAAGCAGTTCTTAAAGTTTTAATTTCAAATTCCATAGGAAAAACAACATTTTTACCATAAACCAATTCATAGGGAGAAAATCCTGTAGTATTTCTCTAGGTAGTTCTGTAAGCCCATAGTGCTTCAGGGAGCCTTTGAGACCAATCCTTCCGGTTATCCTTCACTGTTTTAGTTAGAATGGCTTCTAATACTTTATTTGTGCTTTCCACCTACCCATTGGCCTGGGGATGGTATGGTGTAGTCATTCTATGATGAATATGATATTTCTGAAGGGTAGATTTAAAACCATGAGAATTGAAGGGAGGTCCTCCATCTGTAACTAGCTCTCTAGGAATTCCAAATCTAATAAAAATTTCTTCATATAAGAAAGCTAGGACAGCTTCTTCATTGGCTCTAAGAAGTGCTTTGGCCTCTACCCATTTAGTCATATAGTCTGTAGAGACTAATATATAAGTTCTTTGATTGGATGGAGGATTGATGGGTCCTATGAAATCTAAGGCCCATCTTTCGAATGGTTCAAGTACTACCTGGGGGTTTAATGGCATTTGATCTCTATGATTGGGTTGACCCATTCTCTGACAGCTATCACAAGCCCGCACATATTTCTTTGCATCCTTAAACAGTGAGGGCCAATAGTAACCCATCCTCAAAATTTTGTGTGCTGTTCTTTTATCGGTAAAATGCCCTCCACAAGGGCCATCATGACAAGCTTTTAGTATATCATACACCTCATCCTCTCTAATGCATCTTTGAATTTCATGATCAAGTCCCGTGTGAAAAAGACACCCACTTATCAAGCTATACCTGGCACTTTGTTGAACAATTCTCCTCTTTTCTCTATGTGACAGGGGTGATGGCAACTTTCCTGCAACGAAATAATTGGCAATGTCTGCATACCAAGGAGAGTGAGCAGATACTGCAAATAGATACTCATCAGAAAAGGAATCATCTACTGGAATATTATTATCAGTTTTTAACCGTGAAAGGAAATCAACCACAACATTTTCTTTACCTGGTCGATCTACAATTGTAATATCAAACTCCTGCAGTAACAATAACCATCTGGTAACTCGAGCATTTGTGACAGATTTATTCATTAAATACTTGATAGCCGAGTGATCAGTATGGAAAAAAGTAGAGTAACCAGTGATATAATGTCGAAATTTGTTAATGGCATAAATTACTGCTAAGAATTCCTTTTCGGTAACTGTATAATTAAGCTCAGCAGGGGTCATATTCTTACTGATAAAATAGATAGCATAAGGAAGATGGTTTTGTTCTTGTCCCAAGACAACTCCAATTGCAGTATCTGAAGCATCAGAAGATATATGGAAGGGAAGTGCCCAATCAGGTCCTCTCAAAATAGGAGCTATAGATAACTGATGCTTGAGTGCTACAAAGGCTTCCTGACAAAGATTAGTCCACTTAAATTCAGCATTTTTCATAAGCAACACAAATAATGGAGAAGCTATCTTAGAAAAATATTTAATGAATCTTCTGTAATATCCAGCATGTCCAAGAAAACTTCTTACATCAGTTTGTGTTTTAGGAACAGGAAGATTTTGAATGACCTGTATTTTGGATGGGTCTACCTGAATCCCTTGAGATGAGATAAAATGTCCAAGCACTATTCCTTCACTCATCATCATATGACATTTTTCAGTACTTAAGGAGAGGTGAGCTTGTATACAACGTTTAAGCACCTTCTCAAGATTCTGTAATGCATCTTCAGAAGACACACCATAAGGAGTAAAATCATCCATAAATATTTCCATAGAGTCATTCAACATATCATAAAATATTCCTATAACAGCCCTTTGAAAAGTTGTCGGTGCATTACATAGTCCAAATGGAAGAACTCTATAGGCAAAATTTCCCCAAGGACTAGTAAAAGTGGTCTTGTCTTGGTCTTGGGGTGCAATCCTGATTTGGTTATACCCACTGAATCCATCTAAAAAGGAAAAGAATTTCTTCCCCGACAAACTGTCCAACACCTGATCAATAAATGGCAAAAGAAAGTGGTCCTTTTGAGTGGCTTTATTTAAAGCCCTATAATCTACACACACCCTCCATTTCCCATTTTTCTTAGGGACTATTACCAATGGTGAAACCCATTCACTGTCAGATATAGGGTATATAAACCCTGCATTAAGAAATTTTTGAAGTTCCTCTTTCACAATTTCTTTTAAATTAGGGTTCATTCGTCTTTGGGGTTGAAAGACTGGTCGACAACCTTCCTTAATATAAATCCGGTGAGTACATAATTCAGGAGAGATTCCCTTCATATCCGTGTAATACCATGCGAATGCTTCCTTATTTTCAAGTAATAACTTCATTAACTGCTATGTTTCATCAACTGTCAGATCAGGATTTATGTTCAGTGTTTTGCCAGGTTCAATTTCCACTGTTATGCTTTTAGAGGAGATGGAGGTTGATGTTTGAGGTAAATTTTCAGATTCAATCTTGTCGTGGGTATCTGTTTCAAAGAGTGTAATCAATTGATTGTGAGTTTCAGCAATCACAGAGGAAGGTTCACAAACAAAACTATTAATTACTTCGTCCTCTGTGCTGTCTTTGAAACTCAAAGCTTGTCCAATAGTCAAAATAGGTTGAACAACATTATCATCATAATCCATCCATACAGAATTCTTATTGCTAATCATGGGTGTAGCATGAGGATAAAGAGTAAGCTTTTTGGTTTCATATCCATTGGAAATTTTCATTGAACCAGATCTACAGCTGATAAAGGCATCGGCTGTAGCAAGCCAAGGCCTTCCTAGAATTAGAGGGTGTCCCCCCAACTTTGTTTTAGTTTGCAACACCACAAAGTCAGCTGGATAATTCCAGGATTCAATGGAGATAACTAAGTCCTCAACAACTCCTTCTGGTTTAATTGTAGAGCGGTCAGCTAGCTCTAGGATGGTTGGTGTGTCTCTAATTGTGTTCTTTAGCTGTAGCAATTGTGACGTTTCCAAACTCATGATATTTATTGTAGCAACTAAATCTACCAGAACTTGAGGGTTTATTTTTTTACCAATTTGAACTATCATAGTAGGATGGTCGGGGTCACCATATTTCACAGGAGGAGTTTTTCCGGACATCAATGCAGATAGTTCACCCATAACATGAACTGTAAGGGGATCCTTAGTTTTCCTACCAGGTTTCTTAACAAAAATATCCCTCATGGTTCTGGCATAGATTGGTACATCTCTTAGTGCCTGTAAAAGTGGAATTTTAACATACAAATTTTTTAATTCCCCTAAAATATTAAAAGCAGGTGTTTCAGGCGTTTTAGTTAAAACTAAACACTCGGGGAATGGTGGCTCTGTTATTTCAGCATCCTTGTTAGAGGGTGGTTGTGCTTCTTTGTGTGAATTATGTTTCTCAGTTTCTTCTTTATCAGAATCCAAAGAAGTAACATCATCAATAATAGGTTCAACTATTTTCCCGGATCTTAAATGGATATCATTGCATTGTGCAGGGAAAATATGAAGTGTAGGCTGGTTTTGAAGGTCAATAACTTGCACAGCTTTATTATTGAGGTTAGGATTTGGTTGTACAGCTAGCTGGGGTCTCATTTGATTATTTGGTGGAGCACCTGATGGCAGAGGAAGTGGTTGTTGAAATTGAGGAAATTGATTTGGATACGGGAGTTGTTGACTCCTCCAATTTGAATTCCATGGATTAAAAGAAGATGGCTATTGTGGGGGCCAAGGATTCCACATTGCAGGATCTACAAAAGGAGGGTTTGTTTGTTGCATGGGTGGGTAATTCATCTGATTAAAGGGTGGGTATTGCATTTGGTTAAAGGGAGGGTAATTTGTCCGACTGAAAGAAGGATAATTATTCCAACGATTAAAAGATGTAAATGGCATGCTAGAATTCATACCTTGTCCTCTTGGTTGCCATTGTCTTCCTTGTGTTAGTAGATAAAGTGCTTCAGCTTATTCTTCCGTTGGCTGTAGTGCTGCCTTTATTCCTGGTAGAGAATTAAAGGGCGTTGTTGTGTTTCATGATCTTTCTCACAAAGGGTGCAGATTGGTATCTTTTCCAATGGGCATTCCCTTAGTGGATGTTTATCTCTGCATTTAGGGCAAAAGACAGCCAAAGTTGCTTCTGCTTCTTTTTAACCTGCAAGGTGTCAATTTGTGAAGCAAAAGAACTTAACATTTCAGTTTTAAATTCTTCAAGTAAATTACCTATTTCAGCTCTTGTTGCTACCCCACTGGCTGATTTCTGAACTCTTGAATAAGTGGGATCTCTGTTATTTGCTTTGTTCCTTGCAGCCCCTCTTGAACATCTTTTACAGAGTTCAACAATCTCATCATATGATTCTTTAGATATATCTCCTTTACCAAGCATGTTTAGCATGTCTAAACAATCGTCCCTTACTCCTTTAAGTAATATTGTTTTACGAATTTCTATACTTACATTCGGATGATCAGATCTCTGCAGATTATACTGCAGTCTTTCCACATATTTCTCCAAATTCTCGTCCACCTTTTGTGCCATGTTGAATAATTCCTCCCTCTTTTCTCTTGTCCGACAATAATCTTGATATTTAAGCAGAAATTTATGTTTCATCTGTTCCCATGTTGTGATTACCTGGCTTCCAAGGCTCATGAACCATCTTAACGCATTTCCCTTTAATGTTGCTGGAAACAGTTTCAACTTCTGAGCATTAGTAACATAATCATAACTTCTGCATAATATATCAAATTCAAAAAGAAATTCATCCGGATCTTCAGAGGATAAACCATGGAAGTTGGGTAAAGCTGACAATGGAATATTCTTCATAGGGGTTGTTCCTCTAGGGAGATCGCTGATAGGAAATCCCAAGGTAGAGAGAGAATTTTCATCCTTTCCTTCTCCTTCAGGATCTACTCGTCCTCCACCAAATAATTCTTCGTTGTTTCCTTCCATTGGTTGATCTCCTACTGCACTTGCTCGATCCTCAAAATCTTCTACTGGCTCCTCAATGTTTTCCACTAGTCGTCCAATATCTTCTGTTAATTCCTCAACGTTCTCTGCTGATTCCTTAGCACTTTCTTCTGATTCTTCAGCACTGGCTACTAGTTCTTTAATATCTGTTGCTGGTTCCTCTACATTTTCAGGGCTCACAAATTCTTCTGTTTCGTAGTCTGATTGAGGGGAGCATTGAGGCTTTGGTCTTCGAGAGCTTAATCTCTGCGACGATTCAGCCTTTGATACAATTTCGTCAATAAAAGTCTTTCTTCCTCCCCTTCCTTTTCCCTTGCCACCTGTAGGGTTAGTTTTCTTCTGGGTTCCGCATCCTCTCATACAATCTGCACATCTAGAAAGAAAACATCAATGCTTTTGAATTCTATAATTTCCTTCCCCGGAAACGGCACCAAAATGTTGGTCACTTTAATTGTTTTAACAATTCAAGTGCCACATAAATTGTCAACCTAGGAAGGTCTGTTTATTCCAAATACAATCACACACTATATATGCTCAATTCCAAAAGCAAAGAAGGGTTGTAGTATTAATTACACAAATTATATTAATCAGCATCGTTCACACCTTATTTTTTACTAAAGTCGAAGCCTACTGGCGAGATACATAAATAATCACAGCATCTTTTCATTAAAAGAATCCTAGGAAGATAATGGTGTCCCAATCACTCAGAGAAAAGAAGCAGAAGATTAATCAACTATACCAAATACATGAGAACAGTGACCTTATTCTCCAAGCAGAATTCTCGCACTCGAAGCTTCGTTATCACTACATTTAAAGAGAAAGATCAATCATCGAGAATGGGTGACCCTATTCTCTCCAAGCACAGAATTCTTCAAAGACTCGTTTTCCGTTATCACCACATCACGGCGAAAGAGAAAGATCAACCGTTGACAAAGGAAAATTCGTCCCGCCAACAAAGATTCTCTCAGAGAAAGTCCCAATCAGACCTTCAACCGCTTGGAATGGGGATCCCGTCCGGGGTGTGGGTCCGGCTACCGCTTCAGTCACCTTCCCTTTGGTCTTAAAAGAACTTGCTCGAACCTGTGGACACACACTTATTCACATGATACAAAATACAAGGTTTGATGCATTAAACATATATATAACACTATGTGTAGCAAGATAGATAATAAAGCATACACGCTGAAGGAAATGTTGTCAACAACACATCTATAGGGTTATGCTTGTAGGCGATTCTGACCACAAAAGAAAGAGTTCTTTATGGCGAGATTCCCCTTTACTTTCTAAAAGGTAAAAATTAAATGCTAATAAAAAAAGTCACTAACATCCATTCAGTAAGCAATTAATCCATACATCACTAGCACATATATAGATAACCAAGATGCATAAATGATGCCATTAAAGAGTGCAGTTTCATTAATCAAAAGATGTTCTGAAACTGTAAAGAAATACTCGTAGTATTCACCAAGCAAAACACATCAGATCCAAAAGGATTTTCAACAGGTATTTGTATTCATATGCCAAAAGAGTGTTCTCTTCAAATACAATGCTCAGTAGCTTTTCAGTGCCAAAAATAAGATCCATTTACATTTTCCCCGGAGGGGTTTTATAGATCAAAATTTCCCTTTGGGCTCCCTGACTCTTCGCCTGCCTGCCGGTTGAGTTGCCCTGCGACCTGGGAGAAAAATGCGACCTACGATCTGGCCAGTGAGTGCGACTTGCGACCTGTTTGGCAGTGCGACCTGCGACCTAGGGAGCAGTGCGACCTGCGACCTAGTGAACAGTGCGACCTGCGACCTAATGAACAGTGCGACCTGCGACCTAGTGATACTGAGTCATGGAGGTGGGCGTGCAATAGAGAGATCAGGAACATAAATCTTCTTTCCTTTGAGGAAGTCTCGCCAGGTCTGGTATTCTGCTGCTATGGGAGAGACTAGAGGGACCTCCTCTTTCAACCGATGCATGCACTCCAGAGCATTCGGGATTAGAGTTTCTTTCTTTTGGGAGATCTGGTTTGAAAGGGAGGCGAGCTTGGTGTAAATATATATACTGGCGTGACAAGAAACTGACCCAAATTTTCTTGTGATGCTGCGATCTCCGGGGCGGCAGCAGCTTGCTTGATAGGCTGCAGGAATGACTGGATTTCTTGATCTACTTGTTCCCAGGTCTTACTTTCGTCCAATGCCCCTAGCGAAGGAATGTGGTGAAGAGTGTGCATTGAGTCTATGCCGCTGATCAGGTGGTCGTATGAAGACATTACTTTGTCCAAATATTTGGATAGCTTGTCCTTGGATTGCATCTTCATCCGGATTTGGACTTTGGCATCTTGTGTATGAATCCAATCCTTCTTAGGAAAATGCTCGGGAACTTGAGGGTATTGCACCGTCCAGTTCATCATTTTATCTAAAGAAACCGAGGCTTCTTTGAGCTGCTCATGCTTCTGCTTAGTTTCTGCTCGTGCTCTTACCAATGGGGCGACTTTTTGCTTTATGGTGAGCATTTCCCCATACACCTACCTCATGGTTGTCTCTAATACATCGCATTCTTTCATAACGGCAAGTGGAACTTCATTGACTGGGGGAGCCTTGTTTTGGAGTTGTTGCATCCCTTTTTCCAACACCGACCTCTCCTGTTCTGCCTTCTTCTCCTGCTGCTCCGCTACTCTTAGTCTGTTTTGTAGAGAAATTATTTCTCTACTCATTCTGGTGACATTCTCTTCCGTGGCCACGGCGAAAGCAGTGCCTGCTGATGCTATCATCACGGGGTTAGTCCTAGTATCAAGGACTATGTATTTTTTAGTTGCAACCGTGGATGCGATGGAAGGACTTTGTGCCATGGACCTTCTCTTCTCTTGCCGAATTTTGAAAGAGAATTGGTCGAATGTGAGCTTGGTTATGTCGAAGACCTCCTCTTCCTGCCCCTGGGGGGAATCAACATCGGAGAGAATGTTTCCTGTACCGCCTAGAGGGACCTCTAGGGGAGACATGTCGATATCTTCTATCAATTCATCCTCTTCATCTTTCTTCTTCTTTTCCTCCTCTTCTCTCTTCTTCCTTTCCTCTTCTTCCCTTTGTTGGTGTTCGGTTTCTGCCTTGTCATGCTCTTCCCTCCTCCTGCGTTTTGTTTCTATCGCTGCTTCTATTTCGGCTTTCCTCTTTCGTTTGGCTGCGGCAGCTTGGTCTGCTTTCTTTTGGCGTTCAGCTTCAGCTTTGTCAAGTTATTCCTTGAGTGCCTGTTCTGTTGCAGCCTGCGCTTCCTTTTCCTGTTTTTCCTTTCTAGCCTCCTTGGCCTGCTTCTTCTTCTTATCTGCCTTTGAATTCTTCTTGCGTTTCTCCTCGTCCTCCTTTATCTTCTTTTCTTTCTCTTGCTGGGCTTTGGCCTCTACTTCTCTCAGTTGGGAAGAAGTGTTAGGCCTTGTGCTGGTCCAGGGCTTTTTAGCTGGAGAGGAAGAAGCGCCTCCTAACTTACGCCTCTTGTCCTTCAAGCTTTGGTCATCCTGATCCTCCTGGCCAGAGTTAGCCCCCGGAGCAAGTTGTCTATCATCATTGTACCAATTCCTTCTCTCATCTTCTTCCGGGCGTTCTACATGTTGGTAGTTCCATTTGAATTTGGCCTTCTTGCAGTGTTTGGGAACTATCCTTACTGGGTCGTATGTTCAATACTCCAAAGTCCTTAGGTGATAACTTTTAATCTCTTCTCCTTCAGCCCCTACCTCTCTGAAGTCTTTAACCGTATAGGCACCGATAGTAAGGGGTAGAGTGGGCCAAGGCTTCTTCTTCCCTTTGGACAGGACACTGGAGAAACCCGAGGTCATTTGGAAGCATATCTCTTGCATGAGCACCTTGTCTGTAACAAAGCGAGGAAAAGCATGTGGTGGCTTGAACGTGCCAAAGACTCGGATGATAGTATATTCTGCGAACGGAAACCAATGTGTCACTTGGCCTAGCATCTCCCTAGCTCGCCAAGACATGCAAGGGGCGTCCTGGAAAAATAATTTCTGGAAAAGAGCGAGGATGAATATCTGAGAAATTGGTTCTATATCCTGTTTGTACCTGGATTCCCAGAACACTTTGGTTTGCAGATGAATTGCACGGGTCTGCGTGGAATCCCAGTTATGTGCCCATCCCTCAAAATGCAACTGTGCAAAGATGGCATCCAACAGATAAGAGGCCATATAGAACTCAGAAGGCATTCCTTCCTCTGGGGCCAATGCCGAAGACAAGTTTGTCTCCATTGAGGTCATCAATATATTAGCCCATTTGAAATGAGTGCCATGCACCGTTACATGTTCCATGATAGTAGCCCATGTGCCGTTGAAGGTAGTGGCATCTGGGCGCCTGTACAATCTGCAGAGCATGGCGGCTACTAATTTATATACTTTTCTCAGGCTGGCCACTGGATATTCTTGTTCCTTATTGACTTTGAATTTGTCGGGTTCCGCCCACCACTGCCTGATAGTGTCAACTACAGGGACTGCATGGGCAAGAGCCCATCCTTGGGTAAATTTTTCTTCTGGTTGAGGCAACGAGTAATACACATGGGCGTCCAAGCCTACGAGCGTTGAGAAAGCCTTGCCTTCGCTGTCTCGGATCACAAACATTTTGGGATGTGTTTTCTGTATGATCCAGTCTATCATTTCGGGACACGAGAATATGGCCGGATGTGCCCCTGCGAGATGCAGTTTGGACCTTTTGACTTTTATGTATATTTCCCGGTCCAGGAGATCTTCTGGAAATTCCACTTCCGGTATGGCGAACTCATGATATACTTGGTACCATCGCATGCTGTCCCCTTTTGCAAAGGTGCAAATGGTATCTCTATATATCAGTGGTGGGGACATTTGCATGTCCATGTCTATATCTTCTTCCACCACTTGCTTGTCCTTCTTCCGGGACACTGGGGGTGCCATGTCGCTAGAATCCGAGAGAACAAGTATACACTCCGCATCTGCTTCAAGTTCACCTGTCAAATTCATGAAGGAATCCCATGATAAGAATGACATGATGATAAAAACCAATTACAGTTTGTCAAAGCTGGGGCACAAACAAAATTTGAAATAATGGCCTACTGGGTCGCGGGGTCGCAGTTTGAGAGGAAATAGCCAACATGCGACCTTGCGACTTTGCGACTAGGTCGTTGGGTCGCAGGGTCACGAATTGTCAAAAAGTATGAAAATGCGACCTTGCCGCCTTGCGACTAGGTCGCTGGGTCGCTAGGTCGCAACTTTAGAAAACCAGGGAAAATGCGACCTCGTGACCTTGCGACTAGGTCGCTGGGTCGCTAGGTCGCAACTTTAGAAAACCAGGGGAAAATGCGACCTTGTGACCTTGCGACTAGGTCGCTGGGTCGCTGGGTCACAAATCTCGAAAACAACGGAAGCTGCGACCTTGCGACCTTGCGACTAGGTCGCGGGTCGCAAGTCACGCTAGGGCTTCCCCGAGGGTTTGAGTGCACGCGGAGTGGAATGTTTTTTTTCTTTAACTGGGAGAATACAAAACAAACAGGGTCCAGGCAAGGTCAAGGAGTAATTCTTGGTGTAGGGGAGCAGCCATGGAAGTCTGAAATAGAAAAGCTAATGATTTTGGTCACTTGTGGGGGAGCAAACAAGAATCAGAAAACCCTAAGCAAGAAAAACAGACAAGGGTTGAGGTAAATTAACAATTTAAAGGCTAAGGATGTCTGGGATTAGTAAGAAAAACAAAAAGGGAAAGAGCATGAGGAAAATGGCAACTTACCCGGGAAAAACAAGCGCCAGTCGACCTGTCAGAGCCGTTTCTTTCTATTCGCTGAATGTGAAAAGTGCGACCTAGCGACCTAGCTTATATAAAGGGGTCGCACGTGCGAGCATTTAATGAGGTTGCAAGGTCGCAATTTGAGTGATTTAGAAGATATGCGACCCTGCGACCTTGCGACCCGGCGACCTGGGGGTTGCAGGGTCGCAGTTTTCATTAAAAGTTGCGTTTTGCGACTTCGCGACCTTGCGACCCTTAGGGTCGCAGGGTCGCAAGGTCGCAGGGTCGCAATTTTCTAAAAAAAAGGAGTTTTGCGACTTTGCGACTTAGTCTTATGGATTCTTTACTTGGTTTTTCTTTAAGTTCAAGGGGCTCCAAAAAATTTTGAAGTGGGGTTTTTTGGAGGGTATTGTAGAGGCTACAACAAATGGCGATTCACTGGACGAACTCAGAGTCTGTGCCGATGGTTAGTCTTGGAGGGGGGAGGGAGGGGTCTCCGCTGGCTGTTTTATTTTACCTTACGGTCGACATTGCCTAGCCTTTTGGCACCTTGCTGGGTTGCTCAATCTGCTGGCCTGTTCGGGTGTTGTTTAACCAAAATTCATTTCTTCAGGTCTCTGGACCGGAAGGGTTGGAGAACTCTAGGCGGCTACAGGGTTCGGTACAATTATTTTGTCCTCATCATGTTGCTCCGCTGCCAGCGAACCTCTCGGTCCCGGCGGAGTCACTACCTAGGAATCGTGAACGTTGCTCCGCTTCCAGCGAGCCTGGTCAGTACCCCGGTGGAGTCGTTACATCACCTCTCTGCGCAGGAAGCCTTTCTCAATCCTTTACCCTTTATTAGTGTGTTATTGCACTTATTTTGAATGTGCCTGAGGCACTTATTTAGATGTGCTCGTGGCACTTATTTGAGATGGAAATTTAGCCTGGGCAGATGAGGGATCCCGACTTATTTTTCTTGCAGAGAGGTTGTTCCTGGTCTGGTATGAGGACTTTGGTTTTTCCCAGATACCCTGTCGTAGCATAGAGTACCTCTTTTCCCTTTTGATCTAGTTACCACTACATCGTACTTTCTTTTGCAGACACCCTCTCAGGCTGGCGAGGTGGGCTTCCCGCTTGATGACTTGAGCTAGGTCATATGCTGCCTTAAGGTGCAGAGAACAAGCAAGTTTTTGCCACCTTCGAGTCTATCGGAAAAGGCCTTCCATCAGCATAGAACCTATTGCAGTGTGCCAATTGCGTGGCTCTAACAGATCCTTCCTTTAAAAGTTTTATATATATATATATATATATATTTTTATTATTATTATTATTATTATTTTTTTTTTTTTTTTTTTTGAGTTTCAACAAAGGTGAGAACAGAAACTATGGTACAAGGATAAGATAGCCCTCTAAGGGCTGCTAAGTGAAATAGTGTTTGAGGTCATGGCTGTTCACCAGGAGGACCTCGACTCTTCCCTCAAGGGTTTATAGTCTAAACGTATGGGAACCGAATTTTTCTTTAACATGGAAAGGACCCGTCCATAGTGCTTGGAACTTAGAGTGTTTTCATTTTTCTTCATGAGATTTATCCCATTTTAGGACCAGGTCTCCTATCTCAAAGTTTTTATTCCCTGCGGATTTTTTATCAAACCATCTCTTGATTCGGCTTTGGTGGACGGCGAACTTTTCCCAGGTTTTTTGCCTTTCCTCCTCCAACTTCAATTCGATTTTGCAAGGTAGGGAATGGGATACCATGACATTCCTGGGACAGCTGAAGGGCCGGGAGAGATAAGTGGGGAGGAAGAACAGCTTCTTTTCCGTACACGAGAAAATAAGGAGAGGTGCCTAGGGAGGGCTTAGGCGTGACGCGGTCGGCCCAAAGTGAATTGTGAAGGGCGTTGTGCCAGTTGCGCTGGTGAGATAATAGGGTCTTCTTGATGATGCGGATCAGATTTTTATTAGTCGACTCAGCTAAACCATTTCCTTGGGGATAGTAATTTGCCGAATGTTTAAGAACGATATCGTTTTCCAGGGCAAAATCACATAATTTAAAAGATGAAAAGTAAGTTGCATTATCAAAAACCAAGGAAGTTGGAACGCCAAACCTGGTGATGATGGAAAGAGTGACGAATTTTATTACCTCCTGATCATTGATTTGGCGTAAAGGTGTTGCTTCGACCCACCTGGTAAAATAATCGGTAGTTGTGAGAATGTATCGGTGTTGTTTGGAGGAGTGAGGTATGATTTCGCCAATGACGTCCAAGCCCCACTGTTGAAAAGGTTCTTCTACTGTTACCGACAGTAAGGGGGCGGCTAGCCGCGCTTCTCTGTTTGCGAACTTCTGGCACTGGACGCACTTCCGGACATATGCATGCGCATCTCTGAACAAGGTTGGCCAATAGTATCCTGCGCGCATTATCTTATGGGCGGTGGTATCCCCGGAAAAATGACCCCCAATTGGTCCGTCGTGTAGTTCAGTTAAAATTTTCTGCGCTTCATCATGTTCTAAGCAGCGTAGCATGACCCCAGCGTAATGTTTCTTGAAAAGCTTCCCATGGATGAGCTGGTAAGATGCCGCTATGAGTCGTATCGCGCGTTTCTGCCGGGCAGTTAGAGCGAGGTCCAGAGTACCCTGGGCAAGGTATCCTAAAATGTCCGAGTACCACGAAGGGTTACTCAACTGAGGTACATGGTCGCTCTGGTACATATCGATCTCTTGTTCCCAACACTCCTGCTCGACTTCATGGGAACTTGCCGCCTCCGCAGCCATTTTACATAAACCCTGTCCTTTGATGGTGTGTACTGGCTTAAATTCTAAATAATACTCTTGCAGGCATGTCACCCAGTTGCCTCGCCTCTCTCCTAGCTCCTGTTACACAAACAACGAGCGGACCGTTGGGTGTGGAACGAAGACTATTACGTGGTTTTTCAAGATGTAGGGTCTGAAGTGCTTGACTGCTTTGTAGACCGCATAGGCTTGCTTCTCAATTTCAGGGTAGTTTAATTCAGCTCCTTGTAAACCAGTACTCATGAAGGAAATGGGCCGCTCATCATTGTTGTCGTCTTTCTACGTGAGGACAGCTGCAAGTGAAGAATCTGAAGCAAAAGTATAGAGGATGAAGCCTCTGCTAAAGTCCACACTTTGAAGGGATGGTGCTTCGGCTATGACCTGTTTGATTTTGGCAAACGCCTCCTTCTCTGGCGGGTTCCATTTGAACATCGCATTCTTTTTTATCATCCCCTGCAATGGTCTAACTATCTGAGAAAAATCCGATATGAACTTGCGGACAAAATTGATTTTTCCCAGGAAAGATTGCATTGCTTTCTTACTGCTCGGGGGGGGAATCTGGGCAATAGTTTTCGCCCGCTCTGGGTCTACTACAATGCCCTGCTTTGTAATGATGTGGCCCAGCAAGTTCCCTTCTGCCACAGTGAAAATGCTCTTTTTCGGGTTGAGAGAAATCCCGTCCCTCCTGCATCTCTCGAAGATTTGTTTGAGGTGGTGTAAATGATCGCCCCGGTGTTTTGAAAACACAGTGATGTCGTCCAAATAGACTACCACGCTCTGACCTATCAAACCACGGAAAGTTATTTCCATGGCTCGCTGGAAAGTTTCCCCCACGTTAATTAATCCAAAAGGCATGCGCCTGAAAGCGAATGTTCCCCATTTGGTCCGAAAGTAGTTTTCAATCTGTCTGGTTCGGCTACCAGCACCTGGTTGTAACCGGAGAATCCATCCAATAAGGAGAACATTTCAGATCCGGACATAGCTTGTAATATTTGTTCCATAGGTGGCACTGGGTAATTATCTTTGTTCGAGGCTCGATTCAAATTCTGGAAATCTACACATAAGCGGATCTCACCAGAATTCTTCCGTACCGGGACCAAATTTGATACCCATGTGGAGTGACGAACTTTGAAAATGATGCGTGCGTCCAACAGCTTCTTGAGTTCTTTCAGGATCATTGGTTCCAAAGTAGGGTGTAATTTTCTGAGCTTCTGTTGGAATGGCTTCACACCTTCGTTCATGGGTATGACGTGCTGAATAATCTGAGTGTCGTACGTGCGTAAATCATTATACGTCCAAGCAAATACGTCTCGATATTTCCGAAATAGTCGGGTGAATGCCTGCGTCTCTTCGTCGGTACACTCTTTCCCGAGGTTAATGAACTTCGGGTCCTCCTCTGATCCCAAATTTACTTGCTGATGTGCCAAAATGGAACTTTGTACCTTAGTATTTGGGGGGCCGCGGAATCTGCTTTGCAGGTCGAAGAGATTTTCATGTGATACTATTCCTTTAGGCATGGGGTTTTCCTTTCGTTTTTCATGCTCTTCCTGCAAGGCTCGGTCATGATCCGCTTCATCAATCGCCGTGTCTTTGAATACTTCAGTGTTGAGCATAAACTCTAATATCTGTTGATCATCATCAAAAACGCAGAAATTAGTAACATTATCTGGCACGGATGGTCTATAAATAACTTCAATAGAAAAACCATCCCTCAAAGGGGTAAATCTAGCAGCAGCATTAGCCAGAGTATCAGCTGCTGCATTGTGCATTCTAAGAACAGATTTAATTCCAAAAGCATCAAAACCAGAAATAAGGCGCCGTACCTCTTGCTGATAAGCCTTCAAATGCGGAGATAAACAATGAATGGCATTGCGTACCTGCCGAGTGATAATCTCAGAATCTCCAATAACTCATAAGCACCTTACCTTTAAATCCAATGCCTTCTTGAGTCCAAGGATTAGAGCTTCATATTCCGCAGTATTGTTTGTGCATTGGAACTCGAGCCGACATGATATCAAGAATTTGTTCTTTTGAGGGTCTAGCAAGATGCAGCCCGCACCAGCTCCATCAAGAGTTTTGGAACCGTCATAGTATAGGGTCCATACATTGTTTTCTGGTTCCTTCGGGATTGCAGGTTGGGGCGGGACCTCAGTTTCAGCTTGGTGTGAGACGGGAGTGAATTGATCTTCCGCGACAAGGGTCAGTTCCGACTGAATCTGGGGATCTACTGGAGATTGAGGGGGGTGATAACATCCAAAAATTTCTTCCAAGAAACACATGCCGAGCTCCTCCTGAGCAAAACTGATGGGTTCATTAGTAGCATCCAAATCAGTGACAGTATGTTTCATATAAGGCTCGCTTTCGATCGGGACTTGGTTATTTCGGCCCTTTTAAGGAAGCCAAAGGTGGGACCAGTCAGTAGCGAAATATCCTTGCAGTTTGTTGGACCAGTCCCTACTAAGTAGTAAGCCGTAGGCTTCCGAAATGTCAACGACTACAATTTCGATGCATTTGTGGACTCTAGAATCAGACGAGAAGCGGATGATGACGTTGTTCAGTTCTCCTATGGCTGGCACTTGAGTTCTGTCAAGTTGAATGATCCTTGCGTCGGTTTTCTCTGGGCGGATGTTCAGTTTTTTGCAAACAGATAGTGGCATGACGTTTGTTGAGGCGCCGGAGTCAACTAGACAATTATGGACGTTGAAGTTGAAGATCTCAAAAGACAGGAGAAAAGGAGGAGTAGACCCCCTGGAATTTGTATTGATGGCGTTTACGATGGACTGAACACTTGGACTAGGTTGCGTGGAAGTGTTGCTCACATGCTTAGTAACTGAGGTATTGGCGAAGGCTTTAAGAATGAGTTCCCGTTGATTTGTGATGCGAGCAAGCTCATAGAGGGATATGTTAGCTCTGGTTTTCTTCATGTCCTCTACGATGTTGTATGTGGAATCATATTGGGGACTTGGTTTGGTGGTGGTTGTGGTGGGACTCATGGGGAGATTTTTTTTTGGATCCGCTCGGGTACTGTCATTTGTGGGCTTCTTAGAGGCAGCTCGTTGTTCATTTCCCGGCGGCAGGATTTTCCGTAAGAAAGCCCTTTTCTTCTCCTCAAAGGATGGTTCAGGGACTGGTCCTTTACTCCTAAGGTTGTAGTTTCTTACAGGTGTGGTCTTAGGATTGTCTGCCATGTTGATATCAGTGATTGTAAGGTGGTTGTCCCCTCGGATAACATCGAATGCAAGGACTGAGGATGTTGGTTCTTCATCCGGGGGAAACTCTTCATCGTGGTCTGAAACATCATCCTCCCCCGCGTCCCCTGGGGTTTGATCATCCAAAAGCTGGTTTACCACTGCAGTCATGCTGCCAATCCACTGGGGGCATGTTTTTTCAGAATGGGCAGCCTGGTGGAAAGAGCAGAAGTTATCTTTTCCTATGTCTTCAACGTTCAGAACAGTGTTCGGGTTGGACGGAGGTCGGCTAGTGTTGGGGTTTCTCTTTCTGAAGAAGGGCTTAGGTGCCTTGGCACTAGATGTAGACTCTATACCTTTCCTCTTCAGATCGAAGACTTCATTTGTTAATAGCTTGAGAGTCTTCGCTATACCCTCAAAGTCAAAAGCATCCTTATCCTTATCTGCAGTTTTGTTTGTGGCGGGCTGACCTCTTTTCACGATTGGTTTGTGGTCATCTCTCCCCTCATGATCTATGGCTCCTATAGACAACATGTCTCTTTCTACAGTGAGGGCGGTTGCGTAGTTGGCTGCCAGTGTGGGCCGAGCTTCGTGTTTCACGAAGACAGCAATATCCCTAGGGAGAGCTTTGGTATAATAGTCAATGGTAATAAAGTCATCCAAAGCCAGGTTTGGGGGAAACTTTTGCAATATGGTAGCAAAGCGTTGATTGAAGTCTCTTACCTTCTCTTTCTTGTGGCATTTAATAGTGCTTAGCTCCGTGAGGAGCATGGAAGGGGTTTTATCCTCTGAAAATTTCTGCAGGAATACACGTCGAAACTGGTCCCACGATGTGATGGAGGCACTTGGGAGGGAGCGGTACCAAGTGGCTGCTTTGTTTTCAAGAGTATGCAGAAACAGACGACAAGCAACATTATCTGACTGAACCCTCATGATTTGCAGGGAAAGATAGAAACTGCTTATATGATCTTCAGCCAAGGTGCCTTTCTCGAGATCAAACTTGGGGAGGTGTTTCTCTGGGTGCCTAGGCAGGTCTTGGATTGGGCCCAAAATATTTAATGGTGACTGGGCCATCCAGGCTAATGGTTGCACCCTCCTAGCCCACTGGTGATGTCTAAACTCATGCTCAGATTCACTTCCCGAACCTGACACCGAGGCTCCTCCCTCATGGCGAGAGTGTTCATCTTGATGTCTCTCACGGTAGAGAAAGTCTCTAAGATATCCCCAGTTGTGGACAGGAGGCTGATTTGGGTTCGGGTGACGGTTGTTAGCACGGTTTCCTTGGCCTCGGCCTCTATCTCCTCTACCTCCGGTCTGGCGGGCTCTATTTCCCTCGCCCTCGTTTCTGCGGGCCTTATTCCCCTCGCCTTCGTTTCTGCGGGCTCTATTTCTGTCACTTTCATTCGCTTGGCCTCTGTCTCCCTCACCTTCCCCAGGTGGAGGGCGCGCTTGGTTGTTGATAGGCTGGGCTTGGTTGGACTGAAAGTCAGGAAAAGGTTCGGTAGGACCAAATTCTTCCTCATCGCCGTCTTGGAGTTCGGGGATTGGTTCGTCACATTGAGCAGCGGCGGCGAGATCTTCAAGCATGAGATTCACCAACTCGGGCACGGTGCTCACCAAAGCACCATTACGAGTGGTGTTTTCAGTCGGGGTTCTATTATGGGATAAGAATTGCATGATTGGGGCATATCTCAAATCCCTGAGGAGATTGCGAGTGGCTGGGCGCAAGGCTCTCAACTGTTCGTGGGTGATTTCATAATATGGCATCTCCACCCTTGGATTATCTTCCAATGGAGGGAGAGTTTCATTGTTTATGACCTCCCCGTGGGGAGTTTGTGATGGAATGTTGGTTGTGTGCTGGGAGGCTGCCATTCGGCCCTCCTTCTAGCGCCAATTATGTTGACGGGGAAAATCGTCTGGCCAACAGTAGGGGATCTCCCCGGTAGAAAGTCCCAATTAGACCTTGAACCATTTGGAATAGGGATTCCGTCCGGGGTGTGGGTCCGGCTACCGCTTCAGTCACCTTCCCTTTGGTCCCAAAAGAACTTGCTCGAACCTGCAGACACACACTTATTCATATGATAAAAAATACAAGGTTTGATGCATTAAACATGTATATAACACTACGCGTAGCAAGATAGATAATAAAGCATACACGCCGAAGGAAATGTTTTCAACAACACATCTTTGGGGTTATGCTTGTAGGCGATTCTGACCACAAAAGAAAAAGTTCTTTATGGCGAGATTCCCCTTTACTTTCTGAAAGATAAAATGAAATGTTAATAAACAAAGTCACTAACATCCATTCAGTAAGAAATTAATCCATACATCATTAACACACATACAGATAACCATGACGCATAAATGATGCCATTAAAGAGTGCAGTTTCATTAATCAAAAGATGTTCTGAAACTGTAAAGAAATACTCGTAGTGTTCACCAAGCAAAACACATCAGCTCCAAAAGGAGTTTCAACAAGTATTTGTATTCATATGCCAAAAGAGTGTTCTCTTCAAATACAATGCTCAGTAGCTTTTCAGTCCCAAAAAGAAGATCTTTACATTTTCCCCGGAGGGGGTTTTATAGATCAAAATTTCCCTTTGGGCTCCCTAACTCTTCGCCTGCCTGCCGGTTGAGTTTCCCTGTGACCTGGGAGAAAATTGCGACCTGCGACCTGGACAGTGAGTGCGACTTCCGACCTGTTTGGCAGTGTGACCTGCGACCTAGTGAGCAGTGCGACCTGCGACCTAGTGAACAGTGCGACCTGCGACCTAGTGATACTGAGTCATGGAGATGGGCGTGCAATAGAGAGATCAGGAACATCAATATGTTTTCCTTTGAGGAAGTCCCGCTAGGTCTGGTATTCTGCTGCTATGGGAGAGACTAGAGGGACCTCCTCTTTCAACCGATGCATGCACTCTAGAGCATTCGGGATTAGAGTTTCTTTCTTTTGGGAGATCTGGTTTGAAAGGGAGGCGAGCTTGGTGTAAATCCGTACTGGCGCGACAAGAAACTGACCCAGATTTTCTTGTGATGCTACGACCTCGGGGGTGGCAAAAAATTTCTTGATAGGCTGTAGGAATGACTGGATTTCTTGATCTACTTGTTCCCAGGTCTTACTTTCGTCCAATGCCCCTAGCGAAGGAATGTGGTGAAGAGTGTGCATTGAGTCTATGCCGCTGATCAGGTGGTCGTGTGAAGACATTACTTTGTCCAAATCTTTGGATAGCTTGTCCTTGGATTTCATCTTCATCCGAATTTGGACTTTGGCATCTTGTGTATGAATCCAATCCTTCTTAGGCAAATGCTCGGGAACTTGAGGGTATTGCACTGTCCAGTTCATCATTTTATCTAAAGCAACCGAGGCTTCCCTGAGCTGCTCATGCTTCTGCTTAGTTTCTGCTCGTGCTCTTACCAATGGGGCGACTGTTTGCTTTATGGTGAGCATTTCCCCATACACCTGCCTCATGGTCGTCTCTAATACATCGCATTCTTTCATAACGGCAAGTGGAACTTCATTGACTGAGGAAGCCTTGTTTTGGAGTTGTTGCATCTCTTTTTCCAACACCGACCTCTCCTGTTCTGCCTTCTTATCCCGCTGCTCCGCTGCTCCTAGTTTGTTTTGTAGAGAAATGATTTCTCTACTCATTCTGGTGACATTCTCTTCCGTGGCCGCGGCGAAAGCAGTGCCTGCCGATGCTATAATCACGGGGTTAGTCCTAGTATCAAGGACTATGTCTTTTTCAGTTGCGACCGTGGATGCGACAGAAGGACTTTGTGCCATGGACCTTCTCTTCTCTTGCCGAATTTTGAAAGAGAATTGGTCGAATGTGAGCCTGGTTAGGTCGAAGACCTCCTCTTCCTGCCCCTGGGGGGAATCAACATCAGAGAGAATGGTTCCTGTACCGCCTAGAGGGACCTTTAGGGGAGACATGTCGATATCTTCTATCAATTCATCCTCTTCATCTTTCTTCTTATTTTCCTCCTCTTCTCTCTTCTTCCTTTCCTCTTCTTCCCTTTGTTGGTGCTCGGTTTCTGCCTTGTCATGCTCTTCCCTCCTCCTGCGTTCTGTTTCTACTGCTGCTTCTATTTCGGCTTTTCTCTTTCGTTCGGCTGCGGTAGCTTGGTCTGCTTTATTTTGGCGTTCAGCTTCAGCTTTGTCAAGTTCTTCCTTGAGTGCCCGTTCTGCTGCAGCCTGCGCTTCCTTTTCCTATTTTTCCTTTCTGGCCTCCTCGGCCTGCTTCTTCTTCTGATCTGCCTTTGAATTATTCTCGCGTTTCTCCTCTTCCTCCTTTATCTTCTTTTCTTTCTCCTGCTGGGCTTTGGCCTCTACTTCTCTCTGTTGGGAAGAGGTGTCAGGCCCTGTGCTGGTCCGGGGCTTTTTAGCTAAAGAGGAAGAAGTGCCTCCTAACTTACGGCTCTTGTCCTCCAAGCTTTGGTCATCCTAATCCTCCTAGCCAGAGTCAGCCCCCGGAGCAAGTTGTCTGTCAGCATTGTACCAGTTCCTTCTCTCATCTTCTTCCGGGCGTTCTACATGTTGGTAGTTCCATTTGAATTTGGCCTTCTTGCAGTGTTCGGGAACTATCCTTACTAGGTCATATGTTCGGTACTCCAAAGTCCTTAGGTGATAACTTTTAGTTTCTTCTCCTTCAGCCCCTACCTCTCTGAAGTCTTTAACTGTATATGCACTGATAGTAAGGGGTAGAGCGGGCCAAGGCTTCTTCTTCCCTTTGGACAGGACACTGGAAAAACCCGAGGTCATTTGGAAACATATCTCTTGCATGAGCACCTTGTCTATAACAAAGCGAGGCAAAGCATGTGGTGGCTTGAACGTGTGAAAGACTCGGATGATAGTATATTTAGCGAACGGAAACCAATGCACCACTTGGCCTAGTTTCTCCCTAGCTCGCCAAGAAATGTAAGGGGCGTCTTGGCCAAATAATTTCCGGAAAAAAGCGGGGATGAATATCTGAGAAATTGGTTCTATGTCCTGTTTGTACGTGGATTCCCAGAACACTTTGGTTTGCAGATGAATTTCACGAGTCTGCATGGAATCCCAGTTATGTTCCCATCCCTCAAAATGCAACCGCGCACAGACGACATCCAACAGATAAGAGGCCATATAGAACTCAGAAGGCATTCCTTCCTCTGGGGCCAATGCCGAAGACAAGTTTGTCTGCATTGAGGTCATCAATATATTAGCCCAGTTGAAACGAGTGCCATGCACCATTACATGTTCCATGATAGTAGCCCATGTGTCATTGAAGGTAGTGGCGTCCGAGCGCCCGTAAAATCTACAGAGCATGGCGGCTACTAATTTATATACTTTTCTCAGGCTGGCCACCGGATATTCTTGTTCCTTCTTGACTTTGAATTTGTCGGGTTCCGCCCACCACTGCCTGATAGTGTCAACTACAGGGACTGCATGGGCAAGAGCCCATCATTGGGTAAAGTTTTCTTCCGGTTGAGGCAACGAGTAATACACATGGGCATCCGAGCCTACGAGCGTTGAGAAAGCCTTGCCTTCGCTGTCTCGGATCACAAACCTTTTGGGATCTGTTTTCTGTATGATCCAGTCTATCATTTCGGGACACGGGAATATGGCCGAATGCGCCCCTGCAAGATGCAGTTTGGACCTTTTGACTTTTATGTATATTTTTCGGTCTGGGAGATCTTCTGGAAATTCCACTTCCGGTATGGCGAACTAATGATATACTTGGTACCATCGCATGCTGTCCCCTTTTGCAAAGGTGCAAAGGGTATCTCTGTATATCGGCGGTGGGGACATTTGCATGTCCGTGTCTATATCTTCTTCCACCACTTGCTTGTCCTTCTTCCGGGACACTGGGGGTGCCATGTCGCTAGAATCCGAGAGAACAGGTATACACTCCACGTCTGCTTCAAGTTCACCTGTCAAATTCATGAAGGAATCCCATGATAAGAACGACATGATGATAAAAACCAATTACAGTTTGTCAAAGCTGGGGCACAAACAAAATTTGAAATAAATGCCTACTGGGTCGCGGGGTCGCAGTTTGAGAGGAAATAGCCAACATGCGACCTTGCGACTTTGCGACTAGGTCGTTGGGTCGCAGGGTCACGAATCGTGAAAAAGTATGAAAATGCGACCTTGCGTCCTTGCGACTAGGTCGTTGGGTCGCTAGGTCGCAACTTTAGAAAACCAAGGAAAATGTGACCTCGCGACCTTGCGACTAGGTCGCTGGGTCGCTAGGTCGCAACTTTAGAAAACCAGGGGAAAATGCGACCTTACAACCTTGCGACTAGGTCGCTGGGTCGCTGGGTCACAAATCTCGAAAACAACGGAAACTGCGACCTTGCGACCTTGCGACTAGGTCGCGGGTTGCAAGTCGCGCTAGGGCTTCCCCGAGGGTTTGAGCACGCGCGGCGTGGAGTGTTTTTTTTCTTTAACTGGGAGAATACAAAACAAACAGGGTCCAGGCAAGGTCAAGGAGTAATTCTTGGTGTAGGGGAGCAGCCATGGAAGTCTGAAATAGAACAGCTAATGATTTTGGTCACTTGTGGGGGAGCAAACAGGAATCAGAAAACCCTAAGCAAGCAAAACAGACAAGGGTTGAGGTAAATTAACAATTTAAAGGCTGAGGATGTCTGGGATTAGTAATAAAAACAAAAAGGGAAAGAGCAAGAGGAAAATGGCAACTTAGCCGAGAAAAACACGCGCCAGTCGACCTGTCAGAGCCGTTTCTTTCTATTCGCTGAATGTGAAAAGTGTGACCTAGCGACCTAGCTTACATAAAGGGGTCGCACATGCGGGCATTTAATGAGGTCGCAAGGTCGCAATTTGAGTGATTTAGAAGATATGCGACCCTGCAACCTTGCGACCTAGCGACCTAGGGGTCGCGGGGTCGCAGTTTTCATTAAAAGTTGTGTTTTGCGACTTCGCGACCTTGCGACCTTGCGACCCTTAGGTCGCGGGGTCGCAATTTTCTAAAAAAAAGGAGTTTTGCGACTTTACGACTTAGTCTTATGGATTCTTTACTTGGTTTTTCTTTAAGTTCAAGGGGCTCCAAAAAATTTTGAAGTGGGGTTTTTTGGAGGGTGTTGTAGAGGCTACAACAAAATCATCGGAGAACAGGACCCTATTCCTCCAAACGGGAATCTTCAGCACCTGTTTCCTTATGTCAAACTGTCATGCATTCTTTCTGCAAACAAATGACTAGAAATAAAATAACTCACAACTTCTTCAGAATGAACAGTACAGAATAATGTAGTAAATAAGGAAAACAGAGTTTTAGTAAGAAACACAAAACTGCATAAATAATCTTCAGCAAACAGTGTTTAATTAAGGTGTGAAATCATAAAGAATTTAACAGACTACAGGAGCAATTGGGTGAATCTTGTGATGAAGGCGGGCCCTTTCCTTCTCACAAGATTCCCCAGAGGAAAGAATTTAAATTGAAGTGCTCAAAGAAACCTTTATTCATTCACAAAAGAAATGATACACTGTTAATGGTTCTGTTCCTTTTTTCTCAAACATGTATCTCCCTATAATTAATACCTCTTCAATGATTATGTCTAATCTTTTAAAGAGGACATATATGACAGGTAGTTGAATGTAGAAATCCCTATTTTTATCCAAACTTCGATATTTTATTTTAAAACAGTGGTCCTTCTATTCTTCCATAGCAAAATATCGTTATAACAGATACAAAAATACTGCCTAAATAATCCTAACAACTTTCCTCGCTTGTCTTTGTCTTGTTGCCATCATTCTTAAAATACATCTTTCAAATCGCAACCACGGCAGCAGCCAAGAACAGACGAAAAGTGTCTATTGACTCGTTTCAAGAATGTAATTGACCGTTTTAGCAACTAGGTCGATTAAGAATGAAATAACCACGTTCCTTGTCATAGATTATCTGCGATATCTCAGCGAATATATATCTTCGATTAATGATTAAATATAAAAGTAATGTGGAATTATATGCAAAACAAATTAAACATAGAGTAAAGAGAATAACTTTGTATACCTTTGGGAAAAATGGATAGGAATGATAATGTAAACTTTAGATATGCACTAAAAAGATTAAAGAAGTGGAAAAAATATGTAGTCAAAATGGTACATTATGAGGTCCTAACACTTGTCATGGCTTCCAACTAGAAGAAAGACATGTCAAGGGACACTCCTCGATCATGTCCTCCAAAAGGTCTTCATCAGATGGAAGAACAATTCTCTGGAAGGAACACATGTCAAGGGACTCAAAAGGGATAGGAACATCACGTTCAAAGAATCCCATGAAGTTTTCCATGTCAATTACCGGATCTAAGTCAAAGGAATTCAAGAAAATAGTGAGAGGCTCGCTTGCATCAGTAACTGAAAACATGGGACTGGTTTCCACATAATTTACTCCTTGGGCGAGACTATGTCTATGCAATGAAAGCTGTCGTATCGACACTCTTTCGCGTGATGTCTTTCCCTCACAATGGAAACACATTGACGGTTGACCAACTTTCATTTGCTAGTCTTGATTCGACTACCAATAATCCGACACCCCTAAATGTTCCTTATACAGAACAATCATGTGTATGTTAGTCAAGAGAGTCTGAGTTTTTCCAGCAATTCTCCTCAAAAAATCTCAAAGCCTAACTCCCCTTGAGGCTGAACTATGGCCTCAATTTATAGCAAAAGAGAAGAGGTTGCAGCTCCAAATAAAAGGGGATAGAATCCTCTTTCAAAGGGATTAAGTTCCACATACCAAGGGGTAGGCTCCTTTAATGCAAGGATGAACGTACATGAAAGGAGCAAACTTTCCACCGAATAATTTCTTCCAGAAGCTTCCAGATTCAACCAACTGGGCTTCCAAATTTTACTTCCGCCTTCACTTTACCTTTTACAGGGAACCGCACCTTAAATGAAGAAAAAGTGCGGCCGGTTCCGCATGTTCTAGACCAAACAGATGCGGAACCGCAGGTAATACTAAGAGAAAGTGTGGTACATGTATTTTTATGACTTTTATAAGCTTTTCTCTCAATTTCAAGGCTTGGTTTTAGGAACTTGATGTTTGTAGACTTCTAAGGGAGTATTATATGTGTAATGATGAACCCATACAGAGAGTAAAACGTCATGGTGACAATTTTAGTGTAACACATCCATGAAGGAAAATATTTCACATCTGACACATTCGCCAATAATTTGGTTAATAAAGGGAGTGGGATAGTTTTCCTTCAGACAAGCATGATTAACATCCTAATAATCAACACACACTCTAATTGTCCCTTGTTTCTTCATGACAGGAACAATTTTGGAAACCCAATCGGTAAGCGGAACAAGGTAAATGCAACCAGCAAGAAAAAAAATTTCAACCTCTACTTTAATGGCAAAAGCCTTCTTAGGATGAAGAGCACGGAGGTGTTTCCGTACCGGTTTGACATCAGGATACATTTTAATATCGTGCTCAACAATACTGGAATCGATGTCTGAAATTTTCGCATATGACCAAGCGAATACATCTCTGAATTCATAGAAGAGAGAGCAGTAAGTGTCAAGTTCAGATACAGAACAAGACGTTCTGACATGAATTTTTTCTACAATGCCAGGTTTGGTTGAAATATCGATAGAAATCGTTTCTTCAATATTTGATGGGGTTCACCCAGAATCAATGGTGTGAATAGGAATGGAATTCGTCAATAAATAAAGAACTATAGGGTGATATAGTTCAGTAGGACTATCTTCATTATAATCTGGAATATGGAACCGGTGATGAGAATCTGCTCATGGTTCTTCTTTCGGCATCGTGGATTCCATAATGCTCTCATCAGTTGAGGATATATGTAAAAAAGGGTTAGAAGAAGTACCATAACCCAAATAAAGATCGACCCAAACAGTCGGCGACAAAGGATCAGGATTGGTCGCATAAGTCAAAATTTTGATTGTTATGCGAGCTCAATTGGACTTAGCAACATGGTTTCACCCAGCCTATCTATTTCAAAATCATTGGGAATCTTCCTTAAGTCATATGAAGTGGAAGATATCATATTGTTTCTATTTTTTTATTTCCGTTGATGTCACAGGCGACAGTAATAAAAAGGTGCCCATTAGGGAAGAATCCATAAAGAGTCCTACACCAATGTTATGAAGAGATGGCAAGGTTTCGTGAACGAACGGAACGCTTCTAACTTCCTGGGAACCAAAGGCGAAGAAGGTGAGTTGATCGATGACTTTAATAGTTCCTTTATGAGGGAAGACAACCATGCTAAACTAAGTAGACACAACCGCAGCCATAACGGAAACCCATGGTCTTCCAAGTAAGATATTGTAGTCAAGGGGTCCGTCAACAACCTCAACTTCAATAGTAAACATTTTTCCCCCTAGTTTGACTTGCAGGTTACTAAGAATTCCATAAGGCTTATATGTACGACCATCAAAAGCTTTCAACATCGTAGGTTATTTTGATAAAGTCGGCAAGCTAGTGACTTCCAGCAACTCATAGACATGATACAAGTATATGCACCTTCATCAATTATAGTCTGATGAATAAGGTGATTCAAGAAATTTACTTGGATCAAAAATGCTAATTGTGCTGGAAATTGTGGCACATAGCCCGCATGGTTGAAGACTACAAGATTAGAGTCTGTCGGATCGATTCCACCGATTGTCGACAACAAAGCTTGATTTTGGTAGGGACAAATCTGAAGAACCTCAAGCATTGACATAGCAGAAGGTGACTGAGCCAGATCTTCGGCTACATTATAATTTTGAGTTTCACAAACTCGAGGATTGAAATTCGATTTATGAACAACTCCCTTCGGCGGCTTTATTGTTAACTCAGGAATAATAGGCGATGGAATTGAATCAGAAGAAGTCAAAGTTGAAGTAGTAGGTTGATCTGTATCCTAACCATTCGATGACGAAAGAGGATTACTGTAATATTTACTTCGAGTAGACACCATAACATCATTTTTGGGCTTAGTGGCGGATAAATTAAGCACTTGTGAACTAGAAGCGAGATCTGTAGCAACCATATGTGTTTCTGGGTTCGGAAAATGGTTTTTCAACACTGTAGATGCGGAAGAAGTATTAAGAAGTTTCGAGACTTCTGAGCAGTGAGGAAAATATCATGTAAAATTCTCCTCATTACATATCAAACAAGGGTAACGAGTTTTCTGAGAAGTACCGAGTGTATCAGATGATTTTTCCTGCTGGGATGAATTTTGTTTCTTATTATCTTTCCCTTTCTTCTTACTTCCGAGTTGCTTGTCACTTTTGCCTTTGTCAAATGACATGACATGTATTTTGGAAGAAGATGTAGGATCAGATGCAATAGGGGTTTGATTGGACACAACAAGCGTGGCACCAGATGGTCAACTTGCCCGTTGAGTGCTAGCATAACCAATCACATTGTCGCTGGCATGAATGTCCTTACCATATGGAGAAGGAGGAACAATAAAATTTGGTCGTAGTGCATTTGGAATATTTTCATAGAGCATGCCAGACTGAGTATAAATCAAATCCAGATACTAGGCATGAGCAATTACTTTCTCTTCAGTGACAACACTGCCTTTGGCCACGTCCTTGGTGATAGATGGCAACAAGGAATTTACAAACCACTCAACTAAAATCTGATCTGGAATAAAGGTTTTAACCATTCGACAATTACGACGCAACTTATGAATGTGATCTAATATGTGAGTAGCATTCGTCTGTTAAAAGTTGGTCAAAATTTCCATTCCAGTTTCATATCTGACGGGTAACTAGAAGTGGGTTAGAAAAGTAGTGGCTAAAGCTGTGAAGTTATCAAAAGAAGCTCATGATAATTCAATATACCACTTCACAGTCGAACCAGTGAGCGTTCGCTCGAAAAGACGCAGTCTAACAAAATCATCATTTAAGGAGTTGGATGAACGCCATAAATGATGAGTCATAACGTGCGTAGATAGATATTCTCCACAATGTCCATTGAATTCAGAATATCAGAGGGTAATTTATGAGGAATCACCGACCACCAAGGTAAATAATGAATGGGATCATTAGTGAGCCAATTTACGTAACTCTAATGTTGCGACAAATGGAAATTGTCTATTTATATCAGGTTGAGCGCAACCAGGGTAAGATGGAATTTCCTGGGCAATAGATCGTTTTGCACCAACATAAAGATTATGTTGTTGGTAACCCTGATAAGGGTAAGTTTGTTGACCAAACCCTTGATAGTTGTTGACCAAGACTTGGATAAGCTTGATACTGTTGGAACGGTTGTTGTGGCTGCCATGGGATTTCATAATACTTTTGTTGCCCACCAGGATAGTTTGGTCCAGTTTGTGAATAGACGGGACCAGTAGAAGCATGTGACAAGGGTAAACTAGCTTGTGGTTGTGAAATTCCTAATACAGATGGTTGTTGTAAACCAGCGTGAGAAGACGAAGCCTGTAGACTTGAAACTTGAGGGTTAATGGTTGAAGGACCCACCTGAGAAGACTGAGCAACAGCCAAAGAAGTAATAACAGGCATAGTAGGTACATATGAAACATGTTTAACTGGTTGATATTGATACACAACCGTTTGCGGTTGAACAGGAAAGGTAGGATTCCATTGAAAAATAGGCATTCCATCATAAGATTGACCTAAAAAAGAAGCAGTACTGCCATATGGCATAAACATATGTTTCTCCCCAGCATGCGGAGTATAAGGATATTTCACATACTGACTTTCATATGATGGGAGTCTAGCAGAAACTGGATAAGATGGATGCTAATTGGATGGACTAGCTTGATATTGAGTTGATGATGTCAATAAAGCATCAGGTCATTCAGTACTTGTAATACAGGAACCATATAAACTTCTAGATGATGACATGGGCGAAGTCCATGGAATAGAAGAGGCACTAGAGTAGGCTCCATTTAAAGCTTGGTAACCCAATGGGACGGATGGACCACCATAAATATGAGATTCAGGTGTCGTAGAAAAAATCGAATAGGTAGCAATAGTAGATGATGTCGCAGGTGTAATAGATGGTATAGTCTGGGATGTTGTCTTAGCCATGGTCAAATAACCTAGTAAATATTCTAAAGAATCTACGGGAACTTGAGACTGAGCAGGATCAACAGGAGCAGTGTGAGTCAAATGAGGAAAAGACGGATAAAGATGAAGCTCCGACCCAAAATGAGTTAGAGTTGAAGGGGTCGTCTCTTCTTGAAGTTCTTCCTTGATTGAAATCAAACCAGGTGGGAGTACTTTACCGTCAAGCCCGAGATAAATTTCAGGTGGTAAAATCTACGGTAAAGAGGAAGACTCAATAGTTACGGATAGTTGAGGATAAGTCGGTTGATCATCTTCCAGCACGGGAACAACTTCTTGTTGTTCAAATTTGGGATAAAAGTTTTTTGTTAAAATAATGACAGGTTCCGGATCAACTTCTAGTTGAAAAAATTCGAGTTCTGGATTTAACATTTCACTGGATTGAATTTCAGTGTCCTCAAGTAATTGTGAGTATTTTGTCTCAACGGTAGAAGATAAACCGGGATCGGTAGAAAAGACTTGAGACTCGGTAATAAAAGGATCATATGACTCTGGTAAATTACATGAAGATGTAGCACCAAAGGTTCCAGAGGTACCAGATTTGGTAGGACGAGCTCGCCTTCGCCTACAAGGTGTAGCTTCTGGCGGTAAATGTGGTTTATTCGCCGTCCTACATGAACGACGGGGAAAGGTTTGATCTTCTTCCACAATTGCTAATTGATTTTAATAAAAAAATAAATAAACAAAAATAGGGTAATACTAGGCAAAATGATTACCAAGAAATTTTGAACTACAATATACGGCCCCAGTAAACCAAGGAATTATGTACGTGCAGGCAATCTCCTCGAATGTTGTGTTCGGTGTATCATAGTGTACAAGGCGGTTAACTCGATTACCTATGGATGGTAAGTACCTAATGTTGTCCTCCCAAATATACTCGATGGTACATGGAGGCCCAATCCATATTAGCGCTATCTAATGCGAAATCGCATAGTGAGAGCATCCTCTTGTACTTTTCGTACTATAACATCGCCCGATATAATCAAGGTACATGGATGAGCTCTGATATACTTACATACGTTGAATGAGGTATCACACTCGGAATGTATCGTAGAAAATTAAAGGCATCTACTATGTTTTACGATGCCGGAACACGTCTCTAGCCTAGACCTCTAAATATTATCGTTAAGTGACAATGCTCCCTTAGGTTAATTGAGATAAATTTTAAGTTGATATTGCTTATAAGTTTTCCTTTTAGGTTCACCGCGTGATGTATTTGACATTCCTAGAATGCAACAAAGATGATAAGCATTTGTTTTGATTTAATTTCGGCAATGAAAACCTTAGCTATAAGGGATAAAGCAATCAAATTGTAATTAATCAACAATGAGCACATCTAAATGAAAATTCCCTAATTATTCCTATGCAGCACCCAAAAACCCTATATGCGAATGCATGTTTTTCTTTTCAATTTCTTTTAAGTGTGAATGAATGAAAAATAAAATAAGATGCACAAACAATCAATCAATAGTTTCCAGAGAAACAAAGACTAGAACAATAATTCCTATTTCCGAAAATAAAGAACTGATCAAATGTAAACTTTAAACTTTGAAGCTATTTCGAAAATGATAAAGAAAAAAAGAAGAAAAATTGAACAAAAATACGTCCAAAGTGAGCAAGGATAGTAGAAGCAATCTACTCTCTAGAGGCAATCAGACACTTGAAAACTCAACAAACAAGACATAGAAATGGATGGAAAAAGACAAAAATATGATGAATTTTGGTTGGTCACAGGAGCAACACACCCCTGAGTGGGAGACAGTGCGTTGCATAACACTGTCTCTAAGCAAACAGTGCTATGCAGAGCACTGTGTCAAGACCAATAGTGTGTTGGTCCCAGAGGAATCTAAAAAATAGGCAAGCAAACACACTTATTTTACCAAAACATATTCAAATGACTCTAATGAAGCAAGTAAAGTCTACTAGAGGCTGATAAACAAGGATAAAACCACCTGGGACGATCAATCGCTCCCCAGTATGGTCGCCAAATTGTTTTACGGAAATCAAACCTACATATAGATAGGTTTCCCTAAGTGTGGTGGTCGCACTTAGAACAATAGACGAAAGACACTTGACCTTTTCTAGAAGATTAATAGACAAGAGAAGAACACCTACTTTTGATCCTTCATTATTCTTCGTCTCCCTTTCATCACTTTCGTCGCTCTCAATCGAACTAAACTCGCTTGATTGGTACCTAAAATGGCTAACAGACGACAGAAAATGACATATAGGTATATGATCTATTCATCTTAATCAAATTGAATCGATTGCATTTGAAAATACACATACGAAATCATGAACACATGTATTATGAAAGGAACAAATATCTTTATTATAAGGTAGAAGGAGAAGTTACAACCAGTTGGATCGATTCAATGTCAACTCGATCCAGCTTCAGTCCTATCCTCATCACATAAGTAGCATCAATCCAGTAGCATAACATTACATGCAAACAATACCTCAAAGAGTTGTGCTTTTACCATCATAACTCTACAAATTCAATTTCTTGCTCTCTTGTGCACTATGATCGATGCTCAATTTATAAGAAATGAGGGTAGTTTGGCATTAATTGTTCATTCAATGGTTTTTCCATAAATGGATCAGGAAGTTTCCTTATTCAATGGAATAGGAGGATAAGTGATTTAATGGCTCCATGGTGTTCATATTTGAAGTTATCAGATAGTGTGAAAGCTAGAACAACTTCTAGAAGCCACTAGAAGGTGGGTACATTCCTAGAATCCTATGAACAATTTGTTCCCAGTTGACCAACGCACTGTCAAGTGGGCCTAGATGCTCTGCAATGCTACATTGCATGGGAGTAAATGCTCTGCAAAGCACTTACTGCAGTCTAGTGGTTCGTTGATGGATCAATGGAGCACTTCAACTAGACTTCAAGCAGTGAAATTTTCATGGATGAAAACCAAAAATGGGATGACTTGTTTAAGGCAAGTAGAAACTAATTTAGAGTATGATAGACCCTAATTTGTATTGATTTGGTTTTTGGGAGTGATGCCAAAATTGACCTGTAACAGTGCCGGAAACAAGATTTTATCTTTCATGGAAAGATTCACCAAATATAATCAAATAGAAATACTCCCTGTCGATCAACCCAATACTGCATTCATTTTTCCATGGGGGACCTTTTCCTATCACAAACTCCCATTTGGATTGAAGAATTTTTGCACAAATTTTCAAAGGGAAATGGCTTACGCATTTTGTGATATCAAACATATCGTGCAACCCTACCTAGATGACTTACTAGCTCATTCATTGAGACGACAACATCATCCTATGCATTTGAAATAAATTTTCATTCGATTTAGGCACTACAATATTCGTCTGAATCCCCACAAGAGCTTCTTTTCTGTACAATTTTGTCGATTGTTTGGATTTTTCATTTGAAAGGAAGGAACTTGTGTCGATCCAGTCATGGTAGACGTTATTTTCAATCTTCCTCCTATTCTTTGCCAACTCCAAATTTTTCAAGGGAAAGAATTTTTTTTATGTAGATCCATAACTAACTATGCCAAGATAACTAAGGGTTTTACTCGACTATTGAAAAAGGGAATTCCATTTATTTGGGACACGATTGCTGAAAAATATTTTGATGCATTGGAAAACGTGTTGACCCATGCACCATTACTACATCTACATGATTATCATCAGGATTATTTTTTGTATTTAGATGCATCTAATTCCACCATTGGCATGGTGCTAGTTCAGGAAGATGAATATAACGTTGAACATGTGATGTACTATTTGACTAGGAATCTCACAAAAACTAAAATCAAATATGCACATGTGGAAAAATTGGCACTAGCAGTCGTTCAAGTTGTCCAATGTTTTCGTGACTATATAATTTTATGCAAAAAAAATATGATCTCTAATTGCAACCCTATGATGTACTTTCTTATAAAACATTTTTTAGGGGGCAAGTACTCTAAATAGATTATTATCCTACAAGAGTTCAATTTAGATTTTGAAAGATCTAAATCTAAGAAGTCATTGGTATTTGTTGAATTATTGTGTAACTTTACCTATACTGAAACTGAAACCATTGTTAGGGATCATCTTCCACATGAATCATTTTTTCTTATCAGTACTTTAGATCCTTGGTATGGAGATATCATTATATATCTTCAAACTTGGACTTTTCGACCGAAGTTGTCTCGAACTGATCATCGTCGAATCTGGTAACAATCCCAACAATATAGTATTTTTGGTGATACTCTTTATCATCGTAGTGTTAACTATGTTTTTCAACATTGTTTAACACATGAAAAAGTCGATAACGCATTAAATGACTACCATTCTGGAGCTTGTGGTGGTCATATGTCGGGTTTTCCCACTACCCAGAAGATATTGCGCGCTAGATATTTTTGGTCGTCACTGTTTAAATATTGCATAACTGCGGTTAGAAAGTGCCATAATTTCCAAGTTTTCAATCGCAATATGTGTGCTCCTCCATCTCCTCTTCACCCAATCATATTTTTTGGTCCATTTCCTAAACGGGGCATTGATTTTGTTACATGTAACCCTCACTCAGTCGGGGAGCATGGGTAACTTATTCTCGTGGTAGATTATTTTACGAAATGGGCTGAGGAGATGCCCACATATAAGGAAAAAGGTGAAACCACTGTTATTTTCATATTCAGTCATGTAATTGCTACGTTCGGTACCATAACCATCATTACGAACCATGGTAGCCACTTTTGAAATTTTATGTTGAACGAGATTTTTGCACAGCTCAGCCTACACCATGATTTCTCTACTCCTTATTATCTGCAAGAAAATGGCTAAGTTGAATCCGTGAACAATTTTTTGACCAATATGATCAAGAATATTTTCAACATTCATAAACTAAACTGGCATACCATGCTATTTTCAGCCTTTTGGGCATATGGTACCTCTGTGAAAACATCAACTGGATTTACTCCCTTCTAACTTGTTTATGGTTTGGAGCAATTTTTTCTGATTGAGTGTGAAATTTTGTCATTAATACTAGCCATTGAGTTATTACCAGCTACCTCTGTAGAGGAGGAATTATTTTTGTACTTAGCACAACTAGATGGAACTCGTCGTAATGTTGCACTAGCTAGCGAGGCTCATAAGAAACATGTTAAGGCTCAGTTTGATCGAAACATGAATCCTCATATTTATTCAGAAGGTGACCTAGTCTAGGTCTATGATCAAGAACATGATAAGCTAGGTGCTGGTAAATTCGAACCAATGTGGCATGGTCCTTACATCATCAAACGTGTACTAGCCAAAGGGGCCTATGAGTTAGTTGACTATGATGGTATTTCTTTAGGAGAGTCCATAAATGGCCTCTACCTTAAGAGATATTATGTGCAATTTATCTCGTGGAGATTTTTTTACATTACTTATATCATATTTTTATGAGTGTGTGCTTTAGGTTTGCATTCTTTACAATTTACTACAACTTTTCCTGCTTATCTTAGATTACACTTGATTTGTAGATGTCGACGTTCTCTCAGACTTACATTGGCTTTGTTGATGTCACTAGTCATAGTACTCATAATTTTTCTTCCATCGCTTGGGTAATCTATTCACCCACTGATGAGTTAGTTTCCATTCATGGGATATGCCTTGGTCAAACTGTTGCAGCGGGGTCCCCTGAGGCACAAGTTCCAAATATATTTTTTGTATGTTTATATGTGCGCATTGCACAAATGAAGTCAAAGGGAATTTTTACCCAATTTTGGAAGTAATTAAGCTTTAATTTAAACTATGGGCCTCAAACCATGGTTTGATACCATAGTATCTGCGCGTTAGGCATATTATAAATAGATAGAGTTAAGTAGTCATAAATAAGAAGATGAATGTTATGAGATATTGATGTTCTGATAGTATTTTCATCTATAAGGGTTTTCGGGTTGGGTGAAAGGCTCCTGCTGGCTATGTGCGCAGAGGCCTAGTCCTGGTTATGTGCGCAGAAGGGTTTGGAAGGGTTTGAAAGGGTTTTTTAAGGATCTCGGAAAGACAGTTGATGTATTGACAGATCTAAAAGATAATAGGAAGAACAGTTTTGGTGAATATCTCTGTGTTATGTGCCTATATTTACTGTTTATGCTCTGCTGAGATCGTAATATATGTTTACTTAATGATGAATGCACACAGCTGACTGATATGTTTATATGTGATTTTTTATGATTAAGAGATATGTTAAGTATTTACATTGATTAAGATCTAGATCTGGTCCTGATATGTTATCTGCGCTAAAGCAAACAATATTCATGTATTATTTTGTTGATACTTGTGAATTCTCTATGTTTGTGTTATAAAATATTATGCGCATCTGTATAATTTCACTTAGGGTTTGTTTTAGGACCACTTCATTAAATTCTCTCTCAGGGTGTAGAAACGTGGTTCCAGCAATCCCCCATACTTCTTCGGGTGAGACTTTAGTTTGCGCAATCAGATCATTTTTGAAAGGGCCAATAGTTGGAGGGTTTGTTGGTTTATCCATAAACTCCAAATCTGGGTCAGGACCCCTCAAGCCAACAAATGGTTATGTTGCACGAGGAATGCTGTTTTAATCTGACAGTAGATGGGAATCTTAAATGGGAGAAGGATAATTATTTTTTTTCACACTCTGATGAAGAACTAGAGAATTGGAAGAACTGAGTACATTAGGTGTGTGCACTGTGTTGTAATCATGTGACCCGTGATCTGCGTTATATAACATCTGAGGTACGTGATTTCCCACACTATGATGGCTCCATTGATGTAAAAATGTTCCTAGGAGAGCTGGAAATATCTGTGTTTATGGAACAGAGATTCCATGCTTTGGATCTTGTCTTGTGTGCTACTCTAGGAAGATGGTGGGAAACACATAAGGAGAATATGGGATATTAGGAGGAATGTGCACAAACGATGAGGTTGCAATTTGAGTGCCCAGTAATTAAAGAGGACGATTTATATTCTAGTAAAGAGGATCTGCATAGACATTTGGCCAAGTGGAATCAGGTATGAGGTGTAGAACCAAGACTTGAATGGGTTCAGATGTCTATTCACACGTTGGGAAAGGTGCCTACTAAATGGTACTTGGAAACAAAGCTGCACAGAGGCACTAGTGAGTGGTCTGTGCTGGTAGACAGTATTTTTCTTACCTTTAGCTTTGAAATTGGGCTTGAAACAATTGGCCAGGCTCTTCATAACTTTCAAGAAGTCATATTTGATTCCACTAAGCATGTGATTGAGTGCACGCCACCAGCTTGGGATGCAGAGATGAACGCCATTATGAATTTCAAAAACCTGACAGTATAAGAAAATGATGAGGATCCAAGGAATATCATGATTCCCAATTCTGAAGGGAAGCACATAGTGGCTGGGCCCTCAATCACCTCGATGGATGTGACAAAGCCGTTGAAATTAAGACAGGTGAATATTGGAACTGAAGAAAAACCCAAGTTAGAAACGATTGGAGACTATTGGGATGATGATACACTAGGCAAGGTTGTTGAGTTGCTGATAGAATATCAGGATCTGTTCCCCACAAAGTTTTTAGAATTGAAGGGAATCATTAGGGACCTAGAAGTAATGAAAATCACATTGAATCCTGATGTGCACCCTATAAAACAACGTCCATATAGGTTGAACCCTAGATATAAGAAGAAAGTGAAAGAAGAGTTGGAAAAAATGGTACTGGCAGCTGACATCATTAAGCCTGTGGAAGAATCTAACTGGGTAAGTCCGATGGTTGTGAAAGATAAGAAGACCAAGGGAAAAATTAGAATATGTGTTGATATGCACAAACGGAATGATGCTTGTGTGCATGATCCATTCCCAACTCCATTCTCAGACAAAATTTTGGATAATTTTGGCTATCAAGAAGCATATTCTTTTTGCAAATGGGTTCTCATGAGGCTATCATCAGATTCGGATTGCGCTAAAGGATAGGAGTAAGACCACTTTTGCTATTGAGTGGGGATCCTTCCAATATACAGTTATTCCATTTGGACTAAAGAATGATCCTTCCATTTTCTCGTGCGTGGTAGTTGTTGCTTTGAAATAATTTATACACAAGTTATTGGAGGTATATTTTGATGATTGGACGGTCTTTGGGTTGTTGACGAAGCATGTGTCCAATGTATGCTTAATGTTGGATACTTCTAGAAAGTATCAAATCTCATTGAATCTGAAGAAATGTATTTTCTATGTACCTTTTTGAATACTGATGGGACACATTGTCTGCTAGCAGGGATTGATGGTGGATCATGCCAAGATTGTTGTCATAGTTGATTTGGAGGTACCTGAGAATATTAAGTAGTTGCGCTCAATATTGGGGCATACTAGGTACTATAGAAATTTTATTCAGGGATATGTGGTGATAACTACACCCATGGAAAATTTGCTAAAGAAGGATGCAATTTTCTATTGGGATTCGAAATTCAAAAGAGTTTTGAGCTACTCAAGGAAAATAAAGTCACTGCGCCCATCTCGATCTTCCCGAATTGGTCCAAGGCCTTTCATGTACATTTATATGCCTCATGTATTGCACTCGAAGTTGTGCTAGCACAGCCAAGAGAAGTAGAAACTGATAGTCCTATTGCTTATGCCAGCCAAAAACTATCAAGCATGAAGAATAATTACTCAACCACGGAAAGGGAAGGGCTCGCAACAGTATATTCGCTGCATAAATTCCACCACTATCTGTTGGGAGGGCACTTTAAAATGTTCACTGATCAGTTTTTTTTGAATTACCTGGTCAAAAAACCCGTCTGAAAGGGTGTGTATTTCGTAGATAGTTATTCGTATCTGTGGATTATATGTGCAGTAAGGTGTGGCACATGTGTGGTATCTACGCCAGGAGACTGACTGGTGCACAAAAGTGTCAAAAACTAGTTGTTGGAATAGTAAAACTGGATAAGACAGATTTATTGTCATTTTTAGGAGCATCCAAGATGCATTTAATGAAGGGATTTTTTTAGATTAAGGAGAAATAGTTTGAATAAATCTTCACAGTTGAACCTACTTTAGTCCTTACACAGAGACTTGCTCATCTGCAAGAAGGATGCAGAATCCAAGCAAAGATTGCAGACTTACGCCGCAAGGAACGGGTGCTTAAAGAATGTATGAAATTGTGGGTAGAGGAAGAATTGCAACTATCCCAGATGTTGGACAACACTTTGAATATTATTCAGAAAACTCAGTGCACTGTAGAGATGGCCATTGAAGGGCCTACGACAGACAAAATGGTTCAGCAAGTGCAGGGTGGAGTAGTGCAGAGCCTCGATTTAGTGCTCCCTCTCCAAAAAAATTTCAAGACTCTCAAGGCTAAAACCAAGGAGACCGTGCCTCACTGACTCGGGATGAGTCACATGTTTGTGTTGGGGGGTTGGAGCGAGGTCCCCTGAGGTACAATTTCCAAAGAAATTTTTTGTATGTTTGTATGTGTGCGTTGCACAAATGAATTCAAAGGGATTTTTGCCCCAATCTTGGATGTAATTAAGCTTAAATGTAAAATATGGACCTCAAACCATGGTTTGAGACCATAATATCTGTATGCCAGGTGTATTATGAATAGATAGAGTTAATTAGTTGGAAGTAAGAAAATGAATGTTATGAGATATTGATGTTCTTATAGTATTTGCGTCTTTAAGAGTTTTTGGGTTGGGTGAAAGGCTCCTGCTGGCTGTATCTGTAGAGACCTAGTCCTGGTTGTGTTCGAACTCCACTGGTTGTGTGTGTGGAAGGGTTTGGAAGGGCTTGTAAGGTTTTTGTAAGGATCTTGGAAAGACAGTTGATATATTGATATATCTGAAAGATATAGGAAGAACAGTTTTGGCGAAGCTCTCTGTGTTATGTGCCTATATTTATTGTTTATGATATGATGAGATCACAATATCTGTTTAATTATTGATTAATGCGCAAAGTTTTCTGATATGTTTATGTGTGATTATTTATGATTAAGATATTTGTTAAGTATTTACATTGATTGAGATCTAGATATGGTCCTAATCTGTTATCTGCGCCAAAGCGAACAGTATTTCTGTATTATTATGTTAATACTTGCGCATTCTTTGTGTTTATATTATAAACTATTGCTCCCATATATATATAAGTTCACTTAGGGATTTTCTAAGGACCACTTCATTAATTTCTCTCTCAGGATACGGAAACCTGGTTCTAGCAAACCCCCCCCCCCCCATATTGCTTCTAGTGAGACTTTGGTATGCACAAGAAGATCATTTCCAAAAGGGCCAGTAGTTAGAGGGTTTGTTGTTTTATCCATAAACTCCGAACCTGGGTCAGGATCCCTCAAGCCAACATAAACAATGAACAAAATAGCAGAATATAGTGCATTCATTGAACTATTATCTGACTCCATCGCATTTGGCATTCAACGTTTGATCGTGAGGTTACATTAAAAACTCATAGTATTACATTTAAATGGTGTTTATACAGTTAGAATTTCATCAATGTTAAGAATGTTATTACAGGTCTGTCTCTTGGGAAGATAGTTTGATTATATTTAATATCAATACATTTCAAGAAATTTAAACACATTAGCTGCTGCATTGGTCAATCACATGTTAAATATAAATTTGGAACATTTGTAAATTAAAAAAATATTCATCCACGTATTGAACAAGATAAACTGGAAATAAAATTAGTATTTCTCATTAGGTAATATAGTCTGTAAAATGTGTGTTACAAAAATTTCATCCAAAGACATGAGGCTCCATGACCTTTACTATCTGAATATGTCGATACAAAAATCAAAATGTAGCCCTAAGAGACTAGAAACTATCCATGATGATGATCATGATAGTAAACTATAGTGCGAACTACTCGATGTAGGTGTCACCTAATCGATCCTAGAACCCCGACCATGTGCTTCTGGTACCGGAGAGGAAAATCATTAGTCCTAGTCTCTGCGATATATATATTCAACCTCTCCAGGTTGTGCTCCATCTCAGTCAAGGTTTCTATTGCATCTGAGTGGGGTACTAAAACTGCTACAGGCTAGTCCCCTCACCTATAAAAATTTTGTAGCTCTGTTGGTCAAGTTGGGCCCACATCTGCATTATCATTTCAAATAATTATCTTTGGATGATAAAAACAAAATAAAAATTTTAAAACCTTAAAACATCAAAATGAGAATTTTTTACCTAGATCACCCTACTGCATACCATAAGGAAGTCGCATATCTCGGTCACCTCTATAATCCATGCCTTCATATGGGAAATCCTTGACCATCATGATCTGGCTTCCCAACCACAAAAAGAAACCGAGGAGTATACTTTACCATCGGGCCATCGCCACCATGGAGAGACATCAACAAAACCCACCAAAACATACATGGTTCTCGAGTTCATGTCTCATCTAGGAGAATCTGTTGTGGAGTAAGGAGAAGAATCCTCTCTAGAGAAAATGAAATGAGAATGGAACCATAACCGAAATACTTCAGTTTACCATTCTTAACTCTAGTGAGTTTTCCTTTCATGTTGACAACTAATTCTTCACACAAGTTGAAAATAGTGGATTGTGAACACTCCACTGCAATATGCATATGGGCCTTTGTGGCCACGTGAGGCATCGCGCTTCCACATAGTTTGGTGATTGTGAAATAAATGGTCCTCGAATCAAGGCCTTTGATGGTTTTGATATCAATCCTACCATCCTTGAGCTCAGATCCATCAATAAAACATTGCCTCAAATATGAAGCAGTAGTCTCTCCACCTGGTCTATGTCCAAATAGAGAAATGGAAAGCCCTCTACGAGAGAGACCAGTCAAGAAGTACATATCATTAGCATCTATGCTGAGGTGATGATCCCCTATCATGAAGCATTTTTCATGTACATCCTAGGTCCTCACCATTCATGTCATGAGCTCCGACTGAGCTTTCATTATTAAATTTATATAACCATGGTGTTCTATGCTTGATGCAATTTTTCTTCAATATTTCTTAGGCCTGATACAAAATAGCAATCACATAAACATGAAAATAAAATTCTAATAGAACACAATAATAGATCAACAGAAGACAAGCCAATAATATATATCATATTTACAATTCCTTTTGTCTAGCAAAGATATGAGATATTGTGCGCTACGGAAGTCAACTAGATGCTTCAGCCAGCCTTGTCTTTCTCGATCAACAAATCCTCCAAGTGTCACACCCACAACCCTCAAAGTCAGTTCATCACAAGTCAACGTTGGTCAACTGAAATTCAATGCAAAAAAATTCAACGCAGGACAACAACAGAAAGTCAACATTGCATATTAGGGCTTCGATCAAATAGCTCTGTTTTCCTCAATTTTAGTGCCCAGCAATACGACCTCTCAAAATCAGAATTTTGGAAGAGATTTGAGGTCAAATGACCAAGGGTTGACCATGATCAATTCTATTCAACGTTCCAACAACAAGCCCTAAACAGATTAGCAGAAAGCAACTCCTCCAGCTTTGAACATGTGAAGGGAAGAGGCCTCCAAAGGCTAACGAATAGATCAAATCACAATGAGAGATGTTTGATGAAGTGATGATGAAAATGACCTCCAATTATCTCCAATTTATATCCATCAGTGAGGGTGTGTGACACATCTATTAGGCATGTGAGCCTACATTACAAATCTAGCCAACCTTTCACATGTGTGGAAAATAAATTCAAAATATATGTTTCTCTCATCCAATCAAGATTATCTTTAGATAAATCTTGCACCTCTCTGAAGGAGGAATCCAAAAAAAATAGGACCATCATCATATGAGCATTGCAATATGGATTTTGGACCTAGATGCCCAAAATTAACAATCCCTCTCAACTATGGAGAACTCCATCTATCCACAAGTGCCATCCATCAATACCATCATGTACTTTCACCAAACATCGTGCGTCATCCTATCGTAAATTTCTTTGTTGGCTCTTTCTCAGATAAAACAAAATGTGAGTCACAAATACATCACACTCAGCTAACCTAAAGTCATCTTAGAGGTTAAAACCTCTCTTGGACTCAAAAAGAGCCACATACTAACCTAAAGTTAGTTTACTGACACAAAGTCAGTTTAGAGGTAAAAACCTCATCATACTTGATCCCAGATCAAAGTGTTGGACACGTGCCATCCTAGACATAGAGAGTACGGAAATATTCTATGTGTCCATCGGTCTTTCTATTGGTATCTATCCACAATTCCCACCTCATTGGCCAAATAAGAGGTACTTTTCGTGAGTCTGAAACTCCATGGGTAGGATGCGTGCGAGGCACAGATCAAAGAGAGGTGTACCAACTCAATATCATAATGGTGGGGCAGAAGCACAACAAGGTTCGGCAAGCCTAGCCCCATGTGTGCTTATAGCTCCAAGAAGTTATCCCCAAGCCCCCTGGAGATCCCAGAGCTCATAGTCCAACTCAAGCAGGACCCTCAGAATAGGGTCTTTCCATGATTCCAAGCTTCTCATAGAAGGTTAAAAACTTGACCTTCCCCAGGGGCTTGACGAGAATATCTGCGACCTGCTCATAAGTTCCTATATTATTGAGCATTAAGGCACCTTGTTGTACCATATCACATCGTACCTGATATCAATATGCTTGGATGGATCGTGGAACATGGGATTCTCAGAAAGACGAATCCCACTCTGGTTATCACAAAGGATAACGGTCATATCTAGCACATGCCCAAACAACTCACTGAAGAGCTTTCACAACCACAACAGGCCATACTCACTCCAATGTATTCGACCTCAGCGTTGCTCAAAGCCACCGACTTATTCTTCCTACTCATCCAAGATATCGAAACAGAACTGAAGTGAAGCAACATCCAGATGTGCTCTTGAAATCTACCACACTGCCAGCCCAATCGACATCAGTATATCCATGGAGTCTCAAACTCTTGGTAGCCTATCTCAGCCCATGGTTGATTGTGCTCAGAAGATGTCTCAATATATTCTTGGCACCAATCCAGTGAATGTGATGAGGATCAACCATATGCTGACTCAAAGTGTTCACTGCAAAACATACGTCCAGACGAGATTTCACTAGGAACATCAGGGCCCCCACGAGCTGTCGATACTCAATAGGATTTTAGCACAGGCCCATCATTGTTTCCACACAACTTCTTAAAGCTGAGTTCCATCGATGTCGACACAGACTTATAGTCCACCATACCAAATTTCTCTAGCAGCTTCATGACATATTTTCCTTGAGAAAGGAAAATCTCGCTTGGCCTCTGCCAAACCTCTAAGCCTAGGAAGTAGTGCATCAGTCCTAGGTATTTCATCTCAAAGTCAGAAGCTAGTTCCCTCTTACACTGATGAATGATAGGTTCAACACTTGTCAGGAATAGATCGTCCACATAGAGAACCAAAATGAGAGGCCTTTCGCTATCAACCTTAAAATAAAGTTTCAGTTCAACATTACCTCGAGTGGATCCCAACTTCGTCAAGTAGCTCTCTATCCTCTCATACCAAGCCCTAGGGGCTTGCTTCAACACATAGATGGATTTCTACAACCTGCATACATAGGTGTCTCTATCTCAGACTTAAAACCCCAGAGGTTGCTCCACATACACCTCTTCCTTTATAGAACCATGTAGAAAAGTGGTCTTCACATCCATCTGATGGAGACTCCATCCTTGCGTTGCAGCAAGGGAAATAATAGATCAGATAGTGGTATAGCGGGCCACAGGTTAAAATATATCATCATAATTTATGCCTTCTTTTTTAGAGAAAAATCGGGCAACAAATATTTCCTTGTAATTTTCATCACCTCCATCAGATCCATGCTTGATCTTATAGAGACATTTCGAGGTGACAATAGATTTTTCTCCGGTTTCGAGACCTCTTCCTAGACATCATTTTTCATAATGGACTCATATTCTTTGTGCATAGCATCCTTCCAAACTTGATTCTTTACGGCTTATTAAAATGATCTAGGCTCATATTGTACTATCGTACTCATGGATGCTAGATACCCTTAGTATCTCTTCAGTTCCTTGCTTTCACGAAATGTCCCCCTTGGGGCAATATGTCTCTCGGCATCTACGAGAGTATCCCTGAGCCATGAGCGTCTTCTCTTATTTGAATGAGGTGGATAAATAGGATCCATAAGTCCTTCGACATCGGGCATCAGCTCATCCTTTGACTCTTCATGCTTCCCTGCTTCTTCATCTTATTTGTCTTCCTTGGAGCTAGGAAGATTTTTCACTTTCTCGAGGGTGGCATCTTCCTCAAAGGTGACATTGTGGCATATCTCAACTTCTATTTGACCAGGCACATAGATTATATATGCCTTCAAAGTTTCATTGTAGCCCACAAACATTCCCTTCTTCCCAAGCATCTAACTTGCTTCTCTTTTCTTTCAGCATATGAAAGTAAACAGGACAACCAAAAACTCTAAAATGAGAAACATCAAGTTTCTTACCAGAGAAGAATTCTTCCGGAGTTTTGGAGTCCAGAGCAGAATGCAGGCATCTATTTTGAACGTACACATAGTGTTCGCAGCTTCTTCCCATAGAAAATTTGGAAGACCTTGGTCACACATCATGGCATGGGAAGCTTCCACAATGGTCATGCTCTTTCTTTCAGCAACACCATTTTTCTCAGGAGTGTACGCAGTTGTGGTCTCCCTATTAATGCCAGCTTCTCTACAAAATTCATTAAACTCATTTGACTCATACTCAATCCCATTGTCGGTGCTCAAAAATTTGATTTTCTTCTCGGTTTGATTTTCCACCAAGGCCTTGAAGGTACAAAACCATTTGAATGCTTCATCCTTCTTCTTCAAGAAATATATCTAGGTATTTTGGGAGAAGTCATCTGTAAAAGTCATGTAATAGGAACATCCTCCCAAGGATGTCACGGGCAGCATACCAGATAAGTCAGAATGTATCAATTCCAAGATATTGGTTGTCTTTATGACACTAGAGGGGAGTGGTCCCCTTGTATGCTTCCCTTCGGCACAACCCTGACAAATACCTTCATGATCATCTCTAAATTTGAGCATCCCTATCACCACCTTCCTTGCTTCGGGTAGGACTTTGTAATGAAGGTGTGCAAACCTCTGGTGCCATAACTCTGTTTGAAGAGTTGTATCACATGACATAGCCCCCAATGGACTTCCTCCAACCTAGTAGAGTGTATCAACTCTAAAACCAATAGAAAGAGCTTCCTTGAAGTTATTCATCCATATAAGTACATTCCCATCAACAAATTCCACCTTAAACCCTTTGTCTTCCATTGCCGAAATGGACACAAGGTTCTTCTTCAAATGATGTGTGTAGAACACATCTTGTAATCAGAGGACTTGACCTTGAGATAGATGGAGGGTAACAGTCCCTGTCCCTTTCATGGGATAGGTGGCATTATCTCCAAGGATAATTTCTAGATTGGTATCCTTATCAACCAAATTAGAGAGGGCTTCTTTATAACCAATGAGGTGCCTTGAAGCACCACTATCAATCAACTAGACATCCAGGGTGTCGGGTGAAGATGCAGCAAAGAGGGAATATACAAGAATAAATTCATTTCTCTTATTATCAACAACATTATACTCATCATACCTGGAATTTTTGACCTCTTGAAAGGCTTCCCATTTCCACTACGATCAGAGGGAGCCTTCCTTTTTCCTTCGAAACTATTTTTCTTGCCATTCCCTCTCAAGTTTTTGTTTTCATCATCCCTAGGAGAGTCCCTTATATTGGGGCACTCTCTTCCATAGTAACCAGACTTGTTACAAGTGCAACATCTTCCCTTCCTTCCTTTGGGCCCCGCTCTACCATGGTTTTGATTTCTCGGGCCACCATGGTTCTTCTTCTTTGCATGAGCGACGAAGGCAGGAGGGTCACTTCCATTTCCATTAGATGCATATTCCATCATTCGTGTTTCCTCTTGAGTGCATCTCATCAATATTCATCAAAATCAAGAATCACATTATTATTAAGAATAGTGGTATTGAATACATACCAATCATGGGAGAGACCTCAAAGTGTAATAAGAACCATCTCTCAATCAGATATTGCTTCCCCAATAGCTAGGAAGTTATTCCTAATTTTAGTGAGCCTCATAAAATAGGATTGAATAGATTCATCCTTTGCCTTCTTGATATTCTTCAATTCATTCTTGAAGAAATGGATTTTGTGACCATTTCTAGCCCTGAACATGCTCACCAGCTTATCATACATTTCTTTAGATGTGTTCAGCTCATAAATGTAAGAAACCAAGTGCTTATGAATAGAATCTCAGATAATCATCTTTTATTTTATTTCCCCCTTTCTATACTTCATCTTCGCGGCAATAGCTGCATTTGATGGAGGCTCTTGAATATTCATAGTCCCTAACATCTTGATCTTCTAGTACCAAATCCAAGGACATCTTCCATGCATGATAATCAGAACTATCAGTCAATTTATCATTAGCATTGAAACCCTTGCAGGTTGAGGAGGCCATTTGTCCTTGATGGGATTTCTTCCTTCAGTGATTTCTTCTAACACTATCTTGGACTTTGTCTTCACCTCGACTTTGATACCATGTTAAATTTAGATAACCATGGTGTTTTGTGCTTAATGCATTTTTTCTTCAATCTTTCTTAGGCTCGATACAAAATATCAATCACATAAAAATGAAAGTAAAAATTTGATAGAACACAATAATAGATCAATAGAAGACAAGCCAATAATATAGATCACATTTACAATTCCTTTTGTCCAACAAAGATATGAGATATTGTGCATTACGACAGTCAACATAATGCTTCAGCCAACAAAGTCTTTCTCAGTCAACCAATCCTCCAAGTTTCACACCCACAGCCCTCAAAGATAGCTCATCACAAGTCAATGGTGGTCAACCCAAAGTCAACGTAGAAAATTCAACGCAGGACAGCAAGAGAAATTCAATGTTGCATATTAGGGTTTCGATCAAAAGAATTTTTTTCCTCGATTTTAGTGCACAATAGTAAGGCCTCTCAAAATCATAATTTTGGAAAATATTTGAGGTCAAACGACCAAGGGTTGACCACATTCAACATTAGTTAATGTTGCAGCAACAAGCCTAAACAGATCCACAGAAAACAACTCCTCTAGCTACGCACGTGTGAAGGGAAGAGGCCTCCAAAGGCCAATGAATAGATAATATCACAATGAGAGATGTGTGATGAGTTGATGATGGAAATTACCTCTATGTCTCTCCAATTTATATCCATCAGTGAGGGTGTGTGACACATCTATTAGGCATGTGAGCCTACATTACAAATCTGGCTGACCTTGCACATGTGTGGAAAATAAATTCAAAATACATGTTCATCTCATCCAATCAAGATGATATTTACATCAATATTTCACCTCTCCAAAAGAGGAATCCAACAAAAATATGACCATCGTCATATGAGCAGTGCATGGAGTCTAGACCTAGATGCCCAAAATTAACATCCATTCCTAGAATAATCCAATATTTGTAGAGGCCACGGTTTTTCAAATCTTGCATAGTTTTTGGATCATAGATAGCTTATGCATCATGGTTTTCATGTTCTCTCTCTCCACTCCAAAATTATTGTTCAAAACTTCTGAAAATGACAATTGAGGAGAGTTAAAACAATGCTTGAGAGAAATTTGCAAGTTTTGGGGTGTGCTTTTATTTATTTTTAAAATCCAGCGGTGCCTTGAGAGGTTTTTATTTATATATAGAGCACATTTTTGTAGTTTCTCAATAGAGAAACCACGCAAATCATGTTTCTCAACGTGTAAAAAATTACCAATGTGCACGGTCCCGATGAAGGGAAATCACGCACATCCATGGATGAATTTTCAAGACTTGAACTTCCCCAAAAAATAAAACCAGTGGTTACAATTAAAAATTAATTGGATGAAAAGAAATATAATGAAGAGATCTCTTACCTGGAGAAAACAGTTCACAAATTGTTCCACCGGTTTGCTCAAAATCGGCCTCTAAAGTTTTGTGGTAAAAACCCTCTTTTCTGCTCTCAAAATGGTAAAAATGAAGTTACTTTTTCAAATTTTATAGGTTTTTTGGTTAATTAAATCTTATTTTTTATGCCTTTAACCTTTTAGAAGTCATTTCTTGATGTTTTTACCATAGTTTTGATAAGTTATGATAATTTATCGAGTGTAATATGCTGAATACAGGTTATAACATAAAATTGGACCATTTTGACTTTGAGTGAACTTTTATCACTTTTTCAGGTTCTTGAAAAATACGAAAAAAAAAAACCATGGATTTCTCTTTTAAGCCCTTTTCAGGGCTCTCTAAACATGAAATATCGTCGAGCAATTGACTATTCGAACTTGTAAAAGTAAATGAATAGTTGCTTGTTCAGTTTAAGTTTATCCCTTTTCCAGACTAAAATAGACTATTTACGAAAAAGGTATACGTTGACTAAGAATGGTCAATAGAGTTCTCTCCTGCATTATTTTATCCTTTTTCGGGCTTGAGGGACTAAATTTACGAAAAGTAACACTATGGATTTTACTTATTTTTTTCTCTTGACTCCCTAAAACTGAAAAACATAGAGTTTTTCTTTCTCTGGGCTTATTAAAAATCTACGTTAAAAGAACTGATTAAGTTTTATTTTCATGTCTTTTAAAACTCTTTAAACATGAAAATGGCATCTATTTAACCCTACATTAGGCTCGTAAAAATAAACGGTACAGGACTCATCAATCATGACGAGACTGAAATACTCCTTCCTAGGGTTCGTAAAAAATAGTTCGGAGGATTCATCCGAAGGATGAGCTTATAGAACAAGAAAATTGTATCCTCCTCAAGTTTGACAAAAATAAAGAGGTACTTGCTAGTAATGGTGGGGGGGAATTCGGAAAAGGTATTTATTTTTGCATTCATTATAAGGCAATATGTCGTTCTTGAACACGACACTCCTTCACACATGTGTCTGGGTTGGGAAATCAATTTGTCTTACATTTAATCATTAAAAGTCTTCACCTGGCTTTGGGTATTATCTCCGAGTCAAATGATTTCAAGTCAATTTTTTTGTCGCCATGTGTTCAATATAATTTAAAACTCATCCATATTCCTTTGCAAATTTTAGCCCTCAATCGTGTAAGTCATCCTTGAGTCACTCCTTGCAAAACAATTCTTGAAAACTTGACATGAATTTTCGCGTCATATGCCCTCCTGCGACAGATCGCGTCCTATCGACTTCAACTCACTATCTAGGAAGTTGATCTAGAAACCAATTTCAGTACCTTGAGGCTTGCATTCATTAATGGAAGGTTTCTTGCCTTCGACGATAGGTTCTCATCATTGACCTTTGATCGAGAGATTTTATGAGTGTTTGACTTCAGATCACCTAATCACACTTCATAGATTGTATTGAGAGTAACTTGAGATCCATTGTAATTATTTGTGGTCTCTCTCGCACTTTCAAATCATTGACAAGTAATCAAGTGGTGTCTACCATGTTCGACTTCAGGACATTTGTTCACATGGTCAGATTCGTACTACGGATCGAGAGATGGAGATCAAGACCATGGATCTAGTTTCATCCATCTAGGTTGCGAGGAGTTATGTATTCATGATTATGTAGACATATCCATAACAGATGTTTGTGTCCATAATTTTTCTAATATTGATATGATTCTAGGCTATTTCTGTACTTTTTCATTGAGTTAGATTTACTCTCGGTATGGAAATTCCTACCTTAGTGATTATTATATATATATATATATATATATATATATATTCATTGTAATCCTTGAATGATTTTTGTAGGTTTTTGACCATTGTCTCTGATCCAATATTTGGCATGACAAAGCGCTTCAATCTTTTAATGACTTTTCAAACTTCACACTTTAGGAGGCAATGTGTTACACATCATTTTGTCACCATGATAATTAACAGTTAAAATGGATCTCTCGCCATCCATAAACATGTTTCAATGCACCCCCTTTCAAGTCAAACATCTAAAACCCTTGAACAAATTATGAATTTTGGGTAACATGGCCTTTTAACCTATCTAGAATGACTTGCACACTTTTCTTAGTCAGTTTCCGCACATTCACAGTTTCTTCCATTGAAACCTGTGCAAAATTGCACTTTGTCTTCCACTATAGACCATGCACATGACTCAATGAAAAATAAAAATAAAAAGTAAGTTCTAGAAGCCTTGTTGGGCGAATATATCCCAAATAGAAGCTTCTTGTTCATATCTATTCGAGCCTTGCCGCTCACAACATGGAGCTAATTCCCTTTTATCAATGATCCCTAATCCCACTATTAGTTTATCTCGTCCTTCTCTTATGGATCTCAAACCTACTTTATTTGGCCTATAAATTGACTGCATGCTAGACGGTTAGGGGAGTTCACAAAATGTAGTATTATATTGTTGAATTTAGATTGGGAAGCTTATTATCCAAGAAGAGGTTTGAAGGAATTTGAGAAGAAACTCATGACATCAAGGAAATGGTTGTAAGGCTCTTATTTATCTCTGAATTAATACAAATGAATCCTTTTCTCTGTTGTATTGTCTTACTGGAATGATGAATGATTTATGTTATTTTATGTATTCATTAAGATGATATCAATTTCTAATCTCCTTGATCATTAGATTAAGATTGTTTGAATCATTATATTGCATATTCCTTTGATCTCTTTTATGTCTTTGTTTGCAGATCTTATCAAGCATTGAGGAGTTGCATCGGGAGGGATCAGGGATCTCCATCAACAATTTCACAAATAGGTAAGGGTGATCCGAATGGAAAGTGGCATACACCCATGGTATTCATCAACCCATGGTATTTATCTTCCCATGGTATTGTGAGTGACATATATCCATGGTATTCATTCACCCATGGTATGTATCCACACATGATATTTATCCACACATGGAATTTACCCATGGTATTGTAAATGGAATCCACCCATGGTATTTATCCACTCATGGTATTGTAAGTGACATCTGCCCATGGTATTCATTCACCCATAGTATTCATTCACCCATGGTATTCAGCCACTCATGGAATTTACCTGTTGTATTGTAACCAAAAAATGCTATAAGTAACAAGTCCCATATTGTAAAATCTACATTGTGGTGGAAAATCTATCCTTTTACAAGATGGGACTTGTTAGTTATAGCATTTTTTAGTTACAATACCATAGGTAAATTCCATGGGTGGGTAAATACCATGGGTGAATGAATACCATGGGCAGATATCACTTACAATACCACAGGTGGATAAATACCATGGGTGAATGCCATTTACAATACCATAGGTAAATTGCTTTTACATTATGGGACTTGTTACTTATAGCATTTTTTAGTTACAATAACACAGGTACATTCCATGGGTGAATGAATACTATGGGTGAATGAATACCACGGGTGATGAATACCATGGGTGGATGCCATTTACAATACCATGGGTAAATTCCATGTGTGGATGAATATCGTGTGTGGATACATACCTTGGGTGAATGAATACCATGGATAGATGTCACTTACAATACCATGGGTGAATAAATACCATGGGTTGATGAATACCATGGGTGTAGGCCACTTTCCATTCGGATCAAAGGGAACCATTCTCATTTTCTTATTTTGATGAGTCAAACAAAGTCGGATTAGGGAAAGATTTATTCAATTGTTTGTTTTTTTCTAGTTTTCCCTTAGGAATCTAGGGAAATTTCTCTTGTCCGCAAGAGGTATTTGTCCGTGTAACAAAGATCCTGTGGAAGTTTGGAATGATGGATTGTAAATCGATGGCAACTCCCATTGGGAAAAATCTAAGAAAGGTTAGATACATTTATTCAGATTTGGTAGATCCATCCATGTAACGTAAACTGATTAGCTCATTGATGTATTTGGTTAATACCAGGTTATACTTTTGCTTTGTAGTGAATACTCTAAGCCAGTTCCGGGTGGGACAAAGACATGATCATTGGATTGCAACAAAGCATGTATTGAGATATTTGCATAACACAGTTGATTATGGTTTGAGATATGTCTCAAATTGTGATATACAGTTGCAGGGTTATACGGATGTAGATTGGGCAGGGAGCATTGAAGATCGAAAGAGTACATCCAGATTTTGCTTTTGTTTGGGCTTCACTATGATTATGTGGATGAGAAAGAAGCAGACATATGTTGCACTTAGTATTGCTGAAGCAGAATATTGTAGCTAGTTTAGCAAGTTGTGAAGCAGTGTGTCTTTGGAAGTTATTTGTGGGAGTATCTGATCATGTGCTTGAGTCGGCCGTGATATATTGTGGTAATCAGATTTGTGTGAAGCTAACACAAAATCTAGTTTTACATGAGAGGTTAAAGCACATCAATATCAAGTACCACTTCATTTGTGACATGGTGCAAAAGGGAGAAGTGAAGGTCCAATATGTTTCTATATATGAGCATATTGTTAATATTCTTACAAAGCCTCTGTCTAGAGTGAATTTTGTATACTTCAGGGACAATCTTGGAATTCTTAAGAATTCATCTCTCATTGAGAGGGAGTGTTAATGAGATATCATCATGGACTTAAATTCTCCATGTGTCAAGTATATTGACATGAATTATGGAGAATTGTCTAGCAAAGGACTGACATTCTTCCTATTTCTAATATGTTGACCCAGATGAGGAAGAATTATCTTGAAGCATTAGGTTCATTTAGAATTAGGCCTTGAAATACTCAAGGAGAGTGTGGCCTTTGGATATTCACCATATTTCAAAGATATTGACCCAATTGATGGTGTACCAAGACTATTATGGATGCCATGTGTCAGGTACCAACCTGGATTATGGTGACTAGTTTACGTTAGACGATGTGTCATGTGTCTGAAATATTAGCATGAATTATGGTGAGGAGATACCATAAATCTAAATTAGTGACCTAACTAATGCTAAGGATTTACCATGTGTATGAAGTAACCACCCGAATTATGGTGAGGATATACCATAGGTCTGAGGTACTAACCTGATGATGGTAACTTGCTAATGTTGTTGACTTACCATGTGTGAAATTTTTTTAACCTGATTATGGTAATTGTCTGATGCTACCATTTTTCCATGTGTCACATTTGTTAACACAATTATGGTAATGATGATTTGTTACAACCTTTTCTTAGAGAAATTTTTTCACAAAAGAACATTTGTATTGTGATTATGAATACCTCCCTAGCTAAGAGGGAGTGTTGAATTTTGTAGTTATGGTCAGTCTTCATAATTTATATTTTATCTCTTGAAAATTATAATATAATTTTAATACATGGTATTCATGTAATTATCATTGATTAACCCTTGAAATAATTATTATAAGACATATTCTTCATGTCGGATTTAAAAGAGAAAATTTTGAAATTTGAGTTTTGAATTTTTGGCTCCAAACTAGTCAAGTAATCCCTCCTTCAAGTTAAGTTAGACCAAATGAAGAGACGCACCCATTCGAATAGGTAGATCACTATATAAAGATAATTTGACATCCAAGAAAAGTAATATTATGGGCATCCAAGTGAAGAAGAAGAAGGATGAATTCTATTGAGCCCCAAAGATGTCCTTATCTTTCACCAAATTTCACTTCATTTCCTTTGTCCCTTATCAATTACAGGCTTAAATGATCAATAGGATTAATTAAAGTCACTTTAGGAATGTATAAAATGACTGACTTGCTATGTTTTCGTGGTTTTGTTGTTGTCGTAATTTTTGACTAGACTCAGCTACAGAATGCAGCCATTCTATAGCTAGTCGCCTATTCTGCAGCTATCTTCATGTTCTCACATGTTACAGATGTCAATTCAAAGAAAAACGCATATGGTTGAATTCCACAACACTCCCCCGTCATTTCTTTCTCTCTACGAAGTCTGAGAAAGAATCTACAGGTGGTTATGCACGTGGAAGAGATCAAAACTAAGAAGCACATTCCTACCAGGACAGGGGCTCTACAGATGTCTCCAACAAGAGTACGAGGCTTCCACAAGAGTTCTAATTTTATTTTAATTGGGAAATACACTCATCCCTATTTCCTCTCAAGGGTAGTTATGTATTTCTTTTATAAGAATGACTTGGGAGACCGAGAGACAGTTAGCTAGATTGATGTTTTGTTGTTAGATCTCAAAAGTCCGTGATACTCTGTTTTTGAAGAATTTTCCCTTTAATGAAAGACATTCAACTTCATTGCATGATCTAAGGAAATATTGAGGAGATTTGTATGCTAATCCAATGGTAGAGGGCCCCTACTTCCCAAGAAGCTCTGTGCATATTGTTTAGATAAGTAACTTTAGCCTTGTTTCATTGCTAATTCAAGTAGTTTTCTAAACTTTATGTTTTTATGCTCATTCACATCAAATGTTACAGCTAGTCTTGTTCTTATGAATTATTCCAAAATATCACTAACACTGAATGAGACATAGTTGTAGTATTCTAGAGCTTAGTTGCGTTTTTCTGAACTTTATGTTTTTATGCTCATTCACATCAAATGTTACAGCTAGTCTTATTCTTACGAATTGTTCCAAAATATCACTAACACTGAATGAGATATAGCTGTAGTATTTTAGAAATTAGTTGCATTTTAGTTTAGTTGTAAAACTCTGGAGGTTAATGGCACTCTAGTTCAATTCTGTTCACTGTATTTCAAGTTTGATTGATTGCATTCTTGTTCAGTTCTGTTTAATGTATTTCAAGTTTCATTAGTTAATTGTATGCTAGTTCTATTCCATTAGACTTCAAAGCCTTCATTATTTACAAACTACTCTTGTTATTAATCTCTTCCAACACATCATCATATGGACAGAAATTAGTGATATCAGTTCAAGGCCTTGATTGTTCTGCAATCTCTTATAATTTTACAAATAGCCTTTTTCCAAAACTATTCCAAAAGATTTCTAACTTTTGAATGAGGCTTAGTAGTGACAATTTGAGTTGCAGAATGGATTAATTTCAGTGTCATAGGTTAATTTAGAGTAGATTTCCTTACTATGCTACAAATAATCTTTTCCAATTGTGTTCCAATAAATTTCTAACCATGGATGAGATTTTTGTGACATTGTAAGTTGTTGTCTACTTAGAAGAACCTCATTGCATTAAACTTATCCTTTTCTCAAGTTATTCCAACATATTTCTAATGAATGAATTGGACTGAGTTCATGTTATGAGCTATTGAGTTCATGTTATGAGTTATTTAGTTCTTGCTATGAGTTATTTTTCTTGTTAAAGTTTTGCATTTTCTGTTCTCAAGTGCCATACATAGTTTAGAATAGGTTTTTCTCTGTTTTAGTGTGACCAACAACTTCTCTTTACCAACACTTAGTTATTTTCCTTTTAGAATAAAAACACAAAACCAAAAACATTGAAAAAAACACTAAACACAACGTAGTGAGAAACAGATACCTAGGCACATATAGTGCACTTCACTTCAACAGTTTACTAGCCCTGGTTGACAATTTATGACATCAATTTAGGAACACTAAGTTGAGCAGACAAAATCATCTCTAGCATCTATCTCTCTCTCTCTCTCTCTCTCTCTCTCTCTCTCTCTCTCGACCTCGACCTCGCATGTGTGAATTTCTAGACAATTTCTTGGCATCATATTTTGGGCAGGCTGAAATTTTGGACAGACCAAAATTTGTCCTAGGTAGATGAGACAGTGTCGAAGTTGAAGGGAAAAAGTTTGACTTGACTTGAGTTGACTAGAGGGTTATTTGACTAGGTTTGATCATAGCTTGTTGATCAGTTTGATCTCATATTTGAATAGTTTCATTTGATGTATCTCTTGTTGAACTGAATAATTTTTCTAAGGAAAAGGTTGTTGGGTTTTTCCCACAAGTGGGTTTTCCCAAGGCAAATATTGTTTTCTCTTTGTGCATTGTTATCTCTATTGTGCTGATGGTTTTGTGGTTGAATTTTTGAAGTGTAATTTCTCAATGATAGAGTGTAATTATTAAAAGAAGGTCTAAATCATTTGAAGTAATTATCATTTTTTTAGAAATTTGTGCTTGTATCTATTGCACTTGAAAAATAAATGGATGGAATCTTCCATGAAAATGTCCGTGGACATGATATTTTCAAAGATGAGATATTTATCCAACTTTGAACCTATTTTTTGGGAGCCACCTCTACAGTTGTTCCAAGTATATGTTTCATTGATGGCGCCAAGTTCGATTAACTGAGAAGAGGTCGTAACAAATTGAAAGAGGTTGGATTATGCTTTTAGCTTTATGATTCCACCCTTCTTTTCTTCTAAAAATTTAATCAAATTTATATCCCCTCAAGAATCCATGATGATAGGGAGATAAGACTAGGCTACTTAATGGAGTTAAGAAATGGGTTTTGTCTCTAGGAAGCGAAGGGTCATATACATTTGAAAGAAAATAATTCTTGAATGATCCTATGAGATGGAATTGAACAGTGAGAATTACGAAAGAAGAAAACATGTTAATGATGTATACTTCTTGAGAGTTCTAAATGATAATGAGACCTGCATATTATCCCTAGGAATTAAGAGCTATTGATTAGCATCCTCAATCCCATTTATTTATCAACTTGCATATAGGTTCATAGGAAGTTTTAGTTTCCTTAATCATCAAAAAGGTTGGATGTTCTAAGAGCCACTTATATTTGAGAAGCCTCTTCTTTACCTTGTATTTAAGGCCTCTAATGTTCTAAGATATTATATTCATGTGGAGAAGAGTTGGTGGAGGGATAAAACTCTGAGATCAACTTTAATTTGCATGATTATACAAGAATGTCCCATAGTTCTTCTAAAAAACAAATCTCTCATGGCCTTTTTTCTTCTCGTCCTTGTGTGGCTTTGTAGTCTACTTCATAGGTTGGACATGAATACCTAAAGGAATAACATAACGTTGTCCTATGGACACTTTTTTATCTTGTTTCCTTGATTAGAGAGTGGCCCTACTTGTTATTTTGACTCGATGCATCGGAATAAAGTTGGGGTGTTTTTCCTTCCATCCCTTAGCAATGTTGGGGAGGTTGAGAGAATCCAAAAACAGTTATTCAATGCCCTCATTATTTTGGAGCATCTTGGATTATTTTGTTGACTAGGGTTCAAGAGGTTCTAGGTTCAAGGACTTTGAAGTAACTAGAGGAACCTCAAAGTATTTTTTGGGATTACCGGTACCAAGCATGTCTATTTTGTAGAAATTATGATGTAGATTTGCAATTTTTCATGAAGTTTTAATCAAAATCACAGGACACAAACCTACTCTACTACTTCGCTAACATTAATTCACAATTTAGAACAAAAAATTCAAGCATGCAATAAAAAATCACACATATGCAAATAGTATTTTTCCTAGGGAAAGTAATCTGCTAAAAACCCCAATGCTTTCATGCATTAATCTTTGAATAGAGGTGTATTACAATTTCTTGCTCAATTTGAGCACAACCTGAAAGTGAATAACCTCTCTTAAGAATTTCTTACCCAAACTAAGTCAATTTCTGCCTCTTCTTGAGCTCCTATTTCCTTGTGTTTTTCCTTGAGAAATTAGGCCCTTATTATTTAGGAATTTCTCCAAAATGGATTGTGCAATTCGTTAGGATTATCATCTCACTACATGCAACACTTGTACACTCAATACTAGTCTACAATTGATGTTACACTTCCTTGGAATCTCCACCAAGACTGGGGAACTCGAATTCTCTGCATGCCCTAGTTATTTTGGGATGATTGATCAGTTAGTTGGATGATCATTGAGTTTGACTCAAGTCCCACTGCACAACTAACCTTCCACTAGTTCCTTCAACAATTAGAACTATTTTAACTGAAAACAACCTTAGATGATAGACCTTGATTGCTAAAAATTAGCAATCACACATGATTAACTAAACTCTAACTCCTCCAACTCGAATTTATTGAGTAAATTGGGTGACACAAGCCATGTCACACAAGTTAACTACATCCAATTTTTTTGCTAACATGGAAATTCATTTTTTCTCAATTTAATCAAGGCAAAATCAAATTGAGAATTTATTGCTACATTTTTCAATATATTTCTATGGGGGTGGGGTTTAGAGAAGGGGTTTATGATTTGATATTTGCAAGTGGCTCAAAGTTGTTGCTAGTAACATGGGTTTTTCTAGAGTGTCATTGTGGCGGAGGAGCCTTAGGTCCATAATTGTGATTTACCAGTCTTGATAATCCATCTTAATTTACAGCATGGGCTTGATCTAGAGTGGTCTTAGGTGCCAACATGGGACAATTTTTATAGATATTCCTATATTCATGAATCTTCGATAATAGAATAGAGTGTGTTAATAATCCAAGTTTTACTTCCAAACTTCATCTTGATAGTAGATATCAATAGACTTGGGGAGGGGCTCTGAGATATTCATGTATACACATATGTAAGCATAGGATATATACCTAGCTTGTTTTGTTGCTTCTGATATTTTGACAAAGTGAACTAGAAAATTTTTAATACCAACTGATATTTCTTCATCCCAAAACTCTTTGGGCAGGGAGTACATGTGGATCTAAACTAGGTTTGTCGTAAAATCCTCTTTATTCAAAACAAATCTCTCTGTCCATAACCTAATATATAATCTAACTGGGTTGAAAAACTATGGGAAATTTTTGAAATCCCTCATGCGATATTCCACATTGGAAAAGATAATGGTGAAGAATACTTTTTCCCAAACTCCAATTTGATATGTCCCCTTGACTTCCACTTGTGTTGAATCTAGTAGGTGAGGGATTTTTCCAAGGGCCAAATGCCAAGGAATTTGTTAAATAAGGCATGATCTCTTATGTATTGGATATACTCACTGATTTGATTGGATTTCACCTCAAAATTTGTATTTGTGGCTACATTTGGAATGAAACTCCTTAGAAGTCTCCGATTGGTGGAAGCATGCTTTAAGGATCCTTTATGTTGATATGTACTTGGTTCTTTTGCAATAAATTCAAGGTTAGGGTTCACTAATTGGCCAAGGAAATGATCCCCTACAATTACTTTTCTATAGGATGGAGCTCCACTCCCTCCTATAGGACCAGCCATGGTTAAGATGTAGATATGGTGGAAACAAAGGATATTTCGGTGACAGGGAAGGGTTAGGATTTTAGTTGCACACAAAACTGCACTTGGTCTATATTGAATGATGTTAACCTATAACATTTTTTGAATCATATGTTCAATCTCACTCTTCTATGCATATGGATATTGATCAGGAGTAATGTTAGGTTTTATACTTCTAGGTTGCAAATGAATGGCACAATCATGATCTTGAGTAGGTGGAATACCACTAGGAATCTCTCCAAATGACATGGAATTCTTCGATTTTGAATCCTTGATATCATAAAATACCTAATACCATGTATGATTATGAGCACAAGCACAAGACCTAGTTGTGATAAAATAACCACACTCACAATTGTAAGACAAATAGAGGAGAGAATGAAAAATCACTCAAATAGACCAAGAGATTGAAAAACCAATTCAAATTCCTTGTTAAAAGGCTAGAGAATTGATTGCATTACATAGAAATTCACTTGTCAAACACTAGTAAGCTATAATTCAGTATTATTTAACACCCCTTTAGTCTTATTTAAGTGGCCATAAATGGATTTATCCTTAGTTAATCAGGTATACACATCACTTAACTAGGCATGCACAAGATAAACCCATGCATACTCATGAATTTATGACAAACCTCAATTAACTTAGCATGAAATTTTTTTGAATTCACGCATGCATAACAACTACTCATGCAAGTGAATGCATGCATCATGCAACTCATGCAAGTGTGATTGAAGTGATATGCAAGTAAAATCTCCAAAAGTAAGATTAGAGACTCGAGAGATAATGCACATTTCCATAGCATCTTAATATAGCTAAGTAAGTGCACTATAGATGCCTTGTCAGTGCCATGACATACCCTAGTCACTTCCACATTTCACTTCCATGTCATACACCTACTAAAAATAGACTTGTTATAAATAGTAGTACTATTAAAAATAAACACGTTATAAATAGTAGAACTCCTAAATAGTGGGAAAGTGTGTGGAGGACAATGTGCATGTAAACCAACAAGAATGATTGTTGATAACCTTTTGGAGATCCACTAGAGCATATGATATAGATGTTTGAACATCTAGTACTTTTTGGGTAATTTTTTCATGTTGTTAGAGGTTATCACTTTAGATGATTTCCCTTTTTAAATCTAAGCTCATTTTCCTTGCCATAGGAAAATATCATGAAAAGATATTGAAAAAGAAGAGTAAACTCAATGATTTTAACCCTCGGACCCAAATATAACATCAACACCACCCGTTGAATTGCAATCATGGGAATATCCAGTAAATACTCCCCCATATTCATCTTAATGTTATGGAACTTCCTTGAACAATTTATGGTACCTCCATCTGCAATCATTACTTGAAATTTTTGTGTTGAAAATACAAATAAATTGAGAAGTTTTATTAATTTGTAATTGATGAATCCTAAATCAATAATCGCTATGACCTTTTTATTTTTGATATATCCTTATATCTTGAAGGTGTTTGGAGTACTCATGTCAATAAATGAATTACAAGATACTACTGGAGTAGTCTCTACTAGCTTTATATATTGTGATGATTCCAATTCTTGATCTTCTTTCTCCTCACAGTATTTGTGGAAAAAATTATTCTCACTACATTTATGCTCCTTACTATCATTGCTATCACAACTGAAACATAGTTCCTTTGTTCTTATTCCATCCATTTGTAGTTCCTTTGTTATTCTTCCATCCATTTGTTGAGGTGTCAGCCTTCTAGGATGAGTGAGTTTAGGAGAGGGAGCGTTATGTTCTCTATAGTTGTTAATGACCACTTTTCTAGTATGTATATTTTTACTTTCAACTTTCCTTGCTAGACTGAAAGAAAGCTCTATGGATTTAAGTTCAAAGAGATTCACCTCATGTTGGTAAGTTCTTTTAACATTCACATAAAGAAGTCTAAAAAAATATCCTTTGGGAGACTCAAATTTTGGAAATTTTTAATGTAATTGAACCTATTTGCTAAACATTTACCACTTTATAGAAGAAAGTCTTGGTCTTAATATCCCCATAATTTTATATCAATTCCTCTATAAGAATGGACCAAGGTATAATAATCAAAAATTTCCTTTCACAAAACCATCGATACCATATAATTTGTTCTTGTTTTAAATGCAAGGATGTAATAATTACCTTTTGTAAGGTTGACATTCATTGTAGATCAAAGCATTACCCCATCTAGAATATCCATGTTATAGGATCTTTACCATCAAACTTCTTTATATGGATATTTGAAATGAAGTAGTTTACTAGTGCCAAATTGAACCTTTGATATGCATATTTTAAAGTGGTGAATTATCATGATTTTGGGATTCAATATGCATACTCTTCAATTATGATAAAATATTTCCTATATGTGATTGATTCCCAACACACTTGCTCTTATTATTTTATTGATTTCCTTGGATCTCCATATCCATTTTAGGAAGTCTCTTCAATTATGATAAAATATTTCCTATATGTGACTGATTCCCAACACACTTGCTCTCATTATTTTATTGATTTCCTTGGATCTCCATATCCATTTTAGGAAGTCTCTCTAGGAGAATATTTTCCATGGATTTTAGTGTACCGTGGAGACAACCTCCAATTGCAGGAGGTCGGGAAGAGAGACCATGAAAGTTGGAATGAATGTTCTTGTTCAAAAAACTGTCACTTAAAACCAGAATAACCAGAGCCAATGAAAATTACAGTGTTTTAAATTACAAAAACTGCCAGAAGAAAGATGAAAAAGAACATGGCTTAATAACTTAGGTATTTAAGAATCTAAAATAATAAGAAATGGAAAACAAATTTCTAAAAAAATAGATCCCCTATTAAAATATTCAAATCAAAACATGAGTACCATATAGTCCTTATCTTAAATAACCCTGCTACTGCATACACTTAGTATAGCAAAAGAAAAACATAATATGAAACATTAAACACACGAGAACAACAAATAACACATATTGTAATTGGCTCAAACCTTCGAATTAAACTGGCCTTTTATTACTCACTCTTCCAGAGATTTCTTCAACACATAATTCTTGGTAGTTTTGAAATACCGCTTTGCAACGGGTACCCCTCGTTTAAACTTCGGTTATGAAGACCCGTCGCAAAACCGTTGAATTTGACAGTGCAACCCTGTGGACCGTCGATTACTCTGGCACTTGCAAGAGGTATAAACTCTGGTTCTTCTCTCTCAGCACCAGCACAACACAACAAATAACCTGTTGAGAAAATATATCATCAAATATTTCTTCTTTCAACATATCAACAAATAAGCAGCATAATCATTTTTGAACTGCCTTGAAGCTGCTCAAGTTTTCCCTGTTTTTTTTAAATGGGCTTGCAGCATAAAAATTATGGTAACAGCGTAATAATTTGTATTGTTTTCATCATTTCCAGATTCCATATTCAAATATTTATCTCTGTCAGGAGAGTGAACAACTGTATTTAAAACTGCCTTCTTCTGAAATTCAGATTTCCAACTTTTCTAGTCTATACCCGTAAAGTCATTGGTTCTAGTTCTAGCATTAGGTTCGTCGATGACTTCAGATTTATTGCATTTTCTATCTAGCACAATTTTTACTATAATCCACCACGGATTTCTATTTTAAGACTGTGTATCTCCTTAGTCACCTCCCCCAAAGTGAGTCCACGAGCTTTTCTTGAAGAATGCTGGAGATACGATTTTGTGTTACGGTCATAAGAAGCGTCAACAAAGTTGGGCTTCTTACCAAAGGAACCACTGGATGAACCAGTACCATGCTGCATGAAAGCTTTAACTAATGCAGCTTTTAGATCTCCTTCCTCCAAGGCACGGATTTGGGCAAACACTTTCATCTGATCATCATCATCAGTCTGTGCCATGAGGACTTTTAACTTTCCAGAGAATTCTTCTGGAAGAGAGTCATCAGAAGAGGAGTCTGATTCAGAGTCTGAGCAATGACAATTTTCGGAATCTAAATAGTGACAATACATGTTGACTTCTTCAGCAGAAGAAGAAGAGGATGACTCGGCAGAGGAAGACTCAGCAGAAGACTGTACAGCATGTTGTTGGATAGAAAGATGTTGGGGACGATTGTGACAGTCTGCAGTTTTATGAAAGGAAGAATGACAATGAGCACATCTAGGTTCAGTCTTGACAGTAGCACTGGTAGATGGCTGTTTATTCTTTTGGGACTTTTTACCCAGACCTCTTTTGGATTCTAAGGCTGTTGGACACATATTGGAAGTATGACCAGGCTGACCACATAACCAACAGAATACTTCATTCATTTTAGCAATCCTGGCATCCTTTGGACGGATGTCATGAGGTTGATAATAATGGGTTTTGGGGGTATAACGATAATACCCTTTTCTTCCTTTTCCTTTGTGCTGGTTTCTCTCTTTGGGCTTTTTGAGCTTGCGTCTTTTTCCAGAGCTCAGACGGTAAGTAGAGGCTCTGCTTCGTCTCTGAGCCTTCTTGGCATGTCTCTTACTCTTTCTGCGAGTGACCAATGGATCATCAATAGTAATACCATATATGCTGCAGAAAGATTTAGTACCAGGAAGTCTATTCAATTTGTCGATAGACTTGGTCATCTTTGAACTGGTACACAAAGTTATCAATACTTTAGTAATAATAGCATAAAAATCTCCCCAAAGATACACTTCAAGTGGCAAGGGGAACGCTTCTTGTAACTTCAGAATGTCTACCAACTTGGATGGTAGAGCTGCGAGATATACTTGCTTCCATAGAACATGCTTTGGTTCTTTAACCAAAAATATCCTTTCAACCCAGTCTCTATGGAAGTCTTCGAACTGATTTATATTCTTGCACTTAAGATTCATTAAAACCAATTCATTTTTATCTATAAGTGCATAATCAACTCCACAAAAATGTTCTTGGATAAGTGCAGTGAGTGCACCTATCATATTGTTCTGTGTAGTGCCATCATCATTAAACTTGATATCTCCTTTTTCATCTTTAAGCACTTCTTGCTCCATCTTGGCAAGCATTGTAGGGGATGATTCAAGTTCCCACCATCTAGCCAATGTTCCAGTGAAACACTGAATGAGTGTTTTGCAGGCTTCCACTTCACTTCTACCTGCGACACACATGAGCTTATATTCCACAATCATTTGGTCAAGCAATTGCCTGATATGTGCTGCTGACAAACCATCAATATTCCATTCTTTATGATTTCCCTCATAAAAGGTTTCTCGAGGTGGAATCCTCTCGGCTCCATAGAGGTCAGGGTCAGCATGTCTTGTGAATTGAGGCTCTAAGGGCTCATAGATGGGAAAGGCATGTTTTTCTGTGTCTGACTCATCTTGGAGAGAGGCTATAGTTATCCTTTCAGATTTTTCCTCTGTTCTAGACTCAGACTGCAGGGATGGCCTTACTACTTCTTTAGGGAAAAGCTGAGGGAACTGAGAGATTGGGCTTCGAAGTTCATGAGTGTGGATGCTTTTTCCCTTTGTCAAAAATGAAGTCGGAATTGGCTTTTCAGACTTCTTCAAATTCAATTTGTCCATTTTATATGACAGATTTGAAACCATATGCCGTGTAGAGATGGACTGCTCAACTATACAATTCTCTACATCATCAAATTTTTTAAAAGATTCTTGGGAAATATGTCTAACAACTGATAAATCACACTGTACAGAATTTAAAACACTATGTACATCATTAATGGAAACTTGGACACTATCATTATGATCTTTCACCAAGGCAGTTTTAGCAACATTCTTTTCAAGTCCAGTGAGAGCAGTATTTGTCCAATTTACTTGCTCACTGACCTTCTGCATTCTACTCTCAACTCCAGTTTCTGCAGCATCTCTTTTCACCAAAGGATATGCATCAGCTGAATTCTGTCCTTCTCCTAAGACAATGCTCTTAAAAGGAGGATATGAAGTAGATGTTTCTATTTTACTACCATCTGGGGCTTGCCATGCATGTGAAGAAGAAGATACAGTGTCAGCCATTAAAACAACATCTGATTCCATTTTCTTTTTCCAGGAGTAAAATGAAATCCAAACATTTTTTTCTTCCATATACGCTTTCCATTCATCAGCCATTTTTCTCTTCTCTTCAGCTGGAAAGGTAACAACAAACTCATCAGTCTGAGGATGGGTAAACAGATTTTCGTCATACCACTACCTTATTTCCAGCCATCCTCCATGCACCTAGTCGAGAGTCAAAAACTAGTGTTGTCGTCATGACAGATCCTAAGAATCAGAAGGTGGAACATCAAGCCATTAAGTGGGAAGATCTGTCATTCCCTGAACATTGGACTGTCCCAAATCCAAAGCCTCTCACCGTTCAAAAAATTACCTCTGCTAATATAACAGAAGACCAATCCACAACCACTCTGTCATTTCCTAGAAGGTCAACCATTGATAGATGAAGAATTGAAGCAGAGAGTAAAAAGTCTCCTAGATACATAGCTCCTGAATGTACAGATACTAGTTGTTCTTCTATTGTTTCAAATTGTTTACATATTGCTTTATTTGAGTTTTCCCAGCTTGTAAATTTCTAGCCCCCGGGTGTAGAATGTCCTCAATGTCACCAGCAGTGTAATCTACGGGATCTAGCCTATTTTGTCATTCATAAGAACCATAATTTTAGGAATGGTGAAGCCCCTCCATCTACTTCCACCAACCCTTGTCCTAATCCGAAATGTTCAGATATTCCATTTCCACACGATGATGAACATGTTCTTATGATGCATCTAGTGCCCACACTAGAAAATGAAGATCCTAGGCTAACTGCAATTTTTGCCAATATGAGACCTGCAAACAGTCCTAAGTATGGACTTGGATATATAGAACAAGCAGACAAGCTGATCCCTGAATGTAGATTCAGAGACTTGCCTCCACATGTCAAAAGACCGTCAGTCCCGGAAATCCACAAGTTTTATACTTTGATGGATGGTTGTCCCAAACACCAGATCCCTCCTCAATGGATGAAGCAGATGATAAATTGGGATCTGTTTACCCATCCTCAGACTGATGAGTTTGCTGTTACCTTTCCAGCTGAAGAGAAGAGAAAAATGGATGATGAATGGAAAGCGTATATGGAAGAAGAAAATGTTTGGATTTCATTTTACTCCTGGAAAAAGAAAATGGAATCAGATGTTGTTTTAATGGCTGACACTGTATCTTCTTCTTCACATGCATGGCAAGCCCCAGATGGCCGTAAAATAGAAACATCTACTTCATATCCTCCTTTTAAGAGCATTGTCTTAGGAGAAGGACAGAATTCAGCTGATGCATATCCTTTGGTGAAAAGAGATGTTGCAGCAACTGGAGTTGAGAGTAGAATGCAAAAGGTCAGTGAGCAAGTAAATTGGACAAATACTGCCCTCACTGGACTTGAAAAGAATGTTGCTAAAACTGCCCTGGTGAAAGATCAGATTGATAGTGTCCAAGTTTCCATTAATGATGTACATAGTGTTTTAAATTCTGTACAGTGTGATTTATCAGTTGTTAGACATATTTCCCAAGAATCTTTTAAAAAATTTGATGATGTAGAGAATTGTATAGTTGAGCAGTCCATCTCTACACGGCATATGGTTTCAAATCTGTCAGATAAAATGGACAGATTGAATTTGAATAAGTTTGAAAATCCAATTCCGACTTCATTTTTTACAAAGGGAAAAATCATCCACACTCATGAACTTCGAAGCCCAATCTCTCAGTTCCCTCAGCTTTTCCCTAAAGAAGTAGTAAGGCCATCCCTGCAGTCTGAGTCTAGAACAGAGGAAAAATCTGAAAGGATAACTATAGCCTCTCTCCAAGATGAGTCAGACACAGAAAAACATGCCTTTCCCATCTATGAGCCCTTAGAGCCTCAATTCACAAGACATGTTGCCCCTGACCTCTATGGAGCCGGGAGGATTCCACCTTGAGAAACCTTTTATGAGGGAAATCATAAAGAATGGAATATTGATGGTTTTTCAGCAGCACAGATCAGGCAATTGCTTGACCAAATGATTGTGGAATATAAGCTCATGTGTGTCGCAGGTAGAAGTGAAGTGGAAGCCTGCAAAACACTCATTCAGTGTTTCACTGGAACATTAGCTAGATGGTGGGAACTTGAATCATCCCCTGCAATGCTTGCCAAGATGGAGCAAGAAGTGCTTAAAGATGAACAGGGAGATATCAAGTTTAATGATGATGGCACTACACAGAACAATATGATAGGTGCACTCACTGCACTTATCCAAGAACATTTTTGTGGAGCTGATTATGCACTTACAGATAAAAATGAATTGGTTTTAATGAATCTTAAGTGCAGGAATATAAATCAGTTCGAAGACTTCCATAGAGACTGGGTTGAAAGGATATTTTTGGTTAAAGAACCAAAGCATGTTCTATGGAAGCAAGTATATCTCGCAGCTCTACCATCCAAGTTGGTAGACATTCTGAAGTTACAAGAAGCATTCCCCTTACAATATTTTCCCATTAGGATCTTGCTCCAATGAATCCTATGCTTCCCATTAGGATCTTGCTCCAATGAATCCTATGCTTCTAAAGAGTTATTGAGCATTGCATAGTTGTAAGAAAACAACCAAAGAAAAATGAGGCACCATAGAGATAACATGGAGGGGGATTTTATAAGGCAAAACCACCCAAATATGATGGTGAAATAAAAAAACCAAAAACATTCAAGCTTGGCTTTTGTGAATGATAAGAATACATTAAATTGCATGATTACTATGGAAACATGAAAACTGAGGATTTTACTTATAGTCTAACTTGGAAAGAAAAGCATCCTTGAGTTGGGAACATTATAGACAAGTGATGAGGATTAATGAAAATAAAATTGTGAATTAAAATTTTTGGGTGAAAATCACATCAAAGAAGATTTGGTTGATGCGTTTCGAACTAGCCATTGTGGTTCATCATCGGTTCATCATCAAGACAAGATGATGAACCAGCCAACCAGCCAGAGTGGTTCATCATCAGGACAAGATGATGAACCACACTAGGTGGTTCGAAACGTGTCGACCAAATCTTCTTTGATGTGATTTTCACCAAAAAAATTTAATTCACAATTTATGGATCACAGAACCCAAATTCCTAATATTGAAAATAAAATTGTTTGGAAGTAATTTTAGTGTAATATTTTGTCTCATAAACCATTGATATGAATTCAATGACACAAAAATTAGATTTAGAGTATGAAATCTCAAGGACTTACTATGAGAAGAAAGTAAACCATTGATATGAATTCAAGGATACAAAAATCAGATTTAGAGTATGAATTCTCAAAGACTTGTTATGAATTGTCAAATATTGTTAGATCTAAGACTTTTGTGATCTATAATGTAGATAAATGTCTTTCGAATTAATCACATATTTAAGAACCAACTAATGTGGTTAATTCTCAAGAAGAAGTTAACCAATCTTCTTGAATAAGATGCATCAATGCCCAGAGATAGCCGATAAAAATTCCTCAGGACAAGGTGAAGCATTGCCTAGAAATAATAGATAAAAAGCTAGCCATTAAAAACTAGTCGTTAGAGAGTTAGGTAATTAGTAAGTTAGTTTTTAGGAAGATGAAAATCAAATTGGCTCTTAGAGAAATTTAATTAATTAGTTTAATTAATAATAATAAAATATTAAAATTTATTATCCATTATTTATAGATTATAAAAAAAATTATTCTATTATTAATATAAATATATATTTAAATCATATAGGTTTTTTGGATTATATATAATTATCTTAAAATTACAAGGGTAAAAAAGGGTGTTTTTTTTATAAATAGATATTTAAACATAAAGAAGAATTATTGGTTGTTGGAATTAAATAAAAAAACTACCTAAAAGTATAAGGATACTAATGAAAGCATAAGAAGAAAAATAAAAATAAATGTTAAGGGAAATAAAATAAGGAAGAAGGGGGTTAAAAAAAATAAAAAATTATAAATTATAAATTAATAAGGAGACTATTATGATAATAATGAAGAAACATTAAGAATAAAATAAAATAAAACTAATGAAATGCTAGGGGAATTTTAGTAAAATAAGGAGGAAATTAAGAAAAATAAAACAGTTTGAATAGAACTGGCGTAAACTAAGATTCATAACGAGATAAGAAACAAACAACATGGGAAGGAATTACATCGAGAGAGCTAGAGTCCAGTTCTTACTCAATTTCCAACAATCGTCCCTTTTGAGATTCCTAACATGCCTCTCAATTTCAATAGCCTCCCTGAGTTTCCTATGGTGGAAATGATCAATCTTAGCAATGACTTTGGAGTCCTCTATATAGACATGGTGACACGACTTTTTCACATGTTCTGCTAGAGCCAAAGTACAGGAATTATTGTGCCTAATGTCTGTCACATGCTCTTGGATTCTTTGCTTAATGGATCAACCTATTTCTCCAATATAGGGAATACCATAGGAACACGAAACTAGGTAGCCCCCTTTCTTGTCCTTACGGTCAATAGGGTCCTTAACAGAACTGAGAGAATTTCTAATGGTACAGAGAGGTTTGAATATGGTGGAGACAATATTCCTCTTAAGGATATGGGCAACCCTGTCTGTGGTCCCTTAGATAAATGGGAGATTAACCTTAGAGATAGGATCCACGCGAGCAGTTTTGCCACTCAACCCCTTATAGGATTTTTGAAAGGCTTTAACACCCTGAGTTCTACTATACCCATTATTCTGAAAGACCTCAAGAAGATGGAATTTCTCAAACTCCAAGTGATTTTCATCGGAGAGTCTCAGAGCCCGAGTAGCAAGGGTGTAAAGAACACCAAATTCTTGGGTAGGAAAATGATGAGAACCAGCATGAAGATATTGTTTCATGTGAGTTTTCTTATGAAACACTTGATGAGAAATGGAACCATCATCCATTATATAGAGGAGGATGTCAAGAAAGGGCAAGCGACCATCTACCTCAACTTCCATCGTAAACTTGATGAAATTTGATTGGGAATTTAGGTGACACAGAAACAAATCTAACTTCTCACGACCATGGGGCCAAATGACACAAGTGTCATCCATAAACCTCTTCCACTTTCTAGGGTGAAATTGAGCGGAGGCTAAGGCCTTAGTTTCACAATCTTCCATGAATAAGTTGGCAACTACAAGGGAAAGAGGGGAACCCATCGCAACACCTCAATTTTGCTCATAAAAATCACCTTGGAAGATGAAGAAGGTTGAGGTGAGACAAAGACCAACAATTTTAGCAATGTCTTGGTCTAAGATATGATTAATGACACCAATGGCTTCTTGGATGGGGATTTTGGTAAATAAGGACACAATGTCAAAACTTACCAACAACTCCATTCCTTAATAAAGGAAGTTGGATCCTTAACATAGGAATCAATGAGACCCACAAGGGTATTTGAAAAAAGAAGGAATCATTCTTTACAAATAATCTGAATTCCTTTTAGCAAGGTCGACCTACTCAAAGTGGAACAAAACCAACAAAGACCACTAGAAAAAAACATACGACTTAATTAGTCGGTGCAGTTTCAAGACAAGTGCATGTGTAAGAATTGCCCACATCAAAAAGAAAAATGAAATACTTCCCACAATAGTCAATATGTTGAGATCATGAATGATGTGGCATGCATGATCATTGTTATTTACATTGCATTAGAAGACAACCAAAAAAATATGGATCTTCCATGATTGAAATGGCAAGTAACATTTCATGGAAATTAGACTCAATTTGACTAATTCCTTATCTAGTCACAATTATGTTACTATAGACCCTACTAAGAATTGTTTTCTTAAGTAGGCATAGTTAGTTATTAAAACTAGTTAGGTTAGTCACCAAAACTAAAAGTAAAGGAAGCAAGATGGTGTGGAGATGTCCGACAGTATTGGATGGGCTCCCTACGTGTGTTCATATGAGTGTTCCACCTTTGGGACATACATTGTGCTTATTGAGAATGCATTAATTGGAACTGCATCATGCCAAGGTTGAATGCTACCATAGGAACCTCGACTTCTCGATGATGATGGAAACACAAGAAAATTGAATGGATATCCAAGACCAATTTTTATAAGAAAAACTTCAATGTTACACCAAAATAAGTGTTTTAGGAGAAACTGCTAGTTGCTTGTAGTACATCTAATGGAGACAACAAAAGATAAACCAATTTTAGATTAATTTTTTATTTGGCAAGAATCCAATAATATATTTTTGAATGAATATGTGGGTTTCTTCCAAGAAGAGACATATATTTTTCAATGGACTTCATTCTTAAGGATGCACCATGTCAAAAAATCCTTATAAAATGCATGTTCTGGAATTATTAGTGATGAAAATGCAATTATGATAATTGTTGAATAAAAGATATAATCACCAAAGAGTTTCACCTAAGGAAGCACCAATGTTGTTTTTGAAATAATGGGATGCTTGGATCATGTATTGATTGCATGTCATTAGATAAAGCACCATCAAGAACAAGAGCCCATTACCAAAAATTGATGAGTTGTTTGACCAAATGAGAGGGAAAAAAACATTTTTGAAGATTGATTTGAGACCAAGTTATCACCATATGAGAATCAAGGATTAAGAAATTTACATAGTGACATTAAAAACAAGATATTACATAAATTACAAATTTGTAACGGTGTCATTCAATTTGAAAAGAGCACCAATGACAATGTTGTGGCTCATGAATAATGTCTTCAACACAGGAAAATTGTTCTTGTCTTTCTAGGTGACATATTAATACATTCCAAGTCTAGTGAAGGGTAGGGAAAACACTTATTTTTTCCAAGGAAAAAAGACAAATAATTTGATTAGATAAAAAAAAAAAGTTCCAAATTTAGATGTTGTAGAGCATTTTGAAATTCCTTCTAAGGAATGTGACTTAATACTTGAGACAATCCTTTGTTTATACATTACTTTGAAAATAAAACCATATATTCATCATTTCTCATCTTCACAAAGAACTCCAATTTGTACCCCAAAAAAACATCTTAAGTGCTCTACAAATTTTCAAAATAAAGTCACTACTTTATAGTATAAAAAAGACTCAACTAGTATTCCTATAGGAAGACACACATTCAATAACTCTAGTCAAGTAAGTGTATTAAAACCAAGGATCTTGAAGATAAGCAAATGATCTGAATATGGACAAACTAGTTTTGTTGTGCTAGCTTCCTCATCAGTATAAAATAAAAGTGCTTAAGGATTGTCTCAAATAGCCAGCTTATGAGAGGGTTTATGTGTCAAATTTTTGTGTCTTTTATGAGAAATTCATGAGATAAATAATCTTTAAAAACACATAAACAACAATTAAACTACAGATAATGTAATACACAACAAACACATTACACGGAGCTAATAAAGGAGTTCACCCCTCTTAGGCTATGTCTCCATGGTCCTGCTTCAATAGTTTGGCCCTCTTTGGATTAATAGTCAATTATCTGATTATATACCCCTACAATGCTCCAATGGCTCTCCAACCTACTTCATTGGATTCAGAAGACCCAAAAACCTCTAAGTAGTCTCTTCTGGCTCTTCAAATGGTATTCAGGTGAAGCAGACATGGCCTCCTCTCCTAGTGGCATCTTTAATCTTCAAACTGGAAAAATCACTTCCAGAAGTGCTCCTCTTCCTCTGAAACCTGAACCAAACTACTCAGAGCATCTAAATCTGCAATTATAGACTCTTTCTGAGCCAAAATTGATCGAAATTTTCTCAAGTTATGGCTCAATCAATTTTTCCTAAGAAATCTCCTCCAAAACTGGAGCAACTCTAGTTAACTCTCCCAGAACTGGAGTCCCTCAGAAATTAGCAGACTCCGCCAACTTAATCCACTTGGATAAGCCCGTATTAAATAGAGGTTAGTGGCTTAACTATGGTTTAGGCACGCTATTAGTGCTAACTCTGCCATTAGAATTAGCCCTCCGTTGTGGTCATGAGCTGAACGTTCTGTGGACTGGGGGCTAGCACCCGCTTACCCCTGTTGTAACATTGTTTAAAACTTAAATATAAGTCAACACTATTGTATGTTAAGTCACGTTACGTAGGAGAGGTGGCAAGACATTGCATCTGCGTGGGGGAGGTCACGGGTTCGAGCCCAACCTTCGCCCGTCCACCATATAAAAATTTTACATCACCATTAATATGATTTCGACCAACCAACTTTACAAATATTTTCAACCTTGGAGGGGCAAGTGGTGGCGTCCAGGCTAGCCACGTGTCATGTCCTCATTCGTCCAAAAGAAAACAATAAAAAACTGACATGTATCCCCATAATTCGGGCCAACCATAAGCTAATAAGTCTCAGAACACCATTGGCCGAAGGAAAACCAATTTTTGACCAAAAATTTAACCCCTTTGACCCTATTTGACTTTTTTTTAAATTCGTTTGTTTGGAAAATCGGACGGCAGGCTCTAACTTTCTCATATGGAGTCGGTTTTCGATGAAACAAAGTGCGCCCGAATCAGGGTGACGAGCACTTCGCAGTCATTCTGGTTTCAAGTAATTTTGAATACTTTCATTGTTTAGCAAATTTTTTCCCTCAATTCAGTTTCTAATCACTCATTCCCACTAAAAGGATTTTGGACCCACAAAAGTTGGTTATATGATGAGAGTTTAATACTCTTCTCTTTTCCAAGTTCTATCAACTTGATTCTACTTGGAAAAATCTCCATGACAACCAACCACTTTGGTTCACTGACATGCCTTGCCTTGCAAATGGGTTGGCACTTCAACCAATGTCCTTCTTTCACTGCTGACCCAATCCAACACTTGTCAGCTGCTTACTGACTGATTAAACACCTTGTTGTACCAAATCGATCCCTATGTGCTTGGAAAGATGACTGATGGCCTTCCCACCAAGAATATTGTTCCTCCTTTGCACACACGTATTCGATGCAAGCTTCTCCTTGGAAACCACTTTTCCAAGTTAAGTCCATTTGAGTGACCTACAACAATAAGTTCCAATATCAGTGATCACAAGAAAATAAATGACCATTATTTTTACCTCCACGGTTTCAAATTCCACATCTGGAAGAATGCATTCGCCATCTCTTTCACTTATTGGCATCAACACATCAAATGGTCTACAATCGTTGTTATTTTGGCTGCAAACGTTTTTGGCATATTGTCCACTTTTCACTTTTTGATTCCATAATCCTCCAATATTGACATGTTGCTCATGCCATGATTTGATAATGAAGGTTAATCATGAGCCTCTTGCTCAAGAGTGGACCTTTCAAAATCCTGAGACATCTTGTCATAAGAAAAACCATTAACTTGAAAAACACATCATGCAAGAAACACAACTTGACGACCTCTTCCTTTTTCTCCTTCAATGAAACAAATGTCACATCCTGTGAACATCGTCATGCATTCTTACATCTTGGTGTGCAAACCCATCAACCAAATACAAGTCGACAAAACATGCATCTTCAAACAACTAACTCTCAAGTCAAACAAAAGCATGTACAACAACTTGACAATTCTTCTCCCAAAACAACAAGAATTTCACATCTCATGAAACAATTCGTCAACGTCTCCCTTTCATCTTTGGAGATAAAATCAACTCTTCCAATTCAATATGAAATGCATTCAACATGCAATCATTAGAGGAAATTTCAGCCTAAAAGTGGCCTCGTAAGGAAAACTAATAAAATAAGAGTTATGAATTTTGGAGGCAAAAGAATAAAACTATTTTTTTAATTGTGTTTTTGGCTTATATCCTTATAGTTTTACTCAAATTTCAAGTGTATACACTCATTCAATGCGGAATTAAATTCCGCATCCAACGAGTACCCATTATGCATACTTTTGAGAAGACCCACATTGATAAAAATTGCATATACATTAAAAAAGTGTGTTGAAACATGTTTTTTTAATGTATTTGCAATTTTTATAAATTTGGGTCTTCTCAAAAGTAAGCATAATGGATACTCATTGGATGTGAAATTTAATTCCACATCCAACGAGTGTCTACACATGAAATTTTAGTAAACCTATAAGGAGATAAGCCAAAAATACACTTAAAAAAATAGTTTTTCTTCTTTTCCCTCCAAAATATTTACATGTACCTATTTTTTAATTTAAAGGATTTTATTGGTTTACATATTATGACACGGAAATTACTTGAAAAAATCATGGGCACTTTTACGCTAAAATTTTCTCTAATGCGACCAACACAAGTCGACACTCAGACATGTGCAAATGATCAACATTCTCAATTTGACAACATACATGTTAACAAAGCAATCAACCAACACAAGTCAATCACTCATGCATGTTCAAGCATAATGAAACTATCAAGAATCCAATTTGTATTTATGAGTACTTAAAGAGCTGAAATGACCAAATTTTTTTCAACAAAGTGAATCAACATACTCCACTTTCAAACACCTTCCTGGCATAAACATGCAACATGCATTCTAGATAAAAAGAAATGCATTCACATGCAAATGGAAACTACAAATTTCCATCTTTCCTGCATCCAAGTGAGTCAACATAACGCTACTTTTCCAACATCTTGCTTTGTGCAATATGTAGCACACTTTCAAGAGAAAATAAATGCATTCAATTGGAAAAGAAATGCATCAATAAGGCAATATTTGCATCAATCACCAAAATAAATTCAAGGCCTTAATTGGTTAATAAATCTAACCATCTCTTTCCAAACCACTTCAATGGTGCTTCTTTCAATTGCACTTCATCATGTGTATCATCTTGAGCCACATCAATTATGGAATCCTATGTTCCATTCTTGTCAAAATCCCTCTCCACCTTCTTCAAAAGTCGTGGATGGCTTGTTGGATACAAAGTCCAACACTTGTCTACAAGATGACCCTACTTATGGCAATGAGTGCAAAATAATTGCATCTTCTTTTCAACATGGTTTTCATTGTCCATTGGACATTTTTCTTTCTGTGTCCTTTGTTTTGAAATTTTCTTGTGTATGGCTATCTTCTTCCAACACCTTGAAACAGTATGGTTATTTAAACCACAAAAGGAACATGTAAATTTTCTCCAAATCTCATGTGAGGATTTTCCATGTTTATCATAATTAAAAGCAACTTGATTAAAGGCAGATTTAAATATTACACATTCACCTTTGTCGCCTTTTTGAGGAGGTGAATTTGATGAGATAGTGGCTATCTTCGGAATACTAACAATGGCTTCAATGGCTTTAGAGCTTTCAACATCCTCTTGTTTTCCATTTCCATTAGTTGCATGCTTATGAGCATCTTCTTATAAAGTGGGTATAAAACTTTTGCATTCCTCATGAACACAAACTTCACAATCTTGAGGTAATGAACATGTAATGAAAGCCTTTCTTGGAACACCTTCATGTTCCTCCTTGGTGGTGAGCCCCGGTATTGCACCAAGAGTGCTGCAACTCCCAAGGCTTCTCTACTTTACTTTATCAACCCAAGGTTTGTACAAAATTTGAGGTGACAGTGCTATATACACAGCAGATGCATTATGTTCATGTCATCATCTTTTGCTTTATGAAAGGGTGCTACTTCTTAAACTATGAGAACAAGTGAAAAGTAAATTACTGGAAGGAAATGACAGAAAGGAAATTAAACTAAAGTGTTGAAAATAAATGACAAGAATGAAACTAATTTAATTAGCAGGAAGGGAAATGACTGAAAAGAAACTAAGCTAACTTGCTGAAAATAAATGGCAGAAATGAAATTAATTCTAAACCACACTTAAATTGACCAAACAGCTAAATGCATTCTACTTATCCTATGATCTATCTACCAAGCTCTTATCCATGCAGCTAAACTATCCATGACTTAATTCTAACTAAAAAGAGTTAATTTACAGCTTAGAGAAAGAAAAAGGGCTAAAAGAGGCTAATGGGAGGTTTAACACATGAAACGAGGTTTGGAAGCGGAAAGAGGGGGTTGAACGCTTAGAAAACTTGATTATAGCGTGAGAAATGACTTTGGAGCAGAAAGAATTGAAAATGGCTTAAAAGCGGAAGGAGGGGGTTTAAAACCTTATAAAACTATATTATAGCGCAATAAATGGCTTTGGAGCGGAAAGAATCGAAAAATGCGATGGTGGAGACGCGATGGAGTTAAAAGTTGCGATGTGCAATGTCGCAATCACAACTTTGCAATTTTAAATGGATAGCAGGAAGGATTAAACGGGAATAAACTAAAATGTGCGAAGTGCGATATGTGTTGCAGTAAAGGTTGCGTGAGGTGATTTGCGATGAGGATGATGTGGCGGTGAAAAAGAAAAAGAAAAAATTTGTAGGTTGCGATGTGCGATATGGTAAGTTCTACGGGGTGCGATGTGCGATGGGGTTGACGTGGCTATGAAAGGAAAAATGGAAAATTTGCGGGCTGCGATGTGCGATATGGTAAGTTCTGCGGGATGTGATTTCGCAATACCACAATTGCAAGAATGAGCAGTAAGCGTTGAGGGTAAAATCTAAAGGACACGAAGTGCGATTTGCGAAGGCGATGTGGTGATGGGACCGACAACGGGGCGAGATCGCACTATCGCAATCGGCCAGAACAGTTGTAAGTGTTAAGGGAGAAAGGATAAACAGTGCAAAGTGTGATTTACGATTTTGAAATATCACAATTGCAAGGAACAAGCGGTAAGTGTTGAAGGTAAAAGCTAAATGTTACGATTTGTGAAGTTCGACGTACGATAGCGGGAATTTAGAGGAAGAAGGCGGAGGTCTGTTTTCAATGGTTTTTCAAGCGTTTAGCATTAAAAAGGTAAAATAGTTGGCACCAATAAAAAGGCAGGAATAAGGCGGGCGAAATGGTTCTGAGTGTTTTTATGAATCAGAAGGTGGGCGCAGCATTTAAACAAGAGGAAAAGGAGGGGAATGGAGGCGTAAAAACAGTGTTTAAGCCGTGAAGATGGAGAGGTAAAATGAAGCAGGAAGCGACAAGGAGTTGCTCTGGGGTGTTAACATTAATTCCGGTAAAAAAACCTGTAGATTCATGAACGAGAAAACTAGAAAAAAAATGTGTGATCAAACAACGAACAGAAAGCAGTTTTTGGGTCTATGGAAAGGTCTGCCCAACTCGAACTCTATTGACATAGATGAGTAGGGGGAGTCTTGACCACAGGTTTGGATTTTTTCCTCTATTTCGCTATGCATAATCAATTAAAACTACAACAGCACGAAAACTAAATAGCAATGAAACTTATCAGAAGCAAATCTAACTTAAATGACAGAGGAAAAACTAGTTAAATGGAAGAAATGAAAAGATAGTAACAACAGAGAATCTGAGGCACATGGGTTGGGCCCTAACCCACGAGCACAAATCTCTGGAATTAAATCAGTAAAATGGAGTCTGTCTACACATTTCATTCAAAAATGAAATCTTGTTACATCCCGAAGGTCTTAAAACAGCAAAAGCCTAATAGCTTGCAACAAAATTTCTGAATGGAATCGAATCACCGACTAACTAACTAACTCCTTCCTAGCTCTAACTCTACTCTATTTATTCTACAGGGCAGCTACCAACATCTCCCCTGAAAAAATGGTGATTGAGTCCACTTTGACTCCAAGTAAACATAGATTGAGTGCCCTTCGTCTTCAGTTGCTTGGTTGCCTCTTGGAATTCGATTTTTTGGAGACTCCTAGTGAAGTATGGCTTGAGTGCACTTGGTCTTGAGTTGCTTGGCTTCCTCTGGAATTTGAATTGTTGGAGAGGGATCTCATGAGGATCCTTTAGTTGCCTTTGAGAGTTAAGGAGGATGGACAATCCCCTTGAATCTCTCCAAGATTTCTCCTTAATTTCCTGATGTTGTGCTCATTTATTCTCCAATCTTGATCTTCTAGTGGCAGGGAGCAAGTCCCTAAATTATCTCCTTCTCTAAATACGTATAATCTACCAAATATTCTCACAATATTCTACAAAAATAACCAATATTAAGAAAAAATATGCAAATACTTTTAATCCTTCCTAAGAACATATTAGAGCATAAGAAAACATTATTAAGTGCAGAAGGAGAGATTTAATCTATCATTTTATGTGCATAAGGAAGGTAGATGGGCCTAAGAAAGGTTAGATGGGCCTTATTTTATGTCTAATTTAGAGGCCCATCATCACCCCCCTACTGAAACTGTTACTCATCCTCTGAGCAACCTTTTCATCCTCCCTGTGTTATGTTTCTTCCTGCATGCTGGCTTATTTTGTTTTCTATTTTATTGGCCCATGCGTTGCTCCCCCTGCTTAATCTTCTTGCTATGCTGCTTGCATTTCTTTTTGTAGGTGTTGCATGGAGGTCCTTAGGTGCCTTAAGAAAATCTATTTTGCATTCCAGGAGGTGGTGGGTCCACCTTTTATTCTATTTTTCTTCTTTTTCTTTTTCTCTTTTCTTTTCTTTTTTTTTTCTTCTTCTTTTCCTTTTTTTTCCCAACTATTTTATTACATGCAAAATAAACTCACGGTTCTTTTTTTCTATTAAATGAGTTCACCCTTGGTTACCCCTTTGGCACTCATTGTCTTTTATTACAATGAACTGCTTACTGCCCACTTTATCAAGTCCTTTTTACTTTTTCCTTGTTTCTTTTCTTGGTGGAAAAAGTGAGGCTAGTTGCTAGATAAGGCTGAGGTTGCTCTGCTACTGATTTTGGCTATATAGAAAAAAAATTTCCTTCTCACACTTTTTAATGTTTTATTAAGCTAAAATAGATTCGCAGAAAGGGTTAGATGATTTCATACCTAAGCCTTACCATCGATTTGTTTTTGCATGTGATATTGAAGCTGTTGATATGGTTGTTGAGGCTGTCTGTGGTGGTTCTGAAGCTGCATTTGATAATATTCTTGAGGTCATTTTCGAGCTTCTGAGCACAGGAGGAGGAATTACAAGTTGACTACATTTGACGAAAGTGTTGACCAAATTTAATTTTGGTGCCAACTTTTTGTTTTCTGCTTGCAAATGTTGGAGAGCACTTGCATTCATCAGAGAGAGATACATGGAGAAATGCACAACTTTTTTTAATTTTTTTTTAAGGCCTACTAGCCTCCATGAGGTTTTCAACTAGAAGGTCTACCTAGGTGCCTCAAAGGAGGTTTTCACCTAGGATATTTTATTTATTTATTTATTTATTTTTCAACCCAATGACAGCCTCAAGGAGGTTTTCAATCAGTGATCCAATCTCAGACGCCTCAAAGTGGTTTTCATATGAGATTTTATTCTTTACCCTTTTTTTCCTTTTTTTTCTTTTTTTCACTTTCCTACTCTACTTGAAAAAACAAAACATTTTTCAAGTATAGGAATTCTTCCAATGGAGCCATGTACACATCAATATGACAGATAAAATCAGGTGCACAATTTGAATACATGCTTTGACATGTACTTGAATATGAGAGATGAATTTCTTTGACTGGGATTGTATCAAGTGTTTTTGGAGAAGATTCTACTGCTACAACTTAATGATTGTTTGGAACCATATGTCAATATAGTTGTGATGCCCCTTGTTCACCTGCTGAGTTGGATCACCTTGGATGTCCTCTTCTATTATGGCAGTCAAATCTTCCTTTTTTTGTTGATTGTTCTCTTGAACACATGGAGGAAATTTTGGTAAACATGAGGGAACTCTCTCAACATCTAATTCTGATATCTTCTCTTCATCAAGTGCAGCACTTGATTCTTTGATCTCCTCATTTGAATCTCTTTCTTCTTGAGGTTGTGCTACAATGACATTGAGAATATATCTTCTTTGCAATACCTTTCTTGAACTAAGATGCAAACCATATAGATCAAGAGGATATGTTTGGTAGTGTTGTACCTCAGCATTGTAAGTGGGTTGAGATACTTCATGGTGTGAGTTTGGAAATGGTGGTACAGGTAGTTGAGTGGGGGTGGATATATGAGATGGATGTGGTTGAGGCTGTGGTTGTGGTGGAGGTGGATGGTAGGGATAACATGGAGTTGGGTATGGAGGATATGGAGGGAAATATTGAGGATATTGTGGATTTTCCCAATAAGGACCTTGCCAACCATGTTGTCAATATTGGTTTTGGGGTTGAGATGGCCAAGGTTTCCAAGGGGGGTGTGTGTCCCCATTAGTTTGAAATGGATGTGAATAAGCTTGACATTGTGAAGTGGGTCATTGCATCATATCAAGTTGACTAGGATGCCAAGGTATCCTTGGAGCTACATAAAATAGCTTCTTTGGTGATTTCCATGCTCCATTTTCTTCTTGGTAAACTTCTTTAAACCTGGGGAATGATGAACAACATTTAGTAGCATGTGATTCTGCATGAATAACAAAAATATCAACATCTTCTTTTTTCTCATTTTGCATTCTTAACATTTCTACTTGTTCACTTATATTGCTAAGAATTTATGTTTTAAAGTTATCAAGAAAATTTCCAAGTTCATCTTGCCTTACCAATGTTGATGTTGATTTACTTACTCTTTCCCTTCCTCTTGATATGTGCTTGCATGTTTCAAAAATTTCTTCAAATGACAATTGGTATACATCTCCTCTACTCATGAGATTAAGGAGATCAATCCACTCATCCCTAATTTTTGTAAGTAAGAGGGTTTTTAGTGTGTCAAATCCTAGATGATGCATTTTTTCCCTCTTAACATTATACATGAATCTCTCTATTAGATCCTCAAGGCTCTCATCTTCTTCTTGGTTCATTCTAAAAATTTCTTCTCTAAGATCACTAACTTTATATTTTTCTAGAAATATATTTTTCATATCTTTCCATGATCTTATTGAATTAGTACCTAGATTCATGAACCATTTAAGAGCTCTATCCTTCAATTTTGCAAGAAACAATCTCAGTTTTTGAGTGTGTGATAAGTAGCCATAAGACCTACAAATTATCTCAAATTCAAAGAGAAATGTTTCTGGATCCTTTGTCCTCATACCACGGAAGTTGGGAAGGAAATATGGAGGGATGTTCTTCATAGGTACACTGATGTCCATATCTTGAATGGGAAACCCAATAAGATCTTCTTCATTGTCATCATATCCATCCATCTCTTCTTCCTTCAAAAGTGTATGGTGATGTGGTTCTTACTGCACCACGTGGTCAAGTGGGGGGGTTGGTGTTGGAGAATTTTTATTTTATTTTTTATTTATTTTTTATTTTTTTTTCTGAGTATCCCTACTCCTATGAGGCACGAAAATCATGTTTTTTTTTTTTATTTTTCAATATTTTGGAAACAACATGAAAAAGGAAAGTAGAAAATAATGCTAAAACAAAATCAAAGCATCTACTAGACACCTCCCGGGCAACGACACCAAAAAGTGGTGAGCCCTGGTATTGCAACAAGAGTGCTGCAACTCCCCGGGTTGCCCTACTTTACTTTATCAACCCGGGGTTTGTACAAAATTTGAGGTGACAGTGATATATACACAACATATGCATTATGTTCATGTCATCATCTTCTGCTTTACGAAAGGGTGCTATTTCTTAAATTATGAGAACAACTGGAAAGTAAATCGCTGGAAGGAAATGACAGAAAGGAAATTAAAATAAAGTGTTGAAAATAAATGACAAGAATGAAACTAATTTAATTAGTAGGAAGGGAAATGACTGAAAAGAAATTAAGCTAACTTGATGAAAATAAATGGCAGAAAGGAAATTAATTCTAAACCACACTTAACTTGGCCAAACAGCTAAATTCATTCTACTTATCATATGATCTATCTACCATGCTCTTATCCATGCAACTAAACTATCCATGACTTAATTCTAACTAAAAAGAGTTAATTTGCAGCTTAGAGGAATAAAAAGGGCTAAAAGAGGCTAACGGAAGGTTTAACACATGACACGAGGTTTGGAAGCGGAAAGAGGGAGTTAAACCCTTATAAAACTTGATTAGAACGTGAGAAATGACTTTGGAGATGAAAGAATTGAAAAAGGCTTAGAAGAAAAAGGAGGGGGTTTAAAACCTTATAAAACCTTATTATAGTGCAAGAAATGTCTTTGGAGCGGAAATAATCAAAAAATGCGATGGAGGAAAAAGTTACGATGTGCGATGTCACAATCGCAACTTTGTAAGTTTAAGTGGATAGCAGGAAGGATTTAACTGGAATAAACTAAAATGTGCGAAGTGCGATGTGCACTGCGGTAATGATTGCGGGAGGCGATTTGCGATGGGGATGACGTGGCGATTAAAAAGAAAAAGGAAAAAGTTGCGGGTTGCGATGTGCGATATGGTAAGTTCAGCGGGATGCAATGTGCAATGGGGATGACATGGTGGTGAAAGCAAAAAGGGAAAAGTTGCAGCCTGCGATGTGTGATATGGTAAGTTTCGCGGGATGCGATTTCCCAATACTGCAATCAGAGGAATGAGTGGTAAGCATTAAGGGTAAAATCTAAAGGATGTGAAGTGAGATTTTCGATGGTGACGTAGCGGTGAGACCAACAGCGGGGCGAGATCTCACTATCGCAATTGGCCAGAACAGCGGTAAGTGTTAAGGGAGAAAGGATAAACGGCGCAAAGTGCAATTTACAATTTCGCAATATCGCAATTGCAAGGAACGAGCCGTAAGTGTTGAAGGTAAAAGCTAAACGTTGTGATTTGTGAAGTGTGACGTACGGTAGCAAGAATTTCGAGGAGGAAGGTGGAGGTCGGGTTTCAATGGTTTTTCAAGCGTTTAATGTTAAAAAGATAAAGTAGCTGACACCAGTAAAAAGGCAGAAATAAGGTGGGTTGAATGGTTCTGAGTGTTTTTATGTATCAAAAGGTGGGCGCAACATTTAAACAAGAGGAAAAGGAGGGGAATGGAGGCATAAAAACAGTGTTTAAGCTGTGAAGATGGAGAGGGAAAATTAAGCAGGAAGCGACAAGGAGTTGCTCTGGGGTGTTGACATTAATTATGGCAGACAAACCTACAGATTCATGCACGAGAAAACCAGAAAATAATGTGTGATCAAACAATAAACAAAAAGTAGTTTTTGGGTCTGTGGGAATGTTTACCCTACTCGAACTCTATTGACAGAGATGAGTAGGGGGAGTCTTGACCACAGGTTTGGAGTTTTTCCTCTATTTTTCTATGCATAAGCAATTAAAACTACAACAGCACGAAAACTAAATAGCAATGAAACTTATCAGAGGCAGATCTAACTTAAATGACAGAGGTAAAACTAGCTAAATGATAGAAAGGAAACGATAGTAACAGCAGAGAAGCGGAGGCACATGGGCTAGGCCCTAACCCACGAGCCCAGCTCTCTAGAATTAAATCAGTAAAATGGAGTTTGTCTACTCATTGCATTCAAAAATGAAATCTTATTACATCCTGAAGGTCTTCAAATAGAAAAAGCATAATAGCTTGCAACAAAATTTTTGAATGGAATCGAATCACTGACTAACTATATAACTCCTTCCTAGCTCTAGCTCTGCTCTATTTATTCTACAGGGCAGCTACCAACAACTCCCTTGAAAAAATGGTGATTGAGTCCACTTTGACTCCAAGTAAACATAGATTGAGTTCCTTTCGCCTTCAGTTGCTTGGCTGCCTCTTGGAATTCGATTTGCTGGAGACTCCAAGTGAAGTATGGCTTGCGTGCACTTGGTCTTTAGTTGCTTGGCTGCCTCTGGAATTCGAATTGTTGGAGGGGGATCTCATGAGGATCCTTTGGTTGCCTTTGAGATTTAAGTAGGTTGGAAAATCCCCTTGAATCTTTCCAAGTTTTCTCCCTAATTTCCTGATGTTCTGCTCATTTATTCTCCAATCCTGATCTTCCAGTGGCATGGAGCAAGTCCCTAACTCATCTCCTTCTCCAAATCTATATAATATGCTAAATATTCTCATAATATTCTACAAAAATAACCAATATTAGGCAAAAATATGAAATGACCTTTAATCCTTCCTAATAACATATTAGAGCATAAGAAAACATTATTAAGTGCAAAAGGAGAGATTTAATATATCCTTTTATGTGCATAAGGAAGGTAGATGGGCCTAAGAAAGGTTAGAAGGGCCTTATTTTATGTCCAATTTAGAGGCCCATCACTTGGATTTGGAGCATTATCCATCTTCTTGTTGTCCATAACCACTACTTGCATGGCTAAAAGCAATGTCTTGAACAGTGGGTGTAAACCTATTGTATTCTCCACAAACACAACCTTGAGGTAGTGAACATGTAATGGAAGTATTTCTTGGAACATTTCCAATAGTCTCCATAGTTTTTGAGTTCTCTACATCATCTTGTCCACCAAAACCTAGACCCATGTACCTAGACATTCCCTCAACAAAAATGGGGTTTATAATTCCTTATGCATGTTTTCCTAACCCTTTACCTTCATAGACCATAATTTTTAACAATTTGGACCCTATTTCTCTAGTGTGTCTTTCAAAAACACCAAAACATTCATCTTGAGAGGAAATTGAAGATAAACTTGATTTTCATACCTCATTTTCATGCACATACTTGGCTAGGGTTTTCTAGGCATCATGGAGTTGAATCTCCATCTCACATGCATCTTTGCTAGGGTTTCATTTGCAATATGTAGCAGATTCTCCATCTCATGCATCTTTTCAAGAATTTATTGCTTCACCTCCGTAATGGCCATCAACTGCTCTTGAAGTATAGTGCTCTCCTTCTTATGTTCAAACATCTCTTGCACCATATCTCTTATGATGAAAAGCTTTTGCAATAACTCTTCATCAAAGAGTCTTGCTAAGGAATATTTATTAGAAACATCACTTCATGAAGTTTCCATCACACTTGTAATGCATAAAAATATTCTTTGCTGTGATTTGAGAGTTGGGTCCTCAACCTTGACCTTCTCTTGTCTTCAACTTACACACATAAACTTGCATACAATTAAATTATCCTTGCACAAATACAAAACCAATAGCTAATTTTCTAGCTAACCTTGGAAAACCCTGAGATAAACTTGGGCTAAAATTAGCTAGATTGTGCTTTGATACCAACTCGATCTGAATATGGACAAACTAGTTTTGTTGTGCTAGCTTCCTCATCAGTATAAAAGAAAAGTGCTTAAGGATTGTCTCAAATAGCTAGTTTATGAGAGGGTTTATGTGTAAAATTTGTGTCTTTTATGAGAAATTCATGAGATAAATTAGCTTTAAAAACACATAAACAATAAGTATATTGCAAAGAATGTAATACACAGCAAACACATTACACAAAGTTGATAAAGGAGTTCACCCCTCCTGGGCTATGTCTCCTTAGACCTGCTGCAATGGCTTGGCCCTCTTTGGATTAATGGTCAATTCTATGATTACATGCACCTACAATGCTCCAATGGCTCTGCAACCTGCACCATTGTATTCATAAGACACAAAAACCCTTAAGTAGCCTCTTCTGGCTCTTCAAATGGAATTCGGGTGAAGCAGACATGGCCTCCTCTCTTAGTGGCCATTGGTATCTTTAATCTTCAAACTAGAAAAATCACTTCTGGAAGTGCTCATGTGTCTCTGAACCCTGCACCAAAATGCTCATAGCCTCCAAATATGTTAGGATAGACTCTTTCTGAGCCAAAATTGGTCGAAATTTTCTCAAGTTATGGCTCAATCAATATTTCATAAGAAAGCTCCTCCAAAACTAGAGCAACTCCAATTAACTCCGCCAGAACTGGCGTCCCTCCGAAATTAGTGGAATCTGCCAACTTAATCCGCTTGGATAAGCGTGTATTAAATAGATATTAGTGGCTTAACTTTGATTTAGGCGCGTTATTAGCACTAACTGCACCATTAGCATTAGCTCTTCGTCGTGGTCATGAGCCGAAGGTTCCGTGGACTGGGGGCTGGCCCTTCTTACCCCCATCGTAACATTGTTTAAAACTCAAATATAAGCTCATGCTATTGTATGTTAAGTCATGTTACGTAGGAGAGGTGGTAATAAGTTGCATTTTTGTGGGGGAGGCCGCGAGGTCGAGCCCAACCTCCGCCCGTCCACCATATAAATTTTTTACACCACCATTAATATGATTTCAACCAACCAACTTTACAAATACTTTCAACCTTGAAGGGGCACGTGGCAGCCTTCAGGATAGCCATGTGTCATGTCCTCATCCGTCCAAACCAAAGCAATCAAAAACTGACATGTAGCCCAGTAATTCGGGCCAACCATAAGCTGACAAGTGTCAGCACACCATTGGCTGGAGGAAAACCAATTTTTGACCAAAAATTTGACCCCTTTGACCTTTTCTGACTTTTTTTTTAATTTTCCTGTTTGGCAAAGCGGACAACAAGCTCTAACTTTTTCATATGGAGTCGATTTTCGACGAAACAAAGTGCGCTGGAATCATGGCGACAAGCATTTCGCAGTCGTTCTGGTTTCGAGAAATTATGAACGCTTTTTCATTTTAGCAAAATTTTTCCCCCAAATCAGTTTCCGATCAGCAAATGATCTAAAATTAAAGGTGTTCTCATTCCTTTTCCTCGGAATCACATAAAACAAAACTTAAGACTATGTCGAGGCTTTGCAAGCATGAAAACGGGTCTTCAAAAACAACATGTTTGTATAGTGTCTCTTCAACATGAATTAGTCTCCACATGCAACTGAACATAATGAACATAACACACATAATCCATGTAGGCATAAATAAGATCAAGACAAAAGGTTTTTTGACGGAGTTCACCCCTCCTGGGCTACATCTCTGGGCCTGTCAATATGACTAGACCACTCAAATAAATTCAGTATCAATGAAGTATATAAAATTTTGTTGAAAATAAAAAAGTGGCAATTGCCCCTACAAGGTAATGTTCTCCTACAAGGAACTCTCACAACAACAACAACTCAAAACATCTCCTACAAAGATGACATACTTCAACTGAAATGAGTTAAAAACATCATGTGCATCCTTCAATTAAACATTGAAGCACATAATGAAAAATTCGTGATGAAAGAAGTTAAACTTGAGCTTAACTTTGTTGGTTACAGTGGCTGCAAATGAATTCTGAAAGTGAGGAAAACCCCTAAAAGGTCTTCTTCATGCTCAACACCCTCGAGAATTGCTACCAAACTTTGCTTGATCCATACACCCCTTAGTCTCCAACCTAAAAATATGTCATCTAGATGTACTCAAAATAGAAAATAGAAGTCACCATTGGATTCATAGCATCCAAAAACCTCTATGCAGCCACTTTCTGAGCTCAATTTGGATAAAAGCTCAAAAAATTATGCTCGAGTCCTTGATTGATCCATACACCCTTGGTCTTCAACCTACAAAAATACTATCTATATGTGCTCAATTCAGAAAACAAAGGTCACCGTTGGATTCCTAGCATCAAAAACCCATATGAAACCTCTTTCTGAGCTCAGTTTGGCCAAAAAATCCAAAATTTATTAGCTACAAGCTCTCTCATGAATTTTACAGTTAAATGTCCCACAAATTCGCCATTATGGCTAACTACCCTACAAATACGCCCCAAAAATTGCTAATGGAGTGATAATTTTGGCCAAATCAAGTTCATTTTGTCGTACCAGTAATTTTTCGTCTAATGCCTTGAGATCGAAAATCATGGTCGTGTGAGGTTATATATAACTGGACATGACCAGGGGTCGAGATTGATAGCCCGAACCCTCCTCCCAACTAGTGTTGAAACACAATTTAAATATAACTTTGTAACAATGGTTAACAAGGATCATAGCGTGGTCGAATGGTAAGTCACTTTGTTATTGTATGGGAGATCATGAGTTTGACTCTTGTGGGCTATGCTCGGCCTCCATAACATGATTTTTGACCAATGTGGGGAGGCCACATGGCTGCCTCCCATTAGCCCATGTGGCTCCTTATCATTGGCTCAATTTTGACCAATGAAAATGCTACAAGATTCGACCAATGGAGGGAGTCCAAGTGGCTGCCTGCCATTGGCCCTCTGAAAACCCAAACAAACACAGTCAAACCAAAAATTTGCCCTTTTTTTGTCTATTTGGGAAAATGGTCAGTAGGCTATAACTTGAGCTCTAGGTGTTGAATTGAGTTGAAACGAACATCGTTGGATTCATAACAATGAACACTTTTATTTGACGCTAGTTTTAATAAATTCTAGGCACTTTGATTTTTGAGTGAAAAATTGATCACGAGATCACACCTCCCCACTAGGAACTTTTGGACTACAAAAGTTTACTTCCCTAGTCAATATAAAGAGGTTGGAACTAAAAATACCCAAAAAAATTAATCCAAATTAAAAATAAATAAGTTAGTTCCCTTTAATCCCCAATCAAGGCACTCCACTTATCATCCTCATGAAGACCTATTGTCCTGTCAAGAATCGAGCCAGCATTCTTATCGTTGTTTTAGGAATAAAAATAATGATGAGTGGAATCTAAACATGCTCTTTACCCTCATCTTTGCACGGTTCAAAAAAACTTCATCCCTGAAGTTAAATTTTTGAAGACAAACTTGACTCCAGCTTGGAAATCATAAATAACATAAATTTGCTTTAACGTCTTCAAGCTGAATTTGTACATGAGTAGTACACTGCTACAAAATTTTTCATGATATGTTTGGCCTTGTCTAAAAAACATAGTCATCTTAACCACAAGACTATATTCACACAATTTTAAAATCAAATATTTGTATTGGTGAACATATGAAAAACTTGTAGACAACTTGAATGACAATTTTGTAAATTCAAAAAAGTCCGTGAACATGTGAACTATAACAAGCCAATACATACATCAATGAAAAACATATACTCATTGAACATAGTGACAATAAATTTTCACTTTACAAAAGTACCTAAATAGGTAATGAAAACAAGTATTTACACAATTTACAAAACAACTTTACAATAAGTCTACCCAATCGTGCCTCTCCTAGGCTTGTGGGTTCTCTTCTTACACCATCTTGTCTTGAAGGTTGCTCAATATTGTTGCAAGTCCTCTTGGCCACCTCTTATTTTCCTTGCATCATATTGCATAATCTCTTTACCTTTCTTTGAATGAAGCTTCAGACGCAACTTCCAACATCGTATAGTGTCATGTCCATGCACTTTGAAATGAGCACAGAAAAATTTATTCTTGTTTGCAGACATAGAAGTTCTCTCATGTGAAAGAAATTCATTATGATTGTTGCCAAAATTTTGGTTCATTCGTTTAACCATTATCATAAATTTCTCACACACAAGCACACAATGTTCAAAAGCATCACAAAAATGTACAAGGGTATTGACTCCATAAGTATTCAAAATCACCATGCCTTGAAAAACAATCTTGAGAGTTATACCTGCCTTTAGAGTTGCAGCTTCGACGGTTGTCACAAGGTGGTGACATCTCTTTCTCGGATGCTTGATGCACCTCAAGCCATTTAGAAAACTCTCCATACTCTTTGCGACCATATCCCAATCCCATATATTTCGGTCTCTCCTCTACCAAAATTGGATTGGTAATACCTTGGCCATTATGTCGAGGCCTACACCTTCATAGCTCATTTTGGAGAGAAAAATCATACCTATTCCTTTGGTATGTTGCTCAAATGTTGCAAAAGAGTTTTTATGCACATATATGGAAGGAGTGGTAATGGAAACGCTAATTACCTCCTTATATTTTCCATTCATCTTCTTAGCCTATGATAATGATGATGATGATGGCCAACTTGTAGATGACTCTAGCCACCCAATTTTATCCACTGACATATGGTGTGCTTCATGAAGATGCTTGCAACATTGACATGCATCATCTTCCACATATGGTCCAAATCCACTATTTGAACCGTGACCACATACCAGCTTCATCTTGGATTTTTCTCTTGTTGGTGCAGAAGTTGAACTTTCTGCAACTTGCTCATAAAGGACTTGTTGCAATACAAAGTGCATGTGCCTCTTCTCCTCTTCAGTGATTTCCAACATCCTTCTCAACTCTATGTTCTCCATTCAAAGAGCCAAATTTCGCTCCTCAAGCTCTTGGAAACTCTTTTTGTTGTCCATCTTGCAACTTGGTCAATTGTAGCTCTGATACCACCTGATCTGAAATTGGATGAGGTGTTATCTTTCCTCTTCCTCAAAATCACATAAAAGAAAACTTAGGATCGTGTCAACGCTTTGCAAGCATGAAAATGGGTCTTCAACAACAACATGCTTGTTTAGTGTCTCTTCAATATGAATTAGTCTTCATATGAAACTTAACATAATGAACATAACACACATAATCCATGCGGGCATAAAGAAGAGCAAGACAAAAGGTGTGTTGAAGGAGTTCACCCCTCCTGGGCTACATCTTCGGCCCTATCAATATGACTAGACCACTCATATAAATTCAGTATCAATGAAGTACATAAAGTTTGTTGCAAATAAAAATGTCGCTATTACCCCTACAAGATAATGTTCTCCTATAGATACTCTCACAACAACAAAAACTCAAAATATCTACTACAAAGATGACATACTTCAAATGAAATGAGTCAAAAACATCATGTGCATCCTTCAATTCTACATTGAAGCACATAATGAAAACTTCATGATGAAATAATTTAAACCTGAGCTGAACTCTACTAGTTATAGCTACTGCAAATAAATTCTCAAGGTGAGGAAAACCCCTACAAGATCTTCTTCATGCTCAACACCCTTAGGAATTGCTACAAAACTTTGCTTGATCCAAACACCCCTTAGCCTCCAACCTGCAAAAGAGCCATCTATATGTGCTCAAAATAGAAAAACAAAGTCACCATTGGATTCATAGCATCGAAAAACCTCTATGCAGCCTCTTTCTAAGCCCAATTTGAATAAAGTCTCAAAAATTTATGCTCAAATACCTGATTGATCCATACATCCTTTGTCTTCAACCTACAAAAATGATAAGTAGATGTGCTCAATTCAAAAAACAGAGGTCAACATTGGATTCCTAGCATCCAAAAACCCATATGCATCCTCTTTCTAAGCTCAGTTTGGCCAAAAAATTCAAAAGTTATGACCTACAAGCTCTCTCATGAATTTCACAGTTAATTGTCCCACAAATTTGCCCTTTTGGATAATTGCCTTACAAATCTGCCCAAAAAATCGCTAATGGAGCGACAATTTTAGCTAAATTAGGTGCATTTTGTCGGACTATTAGCTTTTCATCTAAATCCTTGAGACTGAAAATCATGGTTGTGTGAGGTTATATATAATAGGATGTGACTGGGGGTTGGGGCTAGCAGCTCGACCCCTCCTCCCAACTAGTGCCGAAATACAATTTAAATATAATTTTGTAACAATGGTTAACAAGGATCATAGTGCGGTCAAGTAGTAATTCACTTCGTTGTTGGATGGGAGGTCACGAGTTTGACTCTCATGGGCTATGCTCGGCCTCCATAACATGATTTTTGACCAATGTGGGGAGGCCATGTTGCTGCCTCTCGTTGGCTCATGTGGCTCCCTACCACTGGCTCAATTTCGACCAATGAAAATGCTATGAGATTCGACCAATGGAGGGAGGCCAAGTGGAAGCCAGCCATTGGCCCTCCAAAAACCCAAAAAAACACAGTGAAATCCAAAATTTGTCAATTTTCACCTGTTTGGGAAAACGGTCAGCAGGCTATAACTTGAGCTCTGGGTGTCGGATTGAGGTGAAATGAGCGTAGTTGGCTTCAAAACGATGAACACTTCGATTTGACGTTGGTTGCAACAAATTTTGGGCACTTTCATTTTTGAGTGAAAATTTGATCACCTGATCAGCAAAATAGTGTGCTTGGGAGCTTTCAATGATCTTCTAGATTCCTTTTTTGGAGCTCAACTCATTTTTTAGATAACCAATTTGTGTCATTGTTCCTATCCTCATAAACATGTGGAAAGGTGAAATGAGATAAAGATCATATGATGTTCAGGATATCAACAAATAAAGGTTGCAAATTGAATTCGACAAGTTGATATCTCATTTCATCCATTGAATAAAGTAGAGAATCTTCAAGACTTTGAATTTTATAAACCCCATTTTCTTGTGCCAACATTAACATTATATTAAGTGTCATTAATTCAGAAAAAAATGTGTGTTTCCTTGCCAACTCTAGATTTGTAAGAGACTTTATAATTGGAGGAAAGATGTAGGATTCCCCCAGCCCCTCCTTGGGGGGATTTCCTTGGAGACACCATCAAAGAAAGCCCATGGAATTTCCTTCTTTATAACTTCTTCAAATATGTGCTTTATAAAAGGTAATTCAAAGATGTGCTTTATAAAAGGTAATTCCTTATACTAAAGAAGGGTGTAAAGAATGTTTAAATTTTATATCGCCCATTTCAAAGTAAGGTATAATTTTCGCCAAAACGTTTAAAGTTTCTATCGAACCATACTCCCCAAGATATGGTTAAAGGAATAAATCTATACCTCTTGTTTTCCCTATTCAGACACCAATGTCTGAGGACCTCCATTATGAAATTTCCTCTATAAGAAATTTTTGTGTCATTCAATCATGTTGCCTAAAACAAAACCTCTTGATTAAAAACGCAAGACATAATAAGATGTGAGTTGGTTTCAAAGTCAAATTTGTAAAGAGAAAATCTTTCTAGACCCTTATAGCACATTTCTTAAAAATTATCATAGGTTATAGCTTTATTAATCAGCGGGAGCCACATGGACATTTAAATTCCAAAGAAGTCTCCACCACTAAATCTATGGGTTATACTTTCCCTCAACTAAAAGTGCTTTATAGCCTAATCTTGCTTCATAATTTCTTAGGGATTCAAAGATCATATTAATTGATCATCTCCATCTTTCAAACTAACAAAACGATTTCTTACCTTTCAAGTATACTTTTCCCATGTTTCAACATCCTCCTCTAGAAAAATCTCTCCCCAAGATAGCCAATATTGCTACCTACCCATCTCTCTATTTTCTCTTGCAATTTGCCTCAATTTATAATAGCCTTTATTCATTAAATTGAAAATTAGATGGCTAAAAGCTTACAAGCATCTTTGCTTCCTATACAAGGATATAAACCTATTTAAACCTTATCTCCTTTCCCTATTTATCATACCAACGTGTTTCCAATAAAAGGAAATGTTGAGATAATTGATTTCCAAATAATTGAAGCATTTTAAATGTTTTCTTATTGGTTTTCTAACCAAATCCTCTATAAAGTTGGGAACAATGTATTTATCTTTTACGACATGAGCCCATAGCCAAGAGCCTTGAATCAATCTCCATACATTCTTTGCTACTAGAGCCTTGAGAAAGAAAAATGTTCTTAAAGCCCCATCCACCCTAATATTTTGAAACTACAAGTTTTTTCTAGGAAGCTAACACTTTCACTTTTTTCCTACCTCTCCAAACCAAATGAACCTGAAACATACTTGTGTAATTTTTTCAAATACACCATCTGGAATCCAAACAAGGGACATCAAATAGACAAGAATGGATTTAAAGGATCACTTTCACTAGTGCTAATGTGACCCCTATGGAGAGCCAATGATTGCACCAAGTATTTATCTTCTTCTCCATTTGCTATCAACCACTATCAATCTCCTTAAATTTGACAGAGTTTTGATTTCAAATGAAAGCCAAGATATTTCAATCCAACATCTAAATCCATTACCTAGTAAGGAAATACTTGAGAGATTTGAGCCTTTTCATTCTCTATGAGTTTGCAATAAGAGGTTTTTGATTTGGAATTATTTATCTTCATAGCAATTGCCTCACAAAAGAGACTAATGATCTCATAGAGTTTCTAAGCCATTCTTCTAGAATAAAATCATTAGAGATGACCATCAAATTATTATAATGCCATCAACAAAAAGGTAGAATAAAATCATTAGAGATGACCACGCGTATACCTTTTAAACTTCCATTTCCTAAGGCCACCTTTAGTGATCCACTTAGACCCTCTATGAAAATGAGAAAGAGGAGGGGGATACTTGACATCCCTATCCTATCCCCCTTTCAGGCTTGAATAAGAGAAAGGTGGTACCATTAATAAGAATTGTAAGTGAAACCACAATGATATAGCTCATTACTTAATGTGATGAGTCAATAATAAAGGCCTAAATCAATAAGAATCAATCTAATGAAGATCCAACTTGATTAAAATATTTCAAGAGATCTATTTTTACAGTTAGATCCTTTAAATTCTTGGTCTTTGTTGAGTATAATCCTTCTTGGACAACCCCCACAACCTCATGGATTTATCACCTTTCCATGAAATCAAACTATTTTGATTAAATTTATTGAGAGATAATTCCTTTGGTCCTTCTAGCTATGATCTTAAATCTATTTTTTTAGATGTAGTGATACAAGGAAATTGGTTTGAAGTTCTCAAAACATAAGGGATTATAAAAATTAAGAATCAAAGCCATAAAGGTTGCGTTAAAAGCTACCGAACTTTTCCCCCTAAATTTAAAAGCCTTGGCAAATCTTCTTAAGTCCTCTTCAAAGAAGTTATAACAACCCAAAAGGAATTATGCAGTGAAGCCATCTAAACCAAGGTTTTTATCCTTTTGAAAGATCTGGAGAGTTTGAAGAAACTTTTCTTTACCAAGGCTTCTATCATTAACTTTTGGTTATCTTCCAAATTGATAAAGCTTGGGAAGTAGTTTGTCAATCTAATCACCAAGCAAGTAAAACACTTACAATTAGTTTTACAAGGATTGAGAGAACATAAGTTGTATAGTAAGTTAAGCAAGCATAATTTTTATCAAAAGCATATTTAATGTTCTGGACACATTATTTCTAAGAAAGAGATATCAAAATATCAAAAATATTGAATCCATAATGAATTCGATAATTTTAAGAAATGTAGATGTGGGATGTTTATGGGTGTTGTCTGTTGGGTATCACGAAAAAATTATAGGGGATTTTAAAATTGTTTATGCAATCACATTACTTTCTAAGAAAGGAAAAACAACTCAATGTAGAAAACATTGTACAGAAAATTCCTTACTCGTGCACCATTATGAAGATTGTTGATCCAATAAACACTTTGTTGTGTGCATTAATGCATGCATTAGAGGGATTGATGGGGCTCTTGCACAAATCTCTGGTGTGATATGTTGTAAGCCACGGACACAAAAAAGAAAAATTATGCTACAATGCATGCATTAAAAATGTAATTTCAAATATTTGTTTGACCAACTAGATTTTGGTGCCATGCAAGCAAGATGGTTGGAATTCCCCTATGAATATGATTTTGAGTTAAAAACATATAAGTGAAAGTCAAACAAAATTGTTGATGTGATAATCCATGTATTAGGTGCTACTATTTGTATTTAACTTTAACAAATTGTTGAAGCTCTTATTACAAATGAACATCACAGGGGGTTGTAACAAGAGATGACAACAAAAAAGTTGAAGATTATAAACAAGGTGATGGTGAACTTCTCATCTATAAAAATAGAAACTCTTTAGAGTAGAGTTTGGGAGAATTATATCGAATGGTATGTATAGGATACCATATTTCAAGGCATCCAAGTCACTAGGAAAAATTGAAATAATAAGAAATAAATACTTCTAGCTTAAAGTGAAGAAGGATGTTGCTACTTACAATTTAAGTAATAAGAAATAAATACTTCTAACTTAGAGTGAAGAAGGATGTTGCTACTTACAATTTAAGTAATAAGAAATAAATACTTCTAACTTAGAGTGAAGAAGGATGTTACTACTTACAATTAAGTAATAAGAAATAAATACTTCTAACTTAGAGTGAAGAAAGATGTTGCTACTTGCACATTTAAATGTATGTATAGTCATTTTAACACAAATTTATAACCTATTTTTACAACAATTTTCATTTCCATGTATAATCATTTTAACACAAATTTATAACCTATTTTTACAACAATTTTCATTCCCGTTTAATGATAATCAACTTTATCACTAAATTTTCAAAAACACCTAAAGAACATGGTTCCATCATAGTGATTTGGCCCAGCGTAGCCTAAATATGGATGTTATTGTGTAATTTCTAGATGTATAAAGTGTCAACAAGTCAAGTCAAAATCATCCGAGCTTGCTTCCTAACCCACATAGCTAGATACCTTGGCAAAAGAGCCATATTAAAAGAGCGATCCGATCAACACAATTCCCAAGGTTCAAATTCTAAGTATTACACAACCCAGTACTGGAAAGGACAAGGTGCATTCACTGCCAAGGCATATGCAGTAATGACTGCATTACCAACTTATTTTTCCTGCATTCATATCAATCTTCTCAGGAATGGACGAAGGCCAGGTATGTGGTGGTGTACCCCTCTCTAAATGTTCAAAAAGCAGGTGCTTAAATACTCTGCGTATATTTAATGCCATAGCTGGGTCTGGCACACCTTGGCAGCAGATATGCTACGTCGAGACAAACCCTCGAGAGGTACAATTACCATTTGCAAATGGAGTTGTTTACCCAGGCAACTGAATAGTCTAGATGGCAGTTTTTTTTGTTGGAATCTGGGTAACTAAAATTGAAGAAATCAGGGAGTTGGAGTGTTTGGAATCTATTTTTGATAAATTCAGCGCTATCAAAAATCTTTAAAACACTCAAAATACTAAAGTTTAACGTCTGTAAACATAATTCTGATTTCAAAATATTTACCAAATTCTAAACCAAAACATTGCCTAAAAAAACTAGAGCCTTGCGGATTATGCCCACGGCCTAAATCCGATACAATCATAAAAATCATAAATTATTTCCACTACCCAAATCCTGTTACAATCCTAAAGTATGCCCACTGACCCAAATCCTGATACAATCATAGCCTCGGTTAAAAACTGCAGCAAATAACTAACTTGCCCATGGGCCATAAATGTACGCAGTATAAGTATATGTATATGCTCCCAGTTTGATAACTTGCCTGACAAAATCCACCTATGGGCATATAGCCCCAACAAAATTCAACCTGCCAAAATCCAATTGTGGGTATACCATGCATTTATTGCCCATTGGCAATCTAGTTATTTTCAACCTGGCAAAATCCAATAGTAGGTATACCATGCATTTAGTGCCGATTGGCAGTCTAGTTATTTTCAACCGTTAAAAGCTGCCATGTTCCATGCAGGACTCAGGGTTTTGTATTGTTCAGGTGAGGTCCATTAAATTTGAGTGTATCTTTGACAGGTTTTAGTGTTCTTATGTAATGGCTCAACACCTGTTTCCAGAAATTTGCACCATATATTAATCTATTTGTCATTAATTTGCACCATACATTAATCTATTTGTCAAAAATGAGTGTGTTTTGAGTATATCTTTGAAAGTTTTTAGTGGTTTTATGTAATGGCTCAGCACCTGTTTCCAGAAATTTACACCATACATTAACATATTTGTCAAAAATGTTTGTTATTCGTCAAAAGTGAGTGTGTTTTAATAATGGAGAGAAATCAGCCAGCGAGTGCAAAAGGTAATATATCTCATCCATAATTGAGATGAGGTATAAACTTCTCAACGTGGCAGCGGCAGTGAGAAGTGTTTGCACCACACATTAATCTATTTGTCAAAAATGAGTGTGTTTTGAGTATATCTTTGAAAGTTTTTAGTGGGTTTTATGTAATGGCTCAGCACCTGTTTCCAGAAATTTACACCATACATTAACATATTTGTCAAAAATGCGTGTTATTCGTCAAAAATGATTGTGTTTTAATAATGGAGAGAAATCAGCCAGCGAGTGCAAAAGGTAAGATATCTCATCCATAATTGAGATGAGGGATAAACTTCTGAGAAGTGGGGTTGATCTAGTGCTTGTAGATCGCCTTCACCGAATACTGCTACTCGAATGTGGACAGGATGTCAGGTAACTCCAAATAAACCATGAACAACAAACTAAAATATTCAAGAGAAATTTTGAGTGAAAGTTTATTTTACATTTTTTTCAGATCTAAAGATTCTATTACATTAGCAGAAGCAGGGTGAGTCCCTGGGATAGTGCAACTTATACTTGTAGATGTCCCATCAACGAGCAGAGTGCAGAAAAAAGAGCATTATATTATATAAAGACATGAAGACCAGCTTTAAAAATTGCAAAGAGATGAATCTTCTTGAATTGATCTTCAGCCTTGAATTTAAGGTCAGGAACCTGTACACTTGTGATTTTCGCTAATGGCGTACTGATTCCGCACTTTGTTGCAACAGAGTATGATAATAAGACTCGTTTCCTTTCTAAAACAGCTGAACTTTTACTGGTTCATACTGGTTCAAATATGAAGGCAAGTATTTCTATTATCTTGTTATTTCTCCCATCAATTACATTTTCAACTGTGGACAAAAGAACAACAGTTGAAACAAGGAAGCGGTTACAAGTGTGGACCAGTCAATAAAATCAAATGGGTATTAGACATTTGACATTGACACAATGGGTACATCTACACTAAATAATATGGGTTCTACTGTGTCCTCAGCAGCCTATTGTGATTGGCATACGATTCCCCTTCACCAAAACAACAGTGAATCTCATGAAAGATACATTTCAATAAAAATATGACCACTGACACAGTACACGAGGAATGCTGCACCTGAGAATAAATCCATCGGGGAAAAACCTGGAAGAGGGAGTGGACATACTGTAATATCTATACATTATTTCAAAGAGTCTTCAGCCAAATGGTTTTAAAAGAAAATTCAGGCTTTATCTCCAACTAGTCAAACCAAATATCAAGGCAGAAGTTTTCACTGACACAATTAATATTAAAATCCATGGCTGAGACCCCTGACATCGAAAGGCATTGATCCTTTCGTATGTCTTCTGATGCTTCGACATACAAATTTCTGGTTATTGCCTTGCAAGTCGTGCACACCACAGGCAGCCTGTAGGCTCTACCTTCTGGCTGTTATTTCATCGGGATCATACAATACTACTTCCTCTGAAACTCCACAGTTGACCTTGGATAGATCAATCAACAATAAACCCTGTTTCACAAAACCTAATTCAGTCAGTAAATCCACGACTAGCTAGAGCTTCCTCGAAACGCCTGCATGAATCAGTACGCATCTCAGTGCTTGTATCATCTTCATGGGCTGGATAATAATCCTCCCGCAACTGTACATCTCTTAGGTCTGGAATACGAATAAACATCATCATGAAATGTTCATGACAAGTTCCATGAACAAAGAGTTTCCGAAGAGTTGCACACTCTGAAAGAAGACCTGCAGCAGGAAGTGAAAGGCCTCTCCGATTCATGTCTTTATCCTGTGGAGGCCAGTAATTTAGTTCTGACAGAGGCAGTTCTCGGAGGCCACGGAGGTACCATCGTTCCCACAGGCTCAAATCCATCTTGCCAGCAGGTGCGCTCAATGCAAAACCTATTACCTCACCACAATTGAGCTCGAGCTTTGACAAAGAAGGATAGCATGCCAGTGAACTTAAACCACATGCATGCTCTCTTGGTTTGGGGCAGAGCCTACAATCCCCTTCTACTTGGATACTAATCTCTTCCAGCATTGGGCATACTTTCAAACCCATTGCTCCAAGAGGTGACAACAGCTCTCCTACGGGAATCCACAATGACAAGAATTGCAGACTTTTCCAGGTTGTAGACCTGATATGACTCCTCGAATCACTATACCTGTGAGTGGAATCACTATAACTGTGAGTGGGGATCTCTGTCCAGTGTTTAGCACCATTTACGCCGTACATGCATTTTTTTTTGTATAACTGCTCATCTTCTAAATTTGCTGAGGAGGCTCTTTTACTAGCCTCCCCTGCTACACCCCATATTTGAGATGAATTGCCCATCACTTCCATTCCATAATTAATATCTTCTCCAAGTTTCTGCCATTCTTGATGCTTGTCATTTATCCCCAAAAAGTCCACAAACTCCGTAGATGACGAACCCGCAACTGTGTCGACATTGGAATAACACAGTCGCTCCATCTGTGGAGCTTTTCCGTTCACATCCATACCTCTAAACATGAAACCATCGGAATTCGCTTCTTCATGTCCTTCGAAGAAATTTTCTTTTGGCAAACAGCATCGTTCATCAGAAATTTCTAAAGGCTCTGAGTATGAGCATGCACTAAGATTGAGATCCAGGCTCCAATTTGTCATCGGTACATCCGAAGGGCTTGAACCAGAATCAAAATTTGCGCAGTTGAGGTCAGGGCAAAACTGAGGAGGGGCCAATTGCAAGGATGGCCCCCAAGCACACTCTGGATTCTGGTCCAATCTGTTGACACTGCAATCTCCAGCAAAAACTAGATGGTTTTTTCCCATTCCATAGCTAGAAATGGCAGAAGATCCAGCTGGATTCAACCTCCGACTAGGAGCAGCAATTTCCTGATCGACAATGGACTTATCCCAAATGCAATCAATATGGAGCTTTCTCACGCTTTCGCATATTGGTTCAAGGGCTCTTAAAGTGGCAGCAGTATCAAGATATTTACAACACGAAACCCTGACCTCTACAAGAGTTTTATTAAGTCGACTAGTACAAAGGTTAAGACCCAGCTCAGTGATCTGCCTACATCCCTGTAACTCTAATTTACCCAAACGACTGCAGCCAGCTGCAATGGCTACGAGGCCCGTGTCACTTAAATCAACACAGTTCTTGATAAAGAGAGCTTCCAAATTTGCACACAAGGCAACCCCATCGGGTTGAGGACCCTTGCATATGCCATGAAACTGACCCAACTTCAGCGACCTGAGGTTCTTGCATTGGGAGCTTAAGAATTCCAAAGCCGGGCCCGAGTCTGCAACATTGTGGGAGATATCGAGCACAAGATCCTCTAAAAGAGGCAGATTCCAGAACATGTTTTCCAGACCTTGGCGAGTAATTTTCGCATTTTCGCTGGAGAAGATCTCTTCCGGATCGCCTCTGAGAGCTCCAAACGCAGTGGCATCGACCAAATGAAGAATTCTGACCCTAGAACAGTTTCTGGCAAGTGTAACAAGAGCCTCATCCCCAACACAATCCATGTATCTTGGATCAAAAACACAAACGGCAAGCAACTCCTCAAGGTTCCTACAAGCCCCTGATATGGCTGCAAGCTCCTGGGCCCTGAAACCCTCCGCAGAAAGCTTGAGTAAGTTGAGGCTTGACAAATTGGCCGAAACATGTGGCTCGGCCTGCAAGGCAAGCGGTATGTCCTCGGTCCAACAATAGAATTGAGAGAGATCCAGGCTCTTCAACGCTGTGCAATTTTGCATCAGGAGCTTAAGCTCCATGCCCAAACCCACTGCAGATTCAGGATCTATGGCACGCCTGTGCCATCTCACCAATTTTACATGCTCCAGACTAGGCCACAGCGAGGACAACTTCTCTATATTCCTCGCACTTCTCACATAGATCACTATGTTGTTCACTCTGGGGAATGCCTGTTTCAGCCGATGCCCTATGAAATTACCCTGCGGAGTGGTGAAATCCAGAGGGGGATAACCCCAGGGGGAGCAGAGCGAGAGATCCAATTTAGTAACAGAGTGAAAGCACATGGGCAGCAGGTACAGGTTGTTGCTTATGTTACCTCTTATGCACAGATACACGCGGGTCGCCCTCTCCATTTCCTGCCACTTCTTGCAGACAAGAGCCATCCGGTTCCTCGATCGAGTCTCCTGGATGGCGCTGAATATGTTGCTCATTATCACCTCCGGGATGTCATTGAAATGCGTTTCTCTTCCTCTCCCCATATCTATTTCCATTCTCTGCCTCTCATTCTCATTCTCCTCCCAATCCTCACCATTACCAGAATCGCCAAACTCCATCATCATCACCATGTTCAATCTCAGCAATTCCCCTGCCCCTGCCCCTTGTCCAGTGGCACTAACCAGAGCAATTCCCCATCCATCTCTCCTGGCCTCATCAGTGACACTGGCTCTGGGACTGCCATAGATATAGACAATACAGAGGCCCGGACACACCGCATACGCACATATGACATATACAAAATGCATGACAACTAGGTTTTATTTGATTTTTCTCACGCTAATGAATTTTCATCGATAAGGAGGATGACGTCACAGGGTATCAATATCCGATTAGCAAGCATCCCCAGTGGGATCCATCTTTCTCCACCATTCTCGTCGTTTCCTCTCCTCTCCTGCCGCAACTATACGGCTGCTCCTTTCCACCTGTGTAACTTCCAGTCACAAAAATATCCCTCCGTCCCCTACTCCTATTCTTATTAACGTTTGTTTTTCAAAAATTCAACATTACATGTCAAATCTGTTAAACTTAGATTTATTTATAATATAAGTTATTTGTTTTTCAAAAATTCAATGTTACATGTCAAATCTGTTAAACTTAAATTTATGTTAAGATTGATTTATAGATTTATTTATAATATAAGTACATTTTTTTCTTAGAGTTGGTGATTTACAACTTGTGCATATTGAACGATGGATAAGTTTACCTTGTGATAAATATATCTTTAATGTTACTGCGAAATACATTGTTTAAAACTCAGTTGTGAAAGAATGACAGTATTAAAAGATAAGTTTTATTATTATTATTAAAAATTTTACAAGTATGAAAATTTATTATAATTTGATTGTCAAAGTAATAATGAAGATTGTCATCATCTATGATGAACATTGTCATCATCTATGATGAACGCAAGGTGACTCATCACCATTATTCAAGAAAAACCACATCACCTAGAATCACTAGATGGTGGTCATAAAAGGTAGGCATTTACTCCTCTCATATCTTTCTAGATGTTAGGTCATTAACCCATTTTCTTAAATCCGAAAATTATAAACTCTCAACCAACCAAAAACAATTTTAAATCATACTCCAAAACCATTAAACTTTGATTCCTTACTATGTATAATTTTACATAAAAATAAATATAAATTAAATAATTTTAAATAATTAAATTATTAATTTAATAATATTTATCTTAATTATCAAATTAATAAATTTTACAATTTCGTGTTTCTTTTAACTTTTATAGGAAGGATTCTGGGTGAAGATGTAGACTTATTTACAAGAAGGATTATGGGTGATCTACATCTTCACCCATAATCCTTCTTGTAAATAAGTCTACATCTTCACCCAGAATCCTTCCTATAAAAGTTAAAAGAAACACGAAATTGTAAAATTTATTAATTTGATAATTAAGATAAATATTATTAAATTAATAATTTAAAATTATTTAATTTATATTTATTTTTACCTAAAGTTATACATATTAAGGAATCAAATTTTAATGGTTTTGGAGTATGATTTGAATTGTAAATATTTTTGTTGGTTTAACTTCTATGAGAAGGATACTGGGTGGAGATGTAGACTTATGTACAAGTTTACACCTTCACACCCTACACACCATGTGCCCAAATCATTTTCCTCCTTTACCATCCATAAATTTACATTGATGGTAAATTTACATGGTTATATTTTTGTTAGATTTTATATTAATTTATTAACACAATAATATTAATTTTAATGACACAATTACTAAGGCGATATGGTGACGGTTAGGGTTTCTGGCTCATACATTGTCGTCGTCACGGTGCTCTCCACTGCAGCAGAGGATGCAGTCGCAGCTCCCACCGTTCTGCAGCAAGGAGACGTCAAGCACAGACAAAAGGGCTCGATCCGGCTGCGAGGGGCCATCATCCACGGAAATGAGAGCTAGATCTTCGTGGCAACACAAGTTGCAGGCGCAGCTCCCTTCGATCTGCAATGAGGTGCCGTCAATCAAAGTAAGGAGGGCCCAATCCTCCCGCGAGGGGCCAGATCAGTAATAAGAGCCAAATCCGAAATCGTGATGCGCTTCTGCTTCACGGATGTTGCAAACATGCAGACCCTCCCTCTATTGCAACCCTGCAACTATTTAGCCTCTAGGATCTACGAGGAGGTAGATCAATGAAGTTGCTGCATGCTGGGAAGATCTAGATTTAATGGTATGCACCCACCAGCAAGAATGGTGTTCATAACATTAAAAGGCCCTTAGCACGCGACTCTCAACACTCAGTCGAAATCAAGCCCTGCACGACTACGAGGAGCAGGAATACCAAGGACCAAGCACACTTCCCGTCTCAGACTTGCTCGGATATACAGGGTTTCTCAGATCTCTCCTCTCCTTCTTTTCAGATCCAAATTTTTCTTCTCACAGGAAAAACCATGCTTCATTGGGTGCGTTCAACGGATCTGGTGCAGAACCTCACGCATGACCTCAAACTCAAGTTGGGGATCCCCTCTTCTCTTCAGAGGCTACTATTTGAAGGTAAACAACTAGAGGTCTCTCTTCCCCTCTCTTTTTACAGTATTGAAAGATATGTTTCACTAGTCTTAACCCTTAGGCTGAGAGGGGGAGCAGTCGCGCAGCCATCTTCTGCTCCTGCTTTCTCCTACAAGGACGCGGTCCATGCACAACCACCTAAGAAAACCGATCAACCCTCAGTGGCCCCCAAGCCCTATCTGGTTGATAAACTGGAGGAAGTTCCCTCCATAGAAATCTCCCATCCATCTTTGGATGATCAACTTCAAAAGTATGCAAAATCCGCCATCATTTGTCGATTTAATGGACTATGGCCTCGCACAACATATCTATACCAATGGATTCACTCCACCTGGACCAACAATTGCAAGGTTGTCTTTTGCTCCAAGGGCTTCTTCATAGTAGTATTTGCTTTCAGCGAATACTATCAAAAATCCTTGACTAGAGACCCATGGTTTTGGGGAACTATAGGGCTTTTCCTCACCCCCTGGTTCCTAGATTTTGACCCCTCTACAGTAGTCATCTCCAAGCTTCCTATTTGGGTCAGACTATCGAACCTCCCGATGCATCTTTGGCACTTCTCTGTCTTCCAAGGGATTCAAAACTCCTTGGGTCGTTATCTAACCACGAATCCCTCCAGGGGATAGAAGGGCATATACACATATGGCAGAATCTGTGCTGAGATTGACTTAAGCAAAGGTCTGTCCGATCAAATTATCCTCAAAGTGGGGGATTTCTTTTGGACTCAAACCTTGGATTATGAGAACACGTCATTCAGATGTCATCATTGCTATCAAACAAGGCATCTTCAAAACACTTGTACCGTATTCCTTGCCCAAAAGCATAAAGGACTTAAAAAACCGAAATCTAAAAGTTGGAAACCATGTGATTCCCCCCCCCCCCCCCCCCAATGGATGACGTTGATTCATTCAACTGGGATGAGGAGGAGACTAATGTTGATGAGAAGACAGAGATGCAAGAGAAGGAAACGAACATGGCAGACCTTGAAGGGCCCAATGCTTCCTCCATGACACAGAAACGTTCTCATGAATCCACCTCCTCCGACTTGGATAAGGATACTCCTCCTTTGATCATCAACAATCTTCAAATGGTTACGCCCCCCAACCCCTTGATGGTTGGGTCAAAGTTTCAAAAAAAAAAAGGAAAGAAATGTCGTATTGAGGACTCTACCCATTCTGGGCATTCTCTTGTGTTTATCACTCATGGTTCCTAGGTATCTCTTATGGATCCTCCTTGTTCTCTCTTGGCTACGATATGGGACTGAGGTTGACTATTCATTTCTGGCTCCCCTGCTATCTAGTTTCTCTTGCTTATAACTCCATTTGTAGTATACGTTTTTAATAGAATTAGTCTTATTCAGAAAAAATAATAATAATAATAACAAATAAATTAATAAAAAAAAAAATTAATTTTAATCATTAAATTACATTATAATAAATTTTACACTTTCATCTATTATCCTGTGCAAAAAATATATATTTTCAATGTTTTTTATATACAAATTTACACTTTCACTCCATAAACACTCATTAAAATTTAATACTATTTATTAACATAATAACATTTCTCAACAATCAACCTATTACAAACCATATAATGTTGATTTTAACTTTAAATCTTTTTCTTTACTCTATTCAATAACTTATTTACTCTATTTAATAAAATCAAATGAGATTCATTTTCTCTATCAACTCCCTACTATCTTATATATAATTTATTTTTCTTTTTTAACTAGAAGAGTCATCCCTATAACAAATTAGAATTAAGAATTAGCAAATGAGGACTTGAAACTAATATATAATTTATTTTTCTTTTTTACCTAGAACTAATAGGAGTCATCCCTGTAACAAATTAGAATTAAGATTTAGCAAGAATTAAGAATTAGCAAATGGGGAGTCATCAAAGTATTTATGGTTCTAACTTTGCATTTGTAAATCTAACTTTGAATTTGTAAATTTGGTGAATAATTTTTGTATCCTCTTTGTCCATGATAAGAGGAAGAAAATAGCATGTATGTATTTATATATTTTGAATATCATAAAAGCATATTAAAGTTTGGGTGGAGAAAGATAAGGGAAAAAGAGATATGGAAATTTGAAACATTGAATTTGGTTGAGATTTCATTGAAAACGAATATTTTTAAATCTTTGAAGTGGAGAAAGTCAAAGCTTTATACCATAGAAAAGATTGACATTAAGTACATTTTTAAAATTTGAAAAGATGCATGTATGTCCTTATATACATGAATAATGGGGTAATAACACAATAGTTCATAAATAAAGTTAGACCTAGGGGTACACTATCTAATAAAAAAGAAACACTTATTTGGTTTTTATGGTGAATTTAAAATCTCAAAGTATGAGGATTTCTAAAAAAACGATAATATTTACCACAATTTTCCTAATATGTTGAATAAAAGGAAACGATGTGTCTTTCTATTCAAACTCCCTAATATATAAGTCACCTATACATTAATTAGTAGGCATGTGATAGTCAATATTCATTCAATGTGCTAATGAGAACAAACTTCAGTATGCACAATATGAAAACAAATGTTATGATCCAAGTAGCTATCAAAGGAAAATCTCATAAATGGTCTTGAAATTTATGATTTTCAAAATCATCGTGTATTTTTGACGGTTCTAACACTAGATACTGGGGTATCTAGCTCAGTTTACAAATTCTCTTTCCAATGAGATAAAGTAGAACTAAAAAGAAGAAACTACCACAAAGTTATGGTCTTTGACAAGGCTACTCTTTTTCATAGACAACTCAATGTTGTCCATATTAACATGCACATTTTGTGTTAATATCATGGTAACGTTAAGGGTTTTACATCTTAATGTTCTTGACTCTTGACAAGATATATCCTTTAGTGGAAGCTAATGTCTTTTGTTGTCCCTCAAGTTGATCCTAGTTAGGAATCAATGCAAATACATTATATGAATGTTTAGAGACATCTTCGCTTTATGTATCAAATTGTTAATCTCGGGAACAAAGGGGGTAACCCTTGAACTATCACAAATTATAATTGCTCTAAGTTACCTTAAAGCAATTATGGTAATCATCTAGATTGCCAGATTCAATATTGATGATTAAATAAAATATGGAGGACTAAAACAAGTTGAAGACATAGTACACTCGAACTGTTGTCTTAAAACCAAGGTACCTCCAACGGGAACCTTTACCCCACAACACAGATACTTCTAAATTATAGGAAGAAATATTTAAAATAAAGAAATTTCATTGGGAATAGCACGAGTTTTCATTGGCACGGAGAAGCACAAATATATCAAAATGCTAATAACAATAGAATAAGTGTTCCTTGACAATTTGATAAGAAGAAAGTGTATTAGATCAAAAAAGAATAAATTTATTGCATGCATGAAAACAACATGTTCATATTAACCCGATAACTCACATTCAAACATAAACTCTCAAACATGTGATTTTTCACAAACATAATCTTCTTAACGAACATGTGATTGTGAACATCCTAGATGATACAAGGTTTTAGAAGAAAAACATTTAGTCAAAACCCTAAACAATTAATCACAATAAACATATAAAAAATTGTATATTTTTATGATTATTAATTAAAGAGATTGTATAGTACAACCAAAAGAGAAATCATGAGATCAAAGTCTAAAAAGAAATATTAATGGTTGAAAACCAAATTGCAGAAGAATTTACATTTTTAAGTTAGAAAAGGAACAAATTTTGAATTACATAAGGAGGTTGATCACATAAGAAAAACATTGAATCTACAATGTAGGAGGTGAACCCACTGGCTAGTCAATGATCCACTATAAAAATCTGGTCCCTTGGGTTACCCTGGGCTTAAATTCTCCTTCGTTGCAGTGAAACTCTGGACAACCCCTTCTTTCTCCTTCGCTGTCCTTTTTACCCTCCTCGAAAATTAGTTTATAAGTTTCTCGTTATGTACCCATTTTGTAAAAGTAGACCTAGGATTAATTTATGAAATATAAAATGTATGAGACAAATAAATGGAAGGATTTCATCTTGATGTAACAATTTTATTTTTAATAAAGGGGAAGTTGTATAACATTAATGTTATATTCAAGTAAGATGGATATGGTGGCTTAATATAACATAGAATTAGATAATTTAAATATTTAATTAATAATGTAATGGCATTTTAAATGAATATGAATGTATAACATAGTAGAGGAAGAAGGAGAGCTCTAATACTAGTCTTAGGAAAAGTAATAAATTGCAAATATTAAGATAAAGGGATATTTTATAATTCGGCATCTATTATAGATGGCATATCATGGTATAGTAAGATGACCTAGATATAATTTCAAATAAAAATAATATATGGTAATGGTAACTAGATGTCACATGTAATGCATTAAGAATGGTAGAAATGGATTTAACAAGTATGATATGAAAAATCATTATATGACTGGAGATAAAGAAGGGTGAATAATGAAGCTTTAAAATACAAAAAGGTGATAATATTTTGGAAAGGTCAAAGACTTGGATACATTACATACAACTCCCCTCACATATATGCAAGTAATTGGCCAATAGGGGTAAACATGAGCTAAGGGCAGTTAAGATCAGAGTCAACCTCCTTGGTGACTTTAAGGAAGTGGAATCGACGTGGAAAACCATAACACAGACTCCTTGCACCTGTTACAGGACCCCTAGAGGCTATCCCAACCATCACACTGACTTATCCCTAGGTCCCACTGACTTATACTGAAGAAAACCCTCAGATGCTCCCTTGATATGGGCAAGGGTGTGTTTGCGAGGCTTTGGACACACCCACAACATGGGCATGCATACGTACAGGGACTCAATTTCCCAAACCTGTGCCTACGTCTATGGGATTTAAGTCAATTTTTAAGCCCAGAATCTCGAACACTAACCAGAAATTTTTGTAGCTTTCAAAAATCATTAAACACATGATGACAATGAACAAAAACGGACTATGGGACTAGACCTAACCATCCCCAACTGGGACTGACATTCTATCAAACACTTAACATGAATGAAATATATAGGTCTAGGATACAAGACAGAGCATGAATGACTGAAAAATCTTATGAAAAAATACAAGAAGGATCACCACCCTCTTACTTGAATAGATATGACATCAATTAGGTCTTGCATCCATTATTTTAACAATTACAAGTAAATACGTGAAATAACCATGACATGAACCAGTCATTTAAACATTCTTATAACCAACATAAAACCATGGAAATAGCAGTAAGATAACAAACATTAAATACACATTAATCAGTACAAAAGTAATAGAAATTAACTTTCATTAAACATAGGCAATAACCGACTAGGATCAGGAATTCCATGTACCACTCGACCATAGACATGGTTGAGCCAAATATCTCTTTAATTAGTCACCCCTGTGCCATATTCCAAACATAAATGTGGGATCACATGGATAAACCAATCCAAAGTACAACCAAGGGAATCCATAGGTTAAACCACCTCCACCCTCACCATACCGTGATCACACCAAAACCGGTGCTCTAATCACAAAACCAAACTAAACTTGGAAATTCCATCTGGAATATATCATTATCCTTGAGGAATTTTCTGTCTCCCTATCTCTTAGGCCTTACCGCAATCCAATCCTGGATCACTAGGCCCTAAACCGAGACACCTCCCTTGGGATTTACTGTGTATCCTGCCAAAATCGGTCAAGGGATTCCTAGGCCTTTGGGAATGAACCTTGAGACCACCTCTGCCCCGGATTCTTAAATCCATCTAGAAATTCCAAAGCTCAAAACCAAGATCAAAATCCCAACACACCATGGCATCCAGAAAAAGGTAAGTCAAGGCTAAAATCCATTGTCAAAACCCGCAAAACCATGCCACCGACAGCAAGAGAACCAAATACCAACATGCATAAGCCATGCATGTCCAAACCAACTAGGAAATCACACATGAAATATGTTACTTGTAAGTATTCCTAGTGAAGTTGCAGATCTTGCTCTTCCTTGCTTGATATTTATTTTCCTTTCCTTTCCTTGTCCTTCCTTTGCTTCGTTTCCTCCTCCTTGGCACAATGTTGAATTTCTGCAAGAAAACTCTAAGTATCCAAGAGTGTTAGAGAGAGAGAGAATAATGAGAGATATCCAAAACAAAACTGACAAAAATCTATCAACTGGTCTCCATAAGCCTTTTTATTAATAAGGCTTCTATTTTCTTGATTTTCCATTATTTTCCTTCAATTTCCTCCTCACATGCAACCTGTGACCTTTCACCTTCCTTTTCTCCTATTTTCCTTTATTTTCATAAATAAACGTGCTAAAAAAAAATTTGACTCTTTAATTCCTTAGCCATTGTCCTTGCCAATTCCCTTAGCCATAAACACATCCAATGATTCCCACTAGGATATCTTTGCCCAACATTCATCTTGGAGTAAGTATCCCTTAATCATGATCTTATTTTTTCCTTTATTAACTTTTATTACATGAAATTTTAACCCATGTATGTTATAGAACCTTCCCCCTTGGGGAACACCGTCCTCAGTGTTAAACCACACTTACACCTCAACAAAACCGCTAAAAATAAAATATACTGCTCATGGAGATTTATAACTTAGCTCGATGTTGTATTTACAAAGAGTAACCTTCTCAAAAGCAAAAACCATGATAACATTACCATATAACATCCATACCACTTATTGGGGATTTATAACTTAGCTCATGGCGGTATTTACATCCATATACATAAGGACATATACCAAAAACACCATTAAAAACATATGCCAATCATATACCAAACATCAAACCAAAACTGCTTTGCCTCAACCAGCAAACAATGAAGGATACATGACCCGCATATGATCCGACATCTCCCATGTAGCTTCATCACGCCCAAAGTGCTTCCATTGCACTTTAACTTGATTTATGGCTCTATTCCTAAGCATGAGTTGCTTTCGTTGTAATATGCACTGAGGTTCTGGATGGAATTATCCTTCTTTCTCTACTTGTAATACAAACCAATCAATAACAAGATCAACATCATTTATATACCTTTTAAGTAATGAAACATGAAACACATCATGGACTTTCACTATTGGAGGCAGTGCAAGTCGATAGGCCACTGGTCCAATCCTCTCAAGGATCTCAAAAGGCCTGAAATACAGTGGTGCCAACTTGGCACATGATATGATCCTTAAGGAGCTCTTATTGGGCTTGATGCAGAAACAAACATGCTCCCCAACTTGAAAGTCCTTAAATACCCTGTGCTGGTATGCATAACTCTTATGTTTTTCATGTGTTGCCTTTAGATTCTTCGTTATTACCTGCATTTCTTGTTCCATGTCTACCAATGTGTCTGGTCCAACCCTGTTAACTGGATCGCTCCAACTGATGGGAGTATTACAACTCTTCCCATACAGTGCCTTGAAGGGAGGCATCCCCAATGAATCCTGATACCCATTGTTGTATGCAAACTAAAACAATGGTAGGCACTCTTCCCACTTTCGTTGTTGATGCATCAAATACATCCTCAACATGTCCTCCAATATCTTGTTGACCCTCTCAATCTGTCCATTTGTCTATGGACGATAATCCATGTTGAAGGCCAACTTTGTGCCCAAACCTGCAAACAACTCCTTCCAAAACTTGGAAGTAAACTTTACATCCCTATTTGACAAAACCTTCTTTGAAACACTGTGCAATCTGACTATGTATTTGATGAACACCTGTGCTACATCACTAGATGAATAGGTAGTCTTCACTAGAATGAAGTGTGCTACCTTGGTCAACCTGTCCACAACAACCATGATAGAATCATGTTATCTCATTGTCCTTGGAAAACCTGTGATAAATTCCATGGAAGTGACCTCCCATTTCCATTCCAAAATCGCAATAAGATTTAGTAGACCACCTAGATGCCTACACTCTACCTTTATCTGCTGAAAATCCAAACACTTAGCCACGAACTCTGTTATGTCCCTCCTCAGATTCAACCAATAGTAGAATCTCTTCGCTACAGTCAATGTCTTCTAGTAGCCTAGGTGACCTAAATATGGTTTCACATGAAAATCCCTCAATATAACCTTCTTGAGCTCATTGTTGTCTAGCACATATATCCTGTCTCTAAACCTGGCCAATCCATCCATCATAAGATAATAGTCCACATAATGTACACATGTACCTGTACCTATAATACTACATATACTATGCTACAATATGTGCCTAAGCTCCATATATCTGACATCTTGCTAACTTTCTTGCAGTATCCTATCCTATAAATCCGTCCCATAGGATCTCATAGCTGCAATGTGATTTACCTATATCTGCCTGCTTAGAGCATCTGTGACCCTGTTCTCTTTACCTTTGGTGTATTTGATCTCAAAATAAAACTCACTAATTGTAGCCAACCATCTAGCTTACTTAACATTCATATTCGACAGGCCAAACAAATACCTCAACCCACTGTGATCACTCATCAGTACAAACCGATTGCCAAGAATATAATGCCTCTGTTAGCCACCTATGAATTTTTTGGCAAGCAAATAGGTGGCTAAATATTTTTATGAGCCTTCAAGAAATACATTTCCTATGAAAACATATCATTCTTGAAGCCTCTATGTGTCCTTTGCCTTTGAAAGATCTTCACTGTTGTTTCCATCCAAAAAAACCTCACAGTCTGCGAAAAAATGATGCTCAAAAAAGGCCTCCATTTTCCCCTTGTATCCCTGCAAATTTCCCATTTTAGCCTTTTTTCCCATTTTCAAAGTTTCCCCTTTAACCCCCAAAATCCCTTCCTAAGCCTACTAAACCATTCCATCTCCCGTTTTAACCTTACAAATACCCTTTGTTTAGCTTAAAGTTCCCTTTTTCCCTCTACCAAAAGCCTCTTTTTAGCCTTAAAAACATCATTTTTAAGCCTAAAAACCCACTTTTTTACTATACACAGGTTTAGCCCCTTTCGGCGAGCCCTTTAACCACTTCCCCTTCACGCATCTGAGCGCTAAGACCAAGCGCTAAGGCATAAGGCGCTTATCGCATCGGAAGGATTGAGCGGAGCGCTTTTCCTTTGTAAAACAAAAAAGGTCCGATGCGATGGTGTATTCGTCTGCGGGCCTTTGGAGCGATATCAGCCGTCGATTTTAATAAATCTGACGGCCTGCGCCTATTCCATCGCGCCCCATCCCACTCCTTTGTAAACCCTCCAATGGCCATATCCACCGTCGATTCACTTTTAAATTTGACGACCATCGCTATCTCGCCGATTGGAAATTCTTTATGCGCCTCCTTCTGTTTCCCCCGATTGCGATCTCTCAATGAAATCTTGGCCGTTGAATCCACAAGAACCAATGGCCAGGATTCGCTCTCACTCCGCCCTGTGTCCCCAATTGGCCACCCTCTGATCTAATCGCAACCATTGATTTGTCCCAGATCCAACGGTCCAGATGCAATCGTAACATCGCCCATCGGAGATTTGGCCCCTACCTCCTCCAGTTCCAATTAGATCCTGACCGTTCATTTCTTTTGATCCAGTGGCTAGGATTTCTCCTGACCACTATATAGTCCCCTCCACTATTGATCTCCCTCCACAGATCTCATCTGTCCATCGCACTGATCGGAGGGTTCACAATCAAACCGCTTTCCGCTTGACCCCACCTTACTGACCATGCACTTTCCTCGTATCGCGTTCTTCCATCACCATCGAATCTTACAGTCCCAGATCCAATGGCCCACATCAATATTGCATTTTTTTCTTGTCTGAATTTTAACAGTTGGAATCTACGCAATATGGACGGTTTTTAAATGCCACGTGTCAGTCGGAGACCCATATCGTGTCCAAAAAGTGAAAACCGCCTTCCTCCATTTTCACCACACGAAACCAGCTGTTTTTCTTGGAAAACCACTTCCCCACTTCCATGCCCGAAAGTCTATCTTCAGATCTCAATCGTTGATCTGTACAGATCAACGAACCTCATCGTATCTCGCACTCCATGCATATTTCTCCATCAGTCGACCATTGAACTCGATCGCGTCATCTCCACCGTCGATCTCCTCCTGAGATCTGACAGTTCATATTCAATCGCCCTCCACCATACCGGTCCCACCATTTTACCAACCCATTTCATTGAATTTCCATTCATTCATTTGTATTCCGTCCAAAGGTCTAATTTTCATGATTTACATTGAAAATGATTTCTTCCGCCCAGCATCAGACTTTGGTGTTATAACATTAAGATTTTAATGTTTTACATTAAACGTTATATCGTTCCGCCTAACATTAGAAATTTAATGTTTTACGTTAAAGTTTATTGCATTTCGCCCAACTTTCTAAAGTCATTCTATTGGTTAATCTCCACCGTCGATCATCACCTCCAGATATGATCGGACGGTCCACATGCATTCCTCCACCAAACTTTCACCAGACCATTTTTCCACCGTTACACTGCATTTTTCACCGTTTTCCATTGCATCCAATACATTCATCTATGTTGCGCTACCATTCTCACAGTCCTCCACAGCATTCATCCCCCATGCATGGATTTCTTAACATATTTGTGTGTTTTTGCAGGGTACAGGTGGTGGAAACCGCCATTGTTCACAGTCACTGTTATAGTGGCACAGAGCGCAGAGAAGGCCATTTTCAGAGCCTGAGATTACAAAGAAACGCCTGGGAAGGTGTTTAGAACGAAATATTTCATCAAAGTAAAAATTTTAACTCTGTAAAATCATCTCGCGCCATTAAAGTTCCATTTTCACAGACAGAGACAGTCATGAAGCGACAAAGAGTATCAGTACAGGATTAAAGAGTTTTAAAGCCTCTAATTGAAGATTTTAAGCTTTAATTAACTGTTTAAAGGGAAATTGTACTATATTAAATACCTCATGATCAATATAGAATTCCTAATGAGGCCTAACGCACATAAAGCAATATTATTAGTGTTTCACGTTAGCAGAAGTTTCCCTCCTGAGAAAGGACATAGTACCCATACTGTTTTTATTCTATATCGTGTTCTTGAGAAGATTTCCACCCTGACAGAAGTCCTAATGCTACCAGAGATTTTTTTATGCAATATGGTAGACCTCAAAGTCATTTATCTACCTTTTTTTTCATGTCACCAGAGTACTACATAGTACTACAGCCGAAAGTACATCAAAGAACATACCCAGAGTTAATTTCAGCCTGTCGAAGACCACTCTTTCACCCAAAGAGTACTGAAGATTAATGCATTGATATTAAGACAGAATTGGCTTTGAGCCTTTCCTTCTTCCTCTATTTTAATGTTTCATTTAGTGTTTCATCTACCTCCTCTGCCTCTCTCGTAGCTATAAAAATGATGAAGAAACTCATTGTAAAGGTTGTTGATCGGATATCTGTGAATTGTAAGTTGTTTCTCTTGAGATATAGTTCTGTGTGTAAAGTTGCAAGATAGGTTGAGGAATATGTTTTCAGACTAAATATCAAGTTGTTGGCAATGTTTTACATGACTGGTGTTGCTCTTTAACATGACAAGCACATTTCTTTGGATCTTGATTTAAAGCAGCAGTGATGTTTTTCTGCCTTTGTCTCTGTTTCCTTCTGTAATTCATTACATTTCATTTCTCTGGTAAGCATCAGAAATCTGTCTTAGGATATACCCTTGCATGGTACCCTAATGCTTCTGCTCTCCTTACCTTTGATTTTTTCTACTGAATGTGTTATCTGAGTACTGATTCAAGATAATTAACCAGAGTAGTAGCTAATATTTACTGCTAGCTTATGTATGAATTAATGAATCTGTTCTTAGATGTTCTTGTTGGGTTTTAATTGAAATAATTGGGAGACTGGGAGTTTAGAACGCCAAGTCTGTCTCACTAGGGTATTTTTCTATCAATTGAACCTTTCTAAGTTCCCTTAAGTTGAAGGCTGAAGCATTGAAAGTTGAAAGCCTTTCTCTGATCTCAAGTTTTCACCTTTGTGTTTAAATCTTTTATGTTCATTTGTCTGACGAGTCAAACCTTTAGGAGTTGGATCATAGGTGTCTAATGGCATGTCCTATCCCTAGATCTGCTTCCTAAGTGGTCACTTTGGAGGTTTCCTTGTCATTTACCTTCTTTTCTAACCATTTCATACCACACTATCATCTTTAAGATCCTATGCTTTAGATGACTAGCCCAATTAAAAGCCTTGAATACTGACTAGCAAGTAAACCCTTTCCTGACTCCATTGCCCCAATGGTCTCGAGTGTTCATTGAAATATCTCTCCTTTCCTAAAATCCTCTTTGCTCATCCTTGTCTTATATTGAACCCTTCCTTCCTGATTCCCAACAATGAAACAAACAAACTAACTAAACAAACCTTGTGCCTATAACTAGCCTAATACCTTCAAATCAAGCTTCAAAGACATATACCCCTACCTTTATAGAGAGATCCCTCTCTGGACCTAAGAGGGCTAGATCCTGAGGTCTAAAAGTGGTTTTGATGTTGTCTCATCTTTTGGTATTGCCAAACTTGCCAAAACATGGGAACTCCAACAACCTCCACATCTTCAGTGCATGTATCATCGCTACTAGCTCAAGATCATGCATCAGATAATTTTGCTCGTTTTCATTCATTTTTTGTGACTTGTAGTGTACAAATTTTCCATCCTGCATAAGGACTCCACAAAGCCCTCTTTTGCAAGAATTTGTACACACTATAAACTCTTTGTTTGGATCTGCAATCTTTAGTATTGGAGCACGTTTCAACAACAACTTAAGTTTCAAAAGTGTCCTCACACTCCTTTGTCCAATCAAACTTCTTACCTTTCCTCTGCAATGATGTAATCAGATAAGCAATCTGTGAGAAGTTCCTAATTAACCTCCTGTAATAGCCTTCCAATCCCATGAAATATCTCACCTCATATACATTTCTAGGAGCTTCCTACTCCATGATGGCCCTTATCTTTTCTAGGTCCACCACTATGCCTTCCTTGGAGACAACATGTCCCAAGTAATGTACCCCAGTCTGAAACAAACTAGATTTTTTGAGCTTAACATACAACTGATGCTCTCTCAACAATATCAACAGTATTGCTGCCAAATTATTGGCATGCTCTTCCTCATTCTTGGAATATACCAAGATGTCATCGATGAAAACAATCACAAACTTGTCCAAATAAGGACACAAAACACTATTCATAAAACACGGAAATGTAGCTGGATCATTAGTCAAATCGAATGGAATTGCAAAAAACTCATAATGACATACCTGGTATTTGAAATGTCCTGACCTTTGATGTGTAGACAATACCCTGATCTCAAGTCGATCTTAGAGAACATTTTTGTTCCCTCCAGCTGATCAAACAAATCATCGATCCTCGGTAATGGATACCGGTTCTTGATGGTCACTTTGTTCAACTGCATGTAATCAATGCATAATATGAGAGTGCCATCCTTATTCATCACAAAAAACTGAGATTCACCCCAAGGCGATACACTTGGCCTAATTTATCCCTTGTACAACATTTCCTTCAACTTCACCTTCAACTCTACTAACTATGGAGTGCTTATCCTATAAGGTGCCTTTGATGTCGGTGTTGCCCCTAGTACCAACTCAATAGAAAATTCTACATCCCTGTGAGGTGGAAACTCTGAAATATCTATGGGAAATACATCCTGAAACTGCTATAGAACTGGATACCTGCCCAAAACATCTATGTCCTCAACTTTCTTACCTTTTTCGCTAGAGATATGAACCAAAAATAACACACACCCTTTCCCGCGACTGCACTTGGCCTGCATGGTTGTCACCATCCTAACTAATGTTGCTTTCTTATTTCCATGTAAGACTCTTGGTTCGCCATTATCATACAAGCACTCAATGGATTTTTCATAACAATCCACCTTGGTCATGTGAATGTCTAACAAATCCATACCAAATGGCATTTTATATGATACCAATGGAAATATGTTCAAGTGTGTTTTTGTAGGCATGCCATTCAACTCAAATGCATAAGCTCTTACCCAATTGTAAACTATTTTCTTTGTACCTGTATCCAACTGCACTAACCAAGATTCTGCATGCATTTATTTTCTCAAACCACACTTATCCACTAGGTTAAGATTAATATAACTATAATTAGATCTAGGATCAATAAAAAAAGAAACAACTTGATCACAAATATTACCGTCCATCTCAATGATAGAAGCTCGATGATATGCCTTAATGTTGTCCACAGTTGCATAAATAAGAGGAATACTATGACCAACATCCCCAACTATCTATGCCTCCTATGCATTATAGATATGGGGTCTACCACCCTGATACTGCGAGCAATCCCTCTTACGATGATCCTTGCCACATATCCAACACTACAGCAGTACTCTACCATCACCTCTAGTCTGCTGCTCTCCAGGTCCCTTCCCAATTGTGTTGAGCTTCTTGTAAGGAACCACGTTTTCTTTCTCACCTATATATTATGGTCTTTCATGCTTTGGTGTCCATATTCCCTTAGCTTTCTCATTTCCTTTCAAATCACGCTTAGGCTCAACTTTTCATTTTGACTGCTCATAACAGTGCTTAATATTTCGAATGGCCTCCTCCAATGATCTAGGCTCATTGAACTCAATCTGGTCTTTGTATGTTACTATCAGCCCATTGATGAATCTTTGAACCTTAGCCTTCTCCTCCTTGAGGTAAGGCATGTATCTCAACAATTCAAACACCCCATTAGTATACTCATCATGTGTCATGGAACCCATATGCAACTCATAAAACTCCTTAGCTCTAGCATCATAGTACCTCTCTGACATATAGTTCTTCCAAAATAGCCTCTCGAACTCACTCCAAGTCAGTTCCTCCTCATAAATACCCCTAATGTTCTTCACATCTTCCCACGAAATGTTTTATTTACCTTTGAGGCTGGATGTGTTTATTTTGGCTTTCACATTTTCTGAATAATCATGCAACCTGAATAGTTTCCTCATACCAAGAAACCATCCCTCTGCATCCTATTATTTCTTCATCTCTTTGTCAAAGCTAGGTGGCTTTGATTTCTTAAACTCATCCGAAAAATATCCCCTAACACTCCTCCTGTAAGGATGATAGTGATGACGATCATGATGCCTATTAGAACCAGAACTAGAATAGTACCTGTGTCTGTCACCTCTCCTATCTTAAGTGTCCAAGAATATTCCATCTCTAATTGTGTCATCTCTACTCAACATATAACCACCAAGAGACCTACTTCCATATGCACCATTAGTTCCATACTCCTGTACACAACTGATCCGAAGTGGCCCCTATCACTGCAAATCTGACAAACTTTGGAGGATTGTCACATTCCCTTCTGCTTGTTTTTCTTGTGCATGTATGATTACGTCATTTCCTACCTTACAACTGCTCATCTCTTCCTTCAAACTTATTTGTGTATCTGCTAAATTAGATGAGTGTCAAAAACCATGCTGCTCATCAGATTCATAAGGAGAACCTTTGTAGCTAGTCTACCCTCTTGCTAACGATCTTTGATTTCTTCCTGCAAGGAATCTCATGTCAGCTTAAACCAAATCACAATAAACCAACATAACTTGGGAAGGATATCTCATTTTCAAGATCAATAAATAAACGCAATACATGTATAAACATAATCCTAACATCATATAGAATTATAGCACATGTTCTATCAGGGCATAAGCATCATTCTAATTAGATTCCAGTCATCAATGCACGACCACATCCGCTACACACCATGACCTTATGCATGAAAAAATCAACTATACCACTGCACACTTGACAACATGTAAACAAATGACATGTATAACCACATGTAAAACAACACCATCAACCCTTCCATGGCGACAACACTACCACCATGACCAACACCATGCAGATGCAACCAGTGCATAGACCATAACATGAGGAACACATACACGACCGACATGAATACATGACAATGACAATCTTGACAACATCAAACTTTTCCCAAGGAGAGCGTTACACTAAAATTTGTCACCATGACTAGCGATTCAGATATCTTGGTATCTGATGGAGTGTCTCAAGTGAATCCCATATGAAGCTTGAAGTAAAATAATACCATGGAAAAAAGGAATTTTGGTTTTCATTGCTTTAAAACCACTTTGAGCACCTTCTCGGTTTTCTTGAACAAAACCTGCACACCTGCTCGGTTTTCCCGAACAAAACCTGTGCACCTGCACAGTTTTCCCGAACAAAACCTGCGTAGTTTTCCTGAACAAAAAGTGCGCAGGTCCATTCAAGCACATAAAAATAAAAAAGGTAAGTTCTAGAAGCTTTGTTTGAGGAATCTTATCCAAATTAGAAAATTTGAGCCGCTACATACCTGCGCCTCATTCCTCAGTATATGGAACTAAACTCCTTTTCCTAAGGCTCATATCCCTTGAGAAGTGGAACTAGAAACCTCCTCATCCTTCCTAATTCAGCATAGGAATGTGAGGCTATAGAGACTTGGATTTGTAAAATAATGCTATTGGTGTTGGGTCTGAAGAGCTTGTCATCAAGGGAAGGAAAGGAGACCATTAGAAGAGGCTTGTGACATTAAGGCACCAAGTTGTAAGCTTCTTTTCCCTTTTCTATTTTAATACAAAGTAATTGTTCTTTCGTAATTGCGTCTATTTCGATGTTATTTGTGTGATTCCTTGATCACTCACATGGTTTACAATCGATTCATTTATATGTTGTATTCTAGACTAAGGATTTAATTTAATTTTTCTTTTATATGCGATATGCTTTGATCCCTTTGAAGGTTTTTATCTATGCATATCTCTTTTGGCTTGTCATGGAGAAGCTGTGGAAAGAATTTTGAGAGACTGTAAAGCATTGAGGAAAAGCTGGTTGTGGAAAGCGCTAAAATGAATTCTACAATCACTTCGTTAATAGGTAAGTGATCTTTCGCATACTGCATGTTTCCTGTTTCATTTATAGGCTAAGGAAAGCGCCATTGTTTTGTCTGTTTGTTTCTAGAAATATTTTGGTACCTTGGAGTACTAGGGAGATCGCTTTTGTCCGCAAGATGGATTAATCACATGCCCCCCAAGTTTCATTTCATTCACCTAAGTATACTACTGGTTACTAATAGCTGGATGGAATGAAGGTTCATTTACGTGATCAGATGAAAGACTCGACTTAATTTGGAGAAGATTTGTTTCATTTTTTAACGAGATTGACACAAGAAAAGGAACTATGCTCATAAGAACCTGTTTCATTTTTTAACAAGGTTGACACAGTAAAAGAACTATCCTCAAAGACATGTTTCATTTTTCAACTAGGCTGACACAGTAAAAGGAACTATCCTCAAAGACATGTTTCATTTTTTAATGAGGTTGACATAGTAAAAGGAACTATCCTAAAGAGAGCCTCGATTATGTCTTCAAACTTGAAGAAACACATGTAAAGGGACACACCTCGATCATGGCTTCCAAGAGGTATTCATCTGATGGAAGAACAATTCTTTGGAAGGAACCCATGTCAAGGGACTCAATAGGGATATGAAAATCGTGTTCAAATACCCCCATAGGGTTCACCATGTCAATTACCGGATCTAAGTCAAAGGAATTTGAGAAAACAATGAGAGGCTCTCTTACATTGGTAGCTGAAAACATGGGACTGGTTGCCACATAATTAACCCGTGGCAGGGTAGATACCACTTTCGTATAAGGAAAATTCAGGGGTGTCGGATGATTGGTAGTCGAATCAAGACTAACGAATGAAAGTTGGTCAACAATCACAATGTTTCCATTGTGAGGAAAATACATCACAGGAAAGAGTGTTGATACGAAAATTTTCATTGCATAGACATAGTCTCGCTCAAGGAGAAAATTGAAATCCAAAGGGCCTCAGATTGCCATAAGATCAATACAGATAGTTTTACCTTCCAAGATAATATGAAAGTTAAGAAGCATCCCTAAAGGTTCACTAATGGTTATGTTAAAATATGAAATATTCTGTGTAAAAGGCACAAGTTGAGGGGAACCCAAAGCTTTCCAAGCAGTTGAGGATAAAATACTAACAAAAGTACCTTCATCTACATTTGTGTGGCACACATTCTTACAACAAGCCTTCACAATGATTTGAAAAGGGATGGAGGAAGGAAGATGAGGTACTTTCAGTCTATTCCAATCAAAGGAAAATACCTCAATACTTGGGTAGGGGTGGGGGGGAGGAGGGGTTCTGTAGAAATAGGTGAAATTCCCCCTGGCATAGAAGAATCTAATGTAACAAGAAGAACCTGAGAGGTATGAATTTCACTCTCTACAGGGAGAGTGGGATCAACCGAATGTGAAATCAACTAGACCACTTGATCAACTAATGGATCATCAACCTGAGTGATATGAGTTTCACTCTCCAATGGAGGATTGACTGTTCTTGGAAATAGATAAATCACTTCATCAATTGAAGGTAGGTTGGGAGAAATTTTACAGTAACCAGTTGGAAGTTGTTGTTGTGGAACAGTAAGGTTTTCCAACAATGTTGAGGCTTCATTCATGTGAGGGCAAAGGTGACAATGATGAATCCCTTTGCATAACCTACAAGGAAACCTAACTTTACCCTTTTCCCAAGAACCTGACACTCACTCATTGATGGATCAACAATAAGTTGATATCATTTTTCTAACCATACTTCCAAGATCTTAGGAATACCAGGACAATTGATAAGGAAGTGGTCACCCTTACAAAGCTTGCAAGGGTATTTGGGCTTACGATGCATGTTGGAGGTTTCCTCAACATTACTAACACTTACAACCATGGTTGGTTGGTTGACTTCTTTCTTATCTTGCTTCTTCTTCTTCCCTTTCTTCTTCTTCTTAGTCTCTTGGTTACTAGCATCAAGGATTTTACCAAGCGAAGAAGAAGAAAGGGAGGAATACATGTTGGGCAAAGAAGGTAAAGGGTCAAAATGAGGTTGGTGATGTTGAGATGGTGAACTTTGTTGAGGTGAAGCGTTTGGTTGAGGTGGAAAAATTTGAGTATTCGAGGCCAACAAAGTTGAAAATAACCATACCGGTAAACCTATGGTAAATCCAGGTAATGCCAATGTAGCCATATAAGGAGAGGGCATTGAAAATTATTCTGGTAAATCTAGCAAGTTACGCTTGGGGGGCATTGAAACTTATCTCAAGCATAGTTTTCTTACGTTTCAAGCTTGTGTAAAAATGAAACCTATCTCAAGCACAATTTTCTCTATGTTTCAAGCTTGTGTAAAAATGAAACAAACCTATCTAAAGCATAGTTTTCCTATATTTCAATCTTGTATAAAAATGAAACCTATCTCGAGTCCATTTCGGTCATTATTTTCAAGATTCGTTAAACTCATGAAAATCTCGAGATTCTTTTGCTATCTTTTCATTCTCATAAAACACTTGAAAATGCCGAGTTCTTTCCTTCCTTTCTTGCTCGTTAATTAAATTGAAAATCGACCACATGAGTACAATTTTTATCACTTTTTCGAAATCGTTAAAACTTATGAAAAAACGAAACCATGGAGTTATCTTTTAAGTCCTTTTTAGACTCTTAAACATGAAAAAATTGTCGAGCACTTGACTATTCGAACTCGTAAAAGTAAATGAACAACTATCTATTCAGTATAAGTTTACCCCTTTTCCGGATTGAATTAGACTATTTACAAGAAAAGGTATACGTTGACTAATAATGGTCAATAGAGTTCTCTCTTGAATTATTTTATCCTTTTTCGGGCTTGAGGAACTAAATTCACGAAAAAGAACATTTGGAGTTCACTTATGTTTTTCTTCTGACTCCCTAAAAATGAAAAAAACTAAGTTTTACTTTCTTTAGGCTCGTTAAAAATTTACATTGAAAGAGATAAATGAGTTTATTTCTGTGCATTTTCAGACTCTCTAAACATGAAAATAACATCGAGTTAATCCTATACTGGACTCGTTAAAATTAATCAGTACAGGACTTGTCAATCACAATAGGACCAAACCACTCCTTCCTAGGGTTCGTTAAAAATACTTTAGAGGAATTGTCCGAAGGATGAGCTTATATGACAAGAAAATGTTATCCTCCTCAATCTTAACAAAAATAAAGAGGTAATTTCTAGTAATGGTGGGGGAAATTGGAAAAGAACATTCTTTTTTGTATTATTAAAGGCAGTATGTCGCTCTTAAACATGACACTTTGTTAGATCTGTGTTCGGGTTGGAAAATCCATTTGCCTCATAGTTAATCAAACCTCATTGAAAGTCGTCAACTGGTTTTGGGTATTATCATTGAATAAAATGCTGCAAAGTCATATGTCGTGCCACCAATATGTTCAAGAGAAGTCCAACCTCAGTAAAAACTACCTTGTTGTACATAACCTTGAATCGTGTTGGTCATCCCTGAGTCAGTCCCAAATCACTTCAAATATTGTTCTTCAAAATTTGACATGAAGTTTCGTAACATAAGCCCTCCTATGACGGATCACTTCCTATCGACTTCAACTCACTATCTAGGAAGTTGATCTGGAAACCTTTTGGTACCTTGGAGCCTGCATGCCTCAATGGCAGGTTTCTCTCTTTTGATGATAAGTTCTCATCATTGAACTTTGATCGAATGATTATATGAGTGTTCGACTTCAAGACATTTAATCGCACTCCATAGACTGTACTGGGAGTGCCTTGAGGACCATTGACATTATTGGTGGTTTCTCTTGAACTTGTTAACAATTTTTTTCATTGACCGGTAATCAAGTGGTTTCTATTTCAACTTCGAGACATTCACTCGCATGGTTAGATTCGTACTATGGATCGAGAGATGGAGATCAAGACCCTGGATCTAGTTTCATCCATCCAGGCTACGTGGAGTTATTAAATATTCATGGTTGTAAATATAGATCCATTGATGGTTGTGTCCATACTATGTCTACTGTTGACATGGATCTCTGTGTATTTCCCTATTATTTCATCAAGTTATGTTTAATCTAAGTATGGGAATGCCTACCTCAATGATTTTTATATGAAAGCATGATATGGTAATCCTTTATTTTTTGTTTCAGGTCCTCAACCAATTGGTCTCTGATTCAAACCTTTGACATGATAAATCACTTCAGTCATCAAACATATTTTCTGGCTTTACACTTCAGGGGGAAATCTGTTACACTAAAATTTGTCACCATGACTGTCGATTCAGATATCTTGCCATCCGATGGAGTGTCTCAAGTGAATCCCATATGAATCTTGAAGTAAAATAATACCAGGGACAAAAGGAATTTTGGTTTTCACTGCTTAAAAACCATTTTCGAGCACCTACTCGGTTTTCCTAAACAAAACCTACACACCTGCTCAATTTTCCTGAACAAAACCTGTGCACTTGTGCATTTTTCCTGAACAAAACCTGCTCACCTGTGCATTTTTCCTAGAAAAAAAGTGCGCAGGTTCGTTCACGCACGTAAAAATAAAATAGGTAATTTATAGAAGATTTGTTTTAGGAATCTTATCCAAATTAGAAACCTCGAACTGCTACCTACCTGCACCTCATCCCTTGATATATGGAACTAAACTCCTTTTCTTAAGGATCATATCCCTTGAGAAGTGGAATTGAAAACCTCCTCATCCTTCCTATAAATTCAGCATAGGAATGGGAGGCTATAGAGACTTGGATTGGTAAACTCAAGTTGTTGGTTTTGGGTCTGAAGAGCTTGTCATCAAGGGAAGGAAAGGATACCATTGGAAGAGGCTTGTGACATCAAGGCACCATGTTGTACGCTTCTTTTCCCTTTTTTATTTTAATACAAAGTAATTTTTCTTTCCTAATTGCGTCTATTTCGATGTTATTTGTGGGATTCCTTGATCACTCACATGGTTTATATCTGACTATTGATTCATTTATATTTTGTATGCTAGACTAAGGATTTCATTTACTTTTTCTTTTATATGCGAGATGCTTTGATACCTTTGAATGTTTTTATCTATGTAGATCTATTTCGGTGCGTCATGGAGAAGTTGTGGAAAGAATTTGGAGAGACTATAAAGCATTGAAGAAAATATGGTTGTGGAAAGCGCTGAAAGGACTTATACAAGAACTTCATTAAAAGGTAAGTGATATTTTGCATACTACATGTTTGATGTTTACATTATAGGCTAAGGAAAGCGCCATTGTTTTGTCTGTTTGTTTCTAGTTACTCGTTAAAGTACTAGGGAGATCGCTCTTGTCTACAAGAGGGATTAATCCTAGTAACAGAGAGTGAAACCACACTCTGATACCACTTGTAACATACACTTCCCCTCACATCTACCCTAGTAACCGTCCAACTGGGGTAAACATGAGCTAAGGGAAGTTAAGAGTAGACTCAACTCCTTGGTGACTTTAAGGAAGTGGAATCGACACAGAAAACCATAACACAGACTCCCTGCACCCATACAACACCCCCAGAGGCTATCCCAACCGTCATAGTGAATTATAGTTGGGTCCCACTAATTTTTACTGAAGAAAATCCTTGGAAGGGTGCGTTTGGGACGCTCTCAATGCACCCACAGCATGGCCATGCGTGCATCCAAGGACTCAATTGCCCAAACCCGTGCCTGCGTCCATGGGATATAAGGCACGTTTTAAGCCCATAATCCCAAACACTACCCAGAACTTTGTGTAGCTTTCAAAAAAAATTAAACACATGACAACAATGCCAAATAACCAAAAAAAAAAAATCCAAGACTAGGCCTGACCATCCCCAATGGGGACCAAAAGTTTGTCAAACACTTAGCATGAATGAAATCTATAGGTCTAGGATACAAGACAGAGCATGAATGACTGAAAACCCTTATGAAACATTACAAGAAGGATCACCACCCTCTTCCTTGAACATATATGACATCAATTAGGTCTTGAATCCATTATTTTAACAATTACAAGTAAATACATGAAATAACCATGACATGAACCAGTCATTTAAAAATTCTTATAACCAACACAAAACCATGGAAATAATAGTGATATAACAACCATTAAATCCATACATTGATAAGTACAAAATCAAGAGAATTTAGCTTTCATTAAGCATAGGCAATAATCAATGAGGTTCGAGACTTCCACGTACCACCCGACCATAGACATGGTTGAGCCAAATCTCTCTTCAGTCAGTCACCCTCGTGCCATATTCCAAGCATGAATGTGGGATTTCATGGATAAACCAATCTAAAAAAAAACCCAAGGGAATCAAGAGGTTAAACCACCTCCACCCTCACCATATCACGATCGCACCAAAACCAGTGCTCTAATCACAAAACCGAACTGAAATTGGAAATTCCATTTCGAATCCATCACTATCCTTGAGTAATTTTCCATCTCCTTGTCTCTCAGTCTTTACCAAAATCCAATCTCGGATCACTAGGCCCTAAATCGAGACACTTCCCTCAGGATTTACCATGTATCCCACCAAAAATGGTCAAGGGATTCTTAGGCCTTTGGGAATGAACCTTGAGACCACCTCCGTCCTAGATTCCAAAATCCATCCGATAATTCCAAAGCCCAAAACTGAGATCAAAATCCCAACACACCATGGAATCTAGAAAAGGAAAGGCAAGGCTGAAATCCACTGTTGAAACTTGGCAAAACCATGCCACCGACAACAAGAAAACCAAATACTAACATGTATAAGTCATGCATGTCCAAACCAAATAAGAAATCACACATGCAACATGTTACCTCAAGTATTCATGTGGAAGTTGCTAGATCCTGCTCTTCTTTGCTTGCTATTTGCTTTCCTTTCATTTCCTTGTCCTTCCTTTGCTTGCTTTCCTCCTCCTTGGCACAATGTTGAATTGCTCCAAGAAAAATCTAAGTATCCAAGAGTCAGAGAGAGAGAGAATAATGAGAGAGCTCCAGTGACTGAACTGACAAAAATCCATGAAATAATCCTCAAAATCCTCTTTATTAATGAGGCCTATGTTTTCTTTATTTTCCACTATTTTCCTTCAATTTCCTCCTCACATGCAACCTATGACCTTTCACCTTCCTTTTCTCATAATTTCCTTTATTTTCATAAATAAATGTGCCAAAAATACTTTTTTCCTCTTTAATGCCTTAGCCATTGCCTTTGAAAATTTCCCTTAGCCATAAACACATCCAGTGATGCCCACTAGGATATCTTTTCCCAACATTCAGTTTGGAATAAGTGTCCCTTAACCGTGGTCTTATTTTTGTCTTTATTAACTTTTATTACATGAACTTTTAACTCTGGTTTGTTACACATTATGGAAAGTGAAAATAATTTAAAAGGTCATTTTTAGTTATAACACCTTCAATATTGAACTGTGATATGATGCAAAAGTTTGCATATGTTATGCAATTTTTGTGATTAAGTATAGTACACACATCTCTTGTAAGATTAACAACCTCCACTCTAGACATTGTACTTATATGCATTGTTTCATAATCATTTTATTAATAGAAATTGGTTCTTATTGTATATTTTTATTTATTTTATTTATTAACTTAATTTAATCCTTAACATATTGGGATCAAGTTTTTTTTTCATAATAAAAAATATATTTTATATTAGAAAACATTTTGGAGGGACTCGACAATAGTGTAATAAAAAATATTTAGACCTACTAATAAAAATGTATACCATTTCATCAAAAAATTCCTCACTCTAAAATTTCCATTTCTAGCCTTTATAAGACTAGTATGTGTACTCACTTACATATGGAAATAACAAAAAACTACTCAAAAAAACATAATAGTTATAGAAAAAAAATTACAAAATGATGTCCTTGAAGGACTTCAACTTCTAGGGCCGCTTAAGTCTCCAATGTTGCATCCTTATAGCGCACTTCCATTTCAGTTGGATGATAAATACGAATGTAATGGGCCCCCAAGTGGAAAATTTCTAGAAATTTATGACTAACTAGATAACTTAGATGAAATTAATTATGAAGTTTACAACTCTATTTAAGAACAACAACAATAATAGTAATAATTATGTGGCCATCTTCACCTTCCACACAAACACTGGGGGTGAGTGAAGGTGTGGACTTGTGTACACATTTACATATTTATCTTCTAATATGTGCACAAAGTTTACACTTCCGTCTCTTACCATGTATAAAATCACACCTTCATTTTAGTGAAAATAGATATTGGTTACCCATGATATGTAGAACAGTCATCAACAATGCACTTTATTAAGACACTACTTATGTGAACTTCATTGGTTTGAAACCCCGTGGATACAAAAAATCTAACCATGCTAAGGGTTGGTGTGGGTGAAGTTGAGTGAAATCCTCGAGTGGTTTTGACATTGGATTAGATACCCTTGGGTTGTACTTTCTTAGCCAAAGGTTAGTCCCACAAGTCACGAACAAACTAGAAAGCAAAGAAAAAATAAAAACAGGTATTGGTTAAACAATATTAAATCATTAATTTAATAGTACTCATCTCAACCACCAAATTACAACTCAAAAAGCAGTGCACAATTGGCATTTACAATACATGGTTTCTAATATCAAAGGCTTATTACACGTTTGATTATATTATCCTTGAACACATGTGGTGGGAAGGGAATAGGGTGGCAAATGCAGTGGCCAATCTAGGAAGTTAGGAATGTCACCTAGCCTTGGAAGAAGCTTGGTCAGTTGTGTCATTGAGGGAAGATGTTCAGGGCATTAAACGGTGGGTGGAGAATTATAGGTCTTATGGGAAAGTAATGTCTTATATGGGGGTGTTATTAATGTTGATAATTTGGAGGGATAGTGATTAATTCAAAATTCTCTTCTTGATAATTACTTTTGAGCTTACTTGAGTTACTTATGTCTTCCCTTCGTTAGCTTATTAAATATTTCATCAAGTCAACTATCAAAAGCCATGAGACACAAGAATTAGGCTCCTACAGCTAGGGGAAAACCTCTCCCTCTTGGAGAGGAAAACCCACGATAAATTCTTCTTATATATTTCAGATGACAAGTACCATGAACCAAAATCAGACCCTTGACCTATTTATGTGTCCAAGACCTTGTCCTTACTTCTTTGATGTCCTTCGATGTTGGTCCTTCTTTTCTTCACCAAGTTGCACTGTTATGCACCAGTACTTCCTTTGAACCTTCAGTTGAATCTTCAGTTGCTTGAGATATATATATATATATGCTATAGTTAGGAAATTAAATCTTATATTCACTTTCCTACTTTCTTTCACTTTTCCGACTGCTTCTTCATTGCAAACCACTGTCCCAACAAATTCACTTTATATTATTCTGCAAGCTATCTTTGGACAGATACACACTTTAATATGATCTCACGCTCATGCTCATGCACTTGGATAGATCCACACTTCAGGAGATATCATGCTCATGATCATGCACTTGATAGATCCACACTTTAACACTATTGTTTCAAGGTGATCCACACTTCTGCTTCATGATGCCGCAACACCCTATGACACTTAGTTGATACATACATACATACATACATACATACATACATATATACATATATACATATATATATATATATATATATATATATATATATACATATATATACATATATATATATATATATATATACGAGTTCTGAAACCCTTCAAACATCCACATTGAAATGTATGCACTTAAATCCACATTGAACCTGCACTTAAGTCCGCACTGAGTCTATACTTAAATCCACACTGAACCTGCACTTAAATCCACATTGAACCTGCACTTAAATCCGCACTAAACCTGCACTTAAATCCGCACTAAGCCTGCACTTAAATCTGCATTGAACCTCAAAGATCACAAAAAAACTTGTCTCCAACTGACCACAAAACAGAGGTATATATATAGGAACATGTTCACTAATTTAGGCTGATCATACCTCTTATTTGTAGGTCATCTTGACATGATATTGGGAGGCCGACTTGACACATCTTGTTAGATGACCTTTCATCATAGATTGAGGGTTGATAATATCCATTCTTCCATGGTTTCTTGGACTAGGTCTTGGATAATTTCATTAGACTATATCCTTCATATATTTATGACACTAAATTACATTTCCTATAACGAGCGAAACCCTCATTTTGTGTTGCTGAGACATGCGCTAACGGATCAATGTCATTTCCCCTTCTCAAGGGGGAGGGTGAGTAAGCGAACTATCGGAGGCAAGCGCCTCTTTTCGATTGATGACACTCCTCTAAGTTACGATGGGGAGGCATAGATCTTAGATCTCCGTACCTTAGAATCTTCGGGATCCGAGCTGTAATCCGGGCCTTACCCTATAGTCCAGGTAGTAGAAGTGGATATGGAGAAATTGCAAATGGAACTGAAACTAGGCGAGATGCTGATGCTTCAATGGGTGCTTGGTTGATTTAGAATATCGAGGAGGGATCACATTGTGGAGGTTAGGGAGGCCAACATAGTGTGAGTAGAACACGAGTAACCAATTAGGAAGGGGAGTCTTTTTTTGATGTTTACCTAGAAGACAAAACCCTAGATAGACATCAAGAATAAGTCTATTTAACCTATAATACAATCTTTCTCATGAAACCCATGAAGCAAGTACAAAATACATGTTATTATCTTTGTCTTCTTCTTTTCATAATTACATAGTAAATATGAAGATCGATCATAGTTACACTTTTCAACACTCGCTCTTAACTAGGGAGGTATTCATACAGGTACATGGCCACTTTCAAACTGAAGAATATCATAAGAAGAATCGTATTGGTAATCGCATCTGTATAGCATCATATCAACCATCATTGTACTAGTACAAGGCCTTGACTAATAGCCCCATATCTCAACGAGACAATGGGCTATAATGTTGGCGAGACACATGAATTATAGACACCATAGTCATTGTCTCTCCAAGGTAAATACTCTACCCTAGTGTTCCCAAAGTATGACATTCTTGGACTATTCTTCTATTGTGTAGCCAACCCTCAAAGAAGACTACTCTTATCTTGAATGCCCTATTTCATTTTCAAAGAGTATCGAATTCCAAATGATTACCCAACCCTCCATTCTGTCTTCCAGGTGAAGACCAGAATGATGTGTCTATCCATTCTCTCCACGTGGCCTTCACTAAGACTTACAACTGTTAGTAATGATCTAGTGCATGACACATGTATTACAGAATCACATACGTCACTCCCTCTCAACTCATGAAGGACATACTTCAAGTTTATTCCAAGTAAGAAACTTACCACCAGGCTCTCTCTCAACCAGGGTCCTGCAACATCAATCCAACTACTCATGAAGAATTCCTCCCCTTGATGTCATGGATTTCGATATTGAGGAATATTCAACTTTTGGCTTCATAGGGGACAAATCATCTATCATTTTCAATCACGAGTCATGTCCACTATCAAAAAGTGATTCATCAGTCTTTCTTATCTGGTCCACCATTATGCCATGTTGATTTCCTTTGAATCATCTCCAAGGATCATACATCCTTTCTCATGATTAACAACACTGCACAAATTCATCCAGATAAACATATACATAGAACTTTAAAACAAAAGTTACCTCAGTGATGATCTTTCACCATGACATCTTCCTCTAGGTACCGAAATCCTTTATTAAAATTGACACATATCCTAATGATATGTTTTTTCAAGGGTCTTCTTCTTTACCAGACTTCTGTCAGAGTCTAAATCTCCTCCCAGGAGATCTCCTATTCACATATTCTTGGCCTCCGGATGATAATTGCCTCTTGACATGGTTGCATTTCATGATCTCTTCCTTTCTGCACATTATCCATTCCCAGGAACTTACAAATTTTTTAGTTTCTCCTTCATATTCATCCACCTCATATTCCATGAGGATATATTATGTTGATTTAATCTGTCAGTGCACCGAGAGATCTTCTTTCATAGATCATACTTCTAAATATGTAAGCCTATTACCTACCACCATATGACATGACTTCACAACATCAAGTGTCAACATATAAATATATACATACCTCATACATTTATCATTTAAGTCATTTTGTAGTAGTTTTAATAGAATGAAGAGCTTCATTCCCTTGGCCTGATCCATCAATATGTCATCACATCCCAGAATTTTGTTTCCATGATGACCCTTGGTCTTGATGATTGCCTTCCATTAGTAATGTTATCATAGAGGTTTTCTCAGTTCTGCTTCACCAAGAGCTCCTACCATGCTTTTATCATGATGCTATAATATAAATTGCTTCCTATCATACTATTTTACAACCAGCATAAATCACTTAAAGGAGAATATGATCTCAATCATATTGGAGATCCCTCGCTTCTTCTTTCTTAGATTTATTTGCATCAGGTTCTTCTCTTATATCTGAGACATGGGATTCTTCCTTTTTCCTCTTGTCCTTTCTAAATTTAGGACAATCTCGTTTATAATGCCCAATATCATTACATCCAAAGCATCATGATTTGTCCACATTTCTATTCTTATTATGAGGACAAAATTTACTAAATCTTCCTTTCTTCCTGGACATGGTGGCAAAGGCTTGATTATCTAAACTTTATCCTGCTATTGATTCTTATATCTTACTTAGAATTTGGAATGACATGGCTTCTTCTCTCCCATCTGTGTTGGAAGTGGAACCTCTCCATTCTTTTGGTAAAACATTTTGTACCATAGTGAGTATTTCTCTATCAGACATTACTTCTCCCAACTTCAGTAGTTGATCTCGCATTGAAAAAATATCCATCAGATATGGAATTATTCCTTCCTTCGACATTTTCAATTTGTATAGTTTTTGTCTCTTGCATATTATTCCCTTTGTAGAACCTTTTGAGAATAGTTCCACCAATTTATCATATATTTCTTTTGAGGATTCTAGCTTTGATACATGGGGAATAAGAGAGTATTTTATGGATTCTATAAGAATCCTTCATGCTCTTATGTCTCCTTCTTGTATTTGATATATGCTAGAATGTCTTCTTTTGGAGGTTGAATTGTAGATCCTTCTATGAAGCCCATAACTTCATTTTCAATTAGCTTCAGATCTGTCCTTTTCTTCCATGCATTGAAGTTGTATAACCCAACCAAATTGTTTCTCTCTATAAAATAAGTCATTTTTACATTTTAGATAAGTTCATAGATGCATACTTGAGTGAGTGGCTTCCTTGATGATGACAAAGAGGTTAGGAACTTCTTCTAAGATAGAAATCTTCAATCTAGGTGATCCTGGATCCTTGATGGTAAAGGATTTCTTCAAAAGATGATGTACTCTTCTAACAATGTCTTGAATGTAAATCTTTGATGGCAAAGATGATTTTCTTGAAAGTTTGATCCTTTGATTGAGATGAAGATCATTCTCGAGAATCGCTTAAGAGTCTTCCTTGCAAAGTGATTTGACTTTTCACCCAAACTTTGATTTTTTCTTCCTCGAGTGTCTCTTTGTCAAGTAACCCTTGAGTTTAGCACCTTAGCTCCGATACCATGTTAAGAATTTGGAGGACTAGTGATTAATTCAAAATTATCTTCTTGATAATTACTTGTGAGGTTACTTATGTCTTCCCTTCGTTAGCTTATTAAATCTATCATCAAGTCAATTATCAAACAACACAAGACACAAGAATTAGGCTCCTAGAGTTAGGGCAAAACCTCTCCCTCCTAGAGAGGAAAACCCAAAAGAAATTATTCTTATAGATTTCAAATGACAAGTACCATGACCCAGAATCAGACCCTTGACTTATTTATGCATCCAAGACCTTGTCCTTATTTCTTTGATGTCCTTTAATGTTGGTCCTTCTTTTCTTCACCAAGTTGCACTATTCTGCACCAGTAATTCCTTTGAACCTTCAGTTGAACCTTCATTTACTTGAGATATATATAGGTTATAGTTAGGAAAGTATATCTCATATTTACTTTCCTTCTTTTTGTCACTTTCTGACTACTTCTTCTTTGCAAACCAATATCCCAAAAGCTTCACTTTAGATTAGTCTGTAAGCTATCTTTGGACAGATACACACTTCAATATGATCTCATGCTCATGCTCATACACTTAGACAGATCGACACTTTAGGAGATATCATGTTCATGCTCATGCTCATGCACTTTATAGATCTGCACTTTTAACACTGTTGTTTCAAGCTGATTCGCACTTCTGCTTCAAGATTTCGTAGCACCTTATGACACTTAGATGATAAATGGATATATATGTGTGTGTGTGTATAGATGTGTATAGCGAGAGAGAGAGAGAGAGAGAGAGAGAGAGAGAGAGAGAGAGAGAGAGAGAGATTCTGAAACCCTTCAAATATCTGCACTTAAATCCATACTAAACTTGCACTTTAGTCCGCACTGATCCTGTACTTAAATCTGAAATGAACCTTCACTTAAATCTGCACTAAACCTACACTTAAATCCACACTAAACCTCAGAGATCACTGAAAAAATTGTTTCCAACTGACCACAAAACAGAGGGATATATATAGGAACAGGTTCACTGATTTAGGCTGATCATAACTCTTATTTGTAGACCAACTTGACATGCTATTGGAAGGCCAACTTGACACATCTTGTTAGCTAATATTTCATCGTAGATTGAGGGCTGATAATAGCCATTCTTCCACAGTTTCTTGGACTAGGTCTTGGATCATTTCATTAGACTAGATCCTTCATATATATATATGACACTAAATTACATTTTTACCTAGAAGACAAAACCATAGATAGACATCAAGAAGAATTCTATTAATCCTATAATAAAATATTTCTCATGAAACACATGAAGCAAGTACAAAATACATTTTATTATATTTGTATTCTTCTTTTCATAATCACATAGTCAACATGAAGACCGATCCTAGTTACACTTTTCAACAATTAAGAGCCACTGTAATGACAAGAGGCATGATTAACATGTCGAAGAAGGGACTGGAGTGTGGGTTGGTGGACTTTGAAAAGGGTGCCACACCCTACACTTGTCACCTCTTTGTAATCATGTGGCACATGCATTGTTCCTATGTTCAGGGTCACCTACCCCAGTCCTGTTATTTTAAATGCTTACAAGTGGTATAATTTGTGATGGAGTACGACATTCCATTTATCATCCAAGATTATCAATTAGTATTTGATATGGTTTGGCTTTCGCAGGGTGAATTCCCCATGGTCTTGTGTTATGAAACCAACTCCAAAAATAGAATAAAAGAGAGATCAACGCCCTATAAATCAGCCACTTTGAGGGGGAAACCTCCAATACAATGAACAATTCTTGGATGATACAAATGAAAAAACCTCCTTCTATATATAAGAGTCCATGGGGTCACAATATAATCCTAGCCGACCTAACAATAATAATGTAAGGGCACAATAATAACAATATTTGGGTTATAGGGGTACAACAATAACAATAAGGGGGTTACACTAACAACAATAAGGGACTATACTAGTAATATAGGGACCTAACATGCCCCTCTCCTTCAAAAAAGTGTTGTTCTCAACACTTGAGTAGCTCTGGATGTTTTTGTATAAAATTCTCATTCTCCCATGTATAATCTTCAATGGGTAAGTTCTTCCATTTGATGAGATACTCTGATTGATCGATTTCGTAGTTGTCGAGTTCTTGTTTCCATGACTGCTCCAGGTTCCAATATGATTTTTCCTTCCCCATCAAGTTCTGGAAATATTGTTTGAACTAGAAGTTTGTCCCATATAACCATATTTAAGCATGAAACGTGGAAAACTGGATGCACTCGTGAAGAAGCAGGAAGCTCCAATTTGTATGCCATGGTACCAATATTTTGCAACACCTTGTAAGGACCATAGTACTTTGGCGATAATTTATTATTCTTCCTAGCTTGCTTGAGGGACATTTGTTTGTATGGTTGTATCCTTAAAAATACCCAATCCCCTACATCAAAAATTCTCTCGCTATGATGTTGATCTGCCTGTTGTTTCATTCGATTTTGTGCCAAATTTAGGTTATCCTTTAATAGTTGGAGAATTTATTGTTGATGCTCAATGAGATCTTCCACTGCTTGAACCTTATAATTTTCTCTTAAAGAAGATGTGATGGACGATGGATGATATCCATAAAGTGCCATAAATGGGGTCATTTTTGCCGCAGTATGGAAGGAGGTGTTATACCTCCATTTAGCGAGAGGTAACCACTTGACCCATTGTGTTTTCTTATCATATACAAAACAACTAAGATATCGTTCCAAACATTTATTCACTATCTCAGTTTTACCATTGGATTGAGGATGATAAGATGAGCTATGAGCTAGTTGAGTACCCCAAAAAGAAAATAATTCTGTCCAAAAATTTCCAGTAAAAATGGGATCTCTATCACTTACAATAATCTTTGGGTTTCCATGTAGCTTTTGAATTGTTTACATCAATGCAGTAGCAATTGTACTTGATTTAAATGGATGAGATAATGCACAAAAGTGTGCATACTTGGTAAGTCTATCAACTACCACCATGATGAAACTCTTTCCTTCGGACTTAGGTAAACCTATGATAAAATCCATTGAAATCTGCTCCCAACGTTGAATTGGAATGAATAAAGTTTGTAGAAGACCCAGGGTCTTAATTGTCTCAACTTTATTTTGCTGGAAAACCAAACATTCCACCAGAAAATTTTGAATATCAGATTTAAGGCCATCCCAAAAAAATTCTTTCTTCGCCCCGTGGTAAGTTTTTAAAAATCCTGAGTGTCCTCCCAAATGAGAAGTGTGTAATTCCAAAAGAATCTTTTGTTTTAGTTGGGAATTCTTGCAAATATATAAGAGATATTTGTACCATAAGGAATCATTTTTATAACTAAATGTATCCGATGTACTAGGATCTTACTGCAACTTTTGAATGAGTATCCACAGTTCTTCGTCATTCTTCCATTCGTCCCTTGCTTTGGTTATCTAATTTGGTTGGATAATAGAAATGGCACAAAGCAATGCTTCCACCTCTTCATCCTTTCTTGAGAGTGCATCTAAAAAAAAATTAGTTACCCTTTTTTGTAGATGATTTCAAAGTCATAACCCAACATCTTTGTGACCCATTTTCGCTGCTCTTCTGAAGATATTATTTGTTCCAAAAAGTGTTTAGGACTATCATGATCATTTTTTACCTTGAAGTGTCTTCCCATAGGGTAAGGTCGTCGTTTCTTTAATGCATGTAGTATTGCCAACATTTCTGTCTCATAAATAGATTTCTGTAAATAATTTCCTTTGATTGGATGACTTTCAAAACCAATGGGTCTTCCTTCTTGCATTAAAACAACACCAATTCCATTTACTGAGGCATCACATTCCATAATGAAGGTTTTCGTGAAGTCTGGCATAGCTAAGACCGGTGCTAGGTACATTGCCTCTTTAAGATGTTCAAAGGCCTTAGTTGCTTCAAGAGTCCATGAAAATGCATCTTTTTCAATAATGTTGTTAGAGGTGCTGCTATTCTCCCATAATTCTTAACAAACTTGCGATTATACCCTGTTAACCTAAGAAGTCCTCGCAACTGCTTTATGGTTGTGGGGACTTTCCATTCCTTAATGGCTTTAATTTTGTTAGGGTCTACCTTAACACCCTCGTGAGATACAATATGACCCAGATATTCCACCTCTTGTTCTCCAAAGAAACATTTGGATGTTTTTGCATATAATTGTTTCTCCTGCAATAGTTTGAGCACCCTGTCAACATGTTCAACATGATCCTTCCAAGACCTGCTGTAGATTAGTATATCATCAAAAAATACTAGAACAAATTTTCTAAGGAAGGGTTTGAAAATGGAATTCATCAACCCTTGAAATGTAGAAGGTGCATTGGTAAGGCCAAAAGGCATGACCAAAAATTCATAATGACCCTCATGAGTTCGAAATGCTGTTTTTGGAATATCTTCAGTCTTCATTCTAATTTGATGATATCCTGAACGAAGATCCAACTTGGTAAAATAAATTTCTCCATGTAATTGATCCAATAATTCATCAATCACGGGAATGGGAAATTTATCTTTAATGGTGAGCTTATTGAGCTCCCTATAATCCGGACACATTCGCCATGATCCATCCTTCTTGTGTACCAATACTACAGGAGCAGAGAAAGAAGTTTGACTAGGTTGAATTATACCCGCCTCTAACATTTCTGCAATCATACGTTCAATTTCGCTCTTTTGGAAGTAAGGATATCTATAAGGCCGGATGTTTGGAGGAACACTTCCTGGAATCAAATGAATAGCATGATCATGATCACGAATAGGTGGGAGTCCTTTGGGAGTTTCAAACACCTAGGAATGATTGTCCAAGACTTGTTGGAGATCTGCAGAAATAGATGATTTTGATGTTGGAACTTCTAGTGAGCATAATTGTGCAATTACGCCTCGCTGTTCTTTCTTTAGAAGCTTTGTCATGACATTAGAGCTTATTATCCTTCCTGGCTTCCCTACGATACCCCGTAATTCGACTTCCTTTCCTTCTGAAAAAAATTTCAAGAAAAGTTCTTGAAAATTAAAAGCTACCGTCCCCAAAGATTGTAACCATTGTACTCCTAGTACAACATCAGCACCTCCCATAGGAATGGCAAGCATTGGACTAGTCAATACATATTCCCCCATGGGTAGCTTGATATTATGGCATTTTCCAGAGCAATTTATAGTTCCTCCATTTGCAACCATCACTTGACATTCTGGTGTTGGGTATAGGAAACAATTCAATTCCTTGGCTACCTTACAATGAATAAAATTATGGGTACTACCCGAATCAATGAACATTATTACCTTTTTCTTCTTGATATGTCCTTCTATCTTGAGAGTTTGAGGAGTGGTAATTTCTGCCAATGCATTACACGATATGGTCAGACTCATTTCTTCTTCTTCCAGGGTTGGTTCCTGGTGTATATCCTCTTCTTTTGATGTTTCTTGTTCATTTTCTTCCTCCTCTTCACAATCTATGTAAAATAATTTATTCTCAACACACTTATGACCTTTATTGTATTTTCTATCATAAATGTAGCAAAGCCCTTTTTCTCTTTTTTCTTCCAATTGTTCTGGTGTCAACCTTGTAGGTCGTGGAATTCTAGGAGTAACAACACTTCCATATTTATATATGTGAGTGGTAGGCTTCCTTGTCGCCATAATTTTACATTCAATTTTTCTTTCCAACCTGAATGCATTCTCTAATGAATCAGGTTCCCAAAAACGAACTTCATGTTGGATTTTATCCTTTAAAGTCCCTATGAAGACATCAATCATGTGTTCCTCTGGAATATCAGTTACCCTTATATTCATTTTTTGGAAGTCCTCAATGTGCTCCACCACTGAACCCCTTTGTTTGAGATTTATCATTTGGATAAAGAAGGTGTTTCTCTTTGTATCCTCATAATGTGCTATCATTCCCTCCATAAAAATTGACCAAGTGACAATTTTTTTACGGGAGGAAAGCCATCGATACCATACAAATGTATTTTGATCTAAATGTAAAGTTGCAATGCATATCATTTGTGTGTTTTGCACATTATTGAGATCAAAATATTGCTCCATCTGTAGTATCCATGTATTGGGATCCTTGCCATCAAAATTCCTCATATCCATCTTTGGAATATGGTGGTTCTTCAATCCAACATTAGAGTTTATGAAATCATGATTAACATTTATTTTTATCTCATCATGAGTTTCCTCTACTATATTTCCACCATTAGGAATCATTTCTTGTATTAACCTTTTCATCAGACATTCCATGTTTTCTTTTAGATCATTCTTCATGTCATCCATGTTGTCTTTCATTTTTTCATCGATCTTAGCTTCCATGTCATCCATCTTAGCTTCCATGCCATCCATCTTACCTTCCATGCCATTATTCAAACCATCCATCTTATCTTCCATGCCTTTCTTCAAACCATCCATCTTAGCTTCCACACATTTCTTCAAAACTTCCATTTCATTTTTTGTTTCTCTTTGTGAGAGCGAAATTTGGTGCACTTGCTCTTGTAATTTTGAGATGTCATGTTGTGGTTCTTCCTCTTCATGAGTCATAGTATAGCCTTATGAAGGCTTAATGGGTGTTGAATTCATTTTAGGTGGCATTATTGAACCCAATACTGATATCTATGCTTCAATATGCCCTTGGAATCACTTCAAACTTATTTTTCACACAAGACGTATGCAATTCGAAAAAAAATTACACACCTCTTTCTTGCTTTTGAGGAGCTCGATATCGAAGCTGAATTATCTATGTGATTTCAGATCTTCAATATCTAAAATTCAGCCATGTAGTAGCCCTATGAATATTATTTTGAATGCCATAGGTCTAACCTGATTTGGAATCTTCAAGTAAAAGTTATGCCCAATCTCCCACAATGACCTAATTATGGACTAGTTCAATAGAGCGAACTTGTATGACGTGCCACATGTCACTGTTTCCTCCTTCAGCTCTGAAATTGATACTCATGAAATTGAAGTCCATGTACTTGTGGCCACTATTTACAGAATTCCAATCCGATGCTCAGAGAGAGAGTTATGACTATTTTCCCAAGGTCACCTCTTTGATATGAAATTCGAGAGCCTAAAAAAACCCTAACTTCCACAAATCATATCTCCGAAAATATTGTGAAACAAGATCTGAAATTTTTACAGAACGTGCTTCTAGGTTTTGACTTCACTTTGTAAAATTTTTAGCTTTTGAACCTTCGCAAAAAACATGTTATAGCGAAAATTCCTCAATGACCTGTTTAGGTGAAATTCAGGAGCCTGAAAAAACCCTAACTTCCACAGATCATATCTCTGAAATAATTGCGAACCAAGATCTGAAAATTTTACACAATGTTACTTAGGATTTCAGCTTCACAATGTAAAATTTCAGCTTTTGAGCCTTCGTAGAAAAAAATTTATAGCAAAATTACCACGATGACCTGTGTGGAGCAGTGAAATCCTAGAATCCAAAGCTCTGATATAAAATGTTATGAAACCAACACCAAAAATAGAAGAAAAGAGAGATCAATGCCTTAGAAATCAGCCACTTCGAGGGGGAAACCTCCAATACATTACATAAATGAACAATACTTGAATGATACAAATGAAAAAACCTCCTTCTATATATAAGAGTCCATGGGGTTACAATATAATCCTAGCCTACCTAACAATAATAATTTAAGGGCACAATAATAACAATATTTGGGTTACAGGGGTACAAAAATAACAATAAGGGGGTTACACTAACAACAATAAGGGACTATACTAGTAATATAGGGACCTAACATCTTGGGAGATCCTAACATACATTGTAGTGAGATAATTGATGAGCACATGATTTATGGAAGGTAAGTGGCTTTTAAAGAGTGTTCTGGGCCTTACACATGTCCTTCCCTGGACCTTGCACACTCTGGAAATAAAATTCATATTTTTTGTTCTCCCACGTAGACGCCCCTTTATAAATACATGGTTATTTTCACTGGGTGGCAACATACATGGCAACATATTTACGTTACTTGGGGTGGTGAAGAGGGTTTCTCCTTGTTGTTCTACTCTTGGTTTTTACCTAGTAACCTCAGGATTGTGGGAGGTTCATTTCCTTACTGTTATCTTCTCTTTCCTAGGTTTTGTTCACTACTTAAGAAGTCGACCTTTTGGTATTGTCCCTGGTGTTTTAGGATGATAGGAAATGAGAATGTTTTTTGTCATGCTCCTTCATAATATAGGGATTGGTCCATCCTTTGAATTGGTGGCAGTTCTACCCACCTCGTTGCTTCAAGGTTTTGATTATCTTGGAATTTCTTTTAATTGCCCAATTTTGGTTTGCAAGGTCTGGTATCTAAGTACTTTTTCCATTTGGTTTTAGCGGTGATAATTTTCCTTATAGTAACATAGCATGCTCAAGATATTTGTTCTTCCATTTCTTCCATCTCTCTCAAGTTGGGTTTTACTTGGTGTTAGGGTTTGTGGGTGTTTTGAAATTCTTGGGAATTCTCTTACTCGTAACTCCTTAAAAAACCTCACTTTCTCTTTTCTATATCTTTGTTGATGATGTACTTATAGTTGAGTCGATTATCTCGTATTTGAAAGTATATCTCCTTCCTTGTTGACCTCGGTTTTATTCTCATTTATTGTATCAATCATTTGCCTCTGCTATAATGGCTCCTCGACAGAGAATGCCTAGTCACAAAGGTGGTACTTCTCTCTAGTGGTTGTTCGGGTGGGATTCTATGTCAAACTAATTTGACTCAGTTCCTCCTGAAGTTAGGAAGGAAATTCTCCTCCTTGATTCAAAGGAGTTTTGTGACCAAATTTATTGAGGTCAGAGGAGACAACCTTAAATGGATACCTAACCCAGTGAAGTTCAGAAAGCGTAGGCCCCATTTCCTTCATTCACTTTGTTATCACTCAAAAAATTAAAACATCATTTTGTCAAGGTCAAATAGATTCATGAGTCAAAATAGGGTTGTAGGATTCATTTTAGGTTTGATTAAGGGAAGGTTTTAGTTTAAAGCTCATCTTAAGGTTCAAATAAAGCTTTTTTAAAATTATTTCATGTCAATCATTCATCATTTTCCATTTGTATTTAATTTCCCAAATTTTTTGTGCCAAAACTGCCTAATAAGCCAAGAATCCCTACTTTCGTAGTGCATCCAGTGTAAAAAAGGCAGAAAGCGCTACGAAAACGCTGAAAGTTATGAAGCAAAAACTATGTTTTCTGGTTTTGAGCAGTCAACTTCAAAGGAGGTTTCTAAGCAAACAAAAATTTATTTTAAGAAACTGAGAGAGGTTATTTTCAAAAACATATCAAATAACAATAAACTCTCTCACATTTCTCATAGGTGTTATCAGTTGGGAGATACAAGGATTTATTTGAAGCCTTATTTTCAGAAAACAGAGTTTTCCTGTTTTACACATGATTTTCAAAGGAAGTTTCTGGACAGCAGGAGATCTGTTTCAAAAAACCAAGAGAGATTTTTATTCAAGCCATAATGGCCTACAAAAACCTCCTTCATTTTCTCAAAATAAACCATGAATTAGGAGATATAGGCTCTGTCTCAAGACCTATGTTTCAAGAAAAAAAACAGGAGAAATCTGCAAGAAATGCCTCATGGAAGCTAGAATGAAGTGGGTTTACAGTTGGTATGGTTTGTAGATGATGAAGATCAGGTTTATTTTGAGTTTTTGGGCATAACTAAAGTTGAAAATTTGAATTTTTTTGACAAAAATACACACTCTGCAGTTTCATAGTGCATTTAGTGTAAAAAAACAGAAAAGTGCTACAAAACTGGTGTAGCAGCTTTTCTTGCCCTTTTTCATCAAATTTTGAGGGGTAAAATAATGGATCAAGAAATTAAATTTCTAGGGAGGATGTATTTAAAGGAAATTAAGATAATTTTGGAGGAAAGAAGTCAAAAACTTGAAGAAGAAAGGGTTAAAGGGCAGCGCTACGAAACTGCTTTGTTTTCAGAGCGCAGTGTAGTACAACTCATTTGAACAGTTTGAAGATGGTTTTGGACAGCTGGAGCTTAAGGAGGAGTTTTTTCATGTGTTAATTCAATTTCCAACAGCTAAGGACCTCGAAATAATGAGTTCATCATGGTCAAAATGTTCCAAGAGTGCAAAGGACCCTATGCCTAAAAAGCAGGGGACTGTTTCCTATTTTGGTGGAGGACATAAATATGGTCATGAAGAGTTGAAGCCTATAATCCAAATTCGACCATGTTTTGATACACTTGGCAAATGATGTAATTTAATTTAGATAAGGTTGTTATGGATAGAGATAAAGAGTTTGAATCCTATTTGTAATAGGACTATCTAGTAGATTAACTGTTTTTTTGTAATAAATACCATGTCATATGGTTAGGCAAGGTGTCAAGAGTTAGGAATTCGATGTATCTAGCATAAGATAAGGTTATCTCATGTTGTAAATGGTCTATAAAAGACCAAGAAGTTGAATATCCCAGGGGTTGGACATTTTTGGCAAAAGATTGTGCTTATTGTAATTGATTGGTTTTTTAGCTAATACAAAGAATTCAACTTAACCAACTTGGGATTCAGAAGGAGTTTTGGTGTGTTCCTATTCTATTTGCATCTCTTATTATCCTATTGCAGTGGTGTTTATCTAGATTACTCAGAATTCATCTTTAGATGCTCTTAATTCCTATATAAATTAACTGAATGTGTTTTTATAGTTTCATATGTGTTTATTTCTTGACTAAAACTCTGATATGCCTCAACTTCCATGTTAAGTAGATTCATTGGGTTACTGGAACTATTTTAACTCCATAAGCCCAATGTGTACTTTCTGTTGTGATTCTCAACCTATCTCTATCAATTATCTATTTTTTACCCTACATAGAGTTAGCCATCTATACTTTTATCCAAATCATTAACCCTTGAGAGAGCCCTCTCAGGCTAAGGAGGCTAAGCCTCAGTCAAAATATTAGGTTTGAAATATTTACATGAAGTTGACTGATCAATAAGCCTTTCAGGTCCAATTTTGTGATAACACACTTACAGTGCACCACCATCAAACATTACTTCACATGGTTCTTCAAGACAAGTAGGTAGACAACTATAAATTGTTTGTAGGATAGGAGGATATCAAGCAGATTCTCTGGAACATCTGCTTCATCTTAGATGCCATTGTGGCCAAATTAGAAAGGGTGGAGAAATTTGTGGTCTCTAACTCATATATTGAGTCAAGGGAGCCGAATAACACCCCTTCTGTCATTAACGCTCCCCCAATCAATTCTTCTTCTCTCGTTGTCGCCTCTCCATAGGCAAAATCCTCTCCCCTCTCTAGTCATTATCTCTCATTAACAGGTTTCGATGGTTTCTACAATAATCTCTATAGGCGTTTGTCAGCATGGAACCCTAGTTGGATTTTCGCTCCAAAATATCAATGATCAACATGTTACAATGTTTATTGTTTTATAAACCTTATTTTTGCTTTCAATAGGATGAAAAACGTTGTAATTGTAATTTTGGTTCAGTATGGTCATTTTTATTGCCATTCTCCTTAGTTTTTTGTAAAAGTTAAGGGTAGTAGTGGAAAAATATAGTAGACATAGTTGGGTCTCTTTGGTTGTGTGTCCTAAAAAATATTTGTATCTTAATTCCGAACTTGTAGTAATGGTGTTATTTTGGGTGCACCTGGTTGAAGAAATGGTCTCCTAGGGTAGTATTTTTAGAGCATGGAATATGTAATGCCCTTAATGTAATATCTTATCATATTAATGGAAATCAATTGAAGAAGCTCACAAAAAATATTACACCTCAAAAAATATGAAAATTCCATCCTTCGACATTTATAAAACTTTAAACATTATCATCCTCACTATATTGTACAATTCCACATTTTCACTCCCACATACTAGTTAAATTTTGATATTAAAAACTTAACCTATTGACATGAATCTCAATGGAAAAACTACAGTGCAAGAAACCATTTACATATGATGTTGATTTAATTTTAAACCCCTTTTCTCTTTATCTTTTACAAAAATCGCGGTGATGGGTGAAAGTGTGGAATTGTATACAAATTTACACCTTCATCCTCCATGTTGTGCACAAGCTACATCTTCATCCCCCTACTCCCCCCCACACGTAAATCAACATGTTCACTTCCATAAAAGTAGACATTGGTTAAAATTTGATATTAAATTATTTACCTAATAAGACACATTTTAACACTAAGTTACACACAACAAACTTTACACTTTCATATCCCACCATGTGCATAAATTTACACCTTCATCCTTGCTATCTACTAATGTACAACTTCACTCCTGAAATGATCAGGAATGTATTATTATATAATTTTTCATATAGATTTGTACTTTATAGTTTGAAAAATGAAGGAATTGGCTTATAGGGCCCATTTTAAGGCAAGATCCTAATTTGGTGATATGGAATCTGTTATCACTCAGATTTTCCTTAAGTTGTTGGGAAGAGGAAAGGGGTCCGAGGTAACCACAAACCAACTTTTAGGTACAAAATCTAGCCAATATGTACCCAGAGAGGGCTCTCTCTTTAAGTTTTAGCTTTGTTTTGAAAGATATTAGGCTAGTTATGAAAGTCCAGGGATTTTGATTGTGTTTAGGTGATGAAATTCTATAGCAGAGAAGTAAGACTGAATAGTTTAGGCCATTGGGCTAATGGAGTAAAAGAAATATGGCTTAACTAGATTAAGTTTCTTAACAAGAGATGGTTTCATAGGGCAAGGTAATCAAATAGGGAACAATTAAAGATCTAAGATGAATGAAATGAACTCGAAATGGGTGAAGGGAAATTAAGAATCCTTCAACATATTCGAAAGAGGGAACTTGAATGATTATTAATAAAGAGAAATTAAGAATTCTTTACCAAATAATTAAAATGATTAAACTAGAAAACAAGAGCAATTAAGAATTCACTGTTTATACTAGTTCATAAGAAAACATTAAGAATAACAATGATTGAAAATAGATTGCACTTAAGCACTTTCTGAATTATTCCTTTTCGTTTATCATTCAGATATGAAACACAGATGGTATAATAAACAAGTATAAAACTTTAAAACATAAGAGATAGATGACTTATTGATCCGTTGTCTGACTCAAGAATCCTGTGAAAAGTCCTTTGCATCAATTCCTTATCCAGCTAGCCATGCGAAATTTGTCGAACAACACTTTATTCCAAAATAATCAATGTTACAGCAAAGTCTAAGAATCCACCCCCCAATACTCCAATTGAGGGAGTATTTTTACAAAAAATTATAACAAATATCTCCTAAGAAAGTGAGATATAATTTAGGATGACTCATGAATATGTTACAAGAAAATAGAGACAGATGGTCTCGTAGATAAGAGAAAAGATAACCGATGTTGTGCTGTTCCTTTTTTTATGAATGCGCTGGAGGCAGGCCCTATGATTTGGCTTGCTGCTGTCCTCTTTAGTAACTCTGTGCTGGCTGCTCTGTTTTACTGATACTCTTTACCTGTACTGATACACTTTGACCTGTTTGATCTCTGTTTATCCTTTTTATCATGACTTACTGTAGTAAATAATCAAAATTCATGCAAGGATAGCTTTTAAAAATTTTCTAACATCTCTTCCCACCATTGTGCTTCTGGTATTCTAGTTCTTTGAAGCTTCCTCAGAGTCTCATCAGTCACTGTATATCTGAAGAAAGTAGGCTGAATTGGGAATAAGTGCTTTATCTCATGCTCGAGATAAAACAAATTTTCCAGACTGTCATGAAGAATTTTGCCTGTAGGCAATGCTTTTGCTATTGATGAACTGGTCGATGAACTGGCCTGGTTGTCAGCATACTTATTCGATTTCTCAACATAGCTTTCAAGGTTCATTAGTTTATCTTCTGAAACTAAAGGACTTGGCAATCCTTTACTCTGCAAAAGATCCAATCTCTTTGTAAAAGCATCGATTTCTTCCTGCATACCATAGCATCTTCTCTCTAAGTTCTGCATCAGAGTTCTTTTAGTAAAAACCCCTTTTACCTCCAAAATTGTTCCTGTTCTGTCTTGGATGCCTAACTCTTCAAGTTGATGTCTATTCTTGGTATTTAAAAACTGTATGAACTCATTAGCTTCTTCAGGCATATTCCCTAATTCTTCTCTTGCCTTTTGAACTTCTTCGAGAGCCAATTTAACTAAATCATTCTGCTCATACATTATTTGGATTGATGGCCAGACATCATTTATTGACTGAGTGATGTTGGCCCAAAGAATTTCTTTGATTTCCTTCAAAGGCTTCTCCAATGTGAGATCCTTTTCCAATGCTTTAACCATTTTTTCTAATCTGTTGATCTCTCTTGTTTTTTCTACAACACTCATCTTTGAGAGATCATATTTTTGTTCTAAGGTGGTAAATTGTACCTTTGTTTTCTGGAGCTTTGTCACTTGGAGTTTTAATTCCTCCATTGATTTTATTAATTCTTTAGTGCTTAAATTGGAAATGTTGCCTTGTGATAGTCATGCTGACTGATCTGTTGTTGTTGTACCTGTAATCACTTCTGTTGTAGATGCTGGAATGTTTGACTTCTTGTCCTTTAATATCTTTTCAAGTTATTTTTCAGTCTCATTCAGTTGCTCATTAAGTTTCAAGAGCAATTCCATCAATTCTTCTTCAGAGTTTTGTTTGATGATCTCCGCAGTTTGTGGATGCCTTGAAGATGGTAACTTCAACTGTTTCCTTAAGGCCAAAATATCATCATCTTTCTTTTTAATCAAGGATTCTATAGCCTTAACATCTTTAGGATTATGACCCAATCCAATAATTATTTCTTCCAAAGTTTTTATTCTGTTGTCCTTAGCTTGGGAAGAGGATTTTTCAAGATGCAATTGAGCAGTAGTATTATCCAAGGAATTCTGTAATCTTTGGGCCATCGTTGATTTATCAGTCAAAGTTGAGTAAATCATCTCTCCAGTTTGTTTGTGCACCTCAATCTGATCCAAAGGATGAATATCCTTTGCCATGACTTCAAAATTGGTTCTGACATAGTCTGTAGCTGTTTGAGGCTGTTGCACTTTGGGCTTGAAATGACTCATCACCATTTTACCCTGCTGGATGTCATAGGCTGACATCAATCTCTGTTGATTTTTAGGAGCCATCTTCAAATATTGATTATAGACTTGAAGTCTTAATGGATCATTTTTGGCCTTTATATTTATAAATGTCTTCTTAATATCCCAGGCATCCTTCACTGGTGGTTTGAAGGAAGATACTTCTGCACTTTGCTGTCTCTGTAGCTCTTTTCTCTGTGAGTCAGTGGATGTCCCACTGATTGTGAATGTTTTCTGACTATATAACTCTTCTCTCCTCTGACTATCAGTGGTTTCTTGAACCAATTCTACTTCTGAAAGAGGATTTAATCTTTGTCTTTTGACACCAGGTTTTTCTAAAGATCCACTGATAGGGGTAGCTGTTTCTGCATCTCTCTTCTTACCTTTTTATTCATTGAGAGGAGTTTGCAAAATTGAAATTTCTGCCACATTAATCTGAGTGGGGGAAGTCTGTATTTGGGCCTGTTCCTTGGAAGTTTCAGGCTATTCTGACATTGTGAATTTCTCTGTGACTTGTGTATCAGTTTCCTTTTCCTTCCCTTTGGATGCTACTATGGCTAGTGCATTGATTTCCTGCAAATATTGCTGAGAGGTTCTAGCAGAGGAAGGACAAATTCCTGGTCTTTGCACCTGCCCAAAATAATCCAAGTCAAGTATTTTCTCAAGATCTTTCATAACATTTTCAACACTGACCTGTTCACTATCTTGTTCTATTAAGGTCCCTTCCATCCATTCATCCATATTTGCAAATTGTTCAATCTCTGGAATTCTATGGTGAAGGTATGGTCAAAATTTGTTTCTCATTCTCCTATCACAAATAAAGTTGTTAGGATCATAAGGTACCCAGTAAATTTTTTTTTGCAATTTGAGATAGTCTTCTAGAATTCTTTCTGCTTCTTTTCCTGCATCCCTAGAATTATAGACAAAAGGACCTAATTGACTTTTAATTCTGAGCTGAGCTTTTTTCTTTGCATTGCAAAAATGGACTATTTCTGAATTTATCATTTGTCTGAAATATTCTAAGGTAAAGAGCCTCATTGGAACATATTTTTGTAGCTTGAAAGGACATGGCTCACACCCATATATTCTAATTTCTGTATGATTCCGGTATAGGTACCAATCACCTATCCTGTATTGCTTGGAAAGTTGGAGGATTTTCTTCATATCATTATTGACCCTAGGAGGGGAAACTCCTATTAATAAGGTAGTTGCAGGGTGCACAAATAGGTCAATGAACTCATTGTAAGAATAAGGAGACTCAAAGGAATTATGGAATATTGCAAACCAAAAGATTACAGACCTTGGATTTCCTTTGGTATCAAGTTTCATGACATGGAAGGGGAAACTCTTTGATTGATAATAAAGCATGAGATGGTATATAACAGTGGAATATTTGAAAACTCTTTCATCTTCCAATCTCATGAACTAGTCATGAATTTTATTAGCAATGTAGGAAGAAAAATCATATTTGACAACAGGGGGTTGTCCAGGAGTAAAAATTGATAACAACACTAGGGTTAACTTATCAATGTATTCACTAGTGTTGAAACCCATTACATAAGATATCATATTCAAAATGAGTCTGCCGATATCTGTGAAAAAATTATATCCATAAGGAGGAGGGCCTTTGGGTTGATGTTCTTGAAGCATAAAAGGTTGACAGAGGCGATTCAACTCTTCTTGGGATAAATTGGTCGATTTTTCAAGTAAATCTCCCATGAAAAGGGAAGTCAAGGCTTGACCAGGATGAAACTGTAACATTTCATTGATAGATTGAGTGGTTATTGGGAAAAAGACGGTTTGACTCGGGGACATGACTGCTCATTGATTGGGATCATAATTGGCATGGCAGTGATAGATTATTTCGGGAAAAATATGAACTGAGGGTAAAAGATACATCGGAAGATTGGATTCCCACAGTCCCAAAATGTCAAAGCCGTTTAGGTAACTATCTCAGCATTGGTAAAACATTCTAAGAGGATTTTCACTAAGGATGAGGTCTTTAATCTAGAAATCCCTATCTGCTAGGGGTAGATAGTCTAAATATTTATGAGGGGAATTCAGAGGTGCAACATTCAAGGCCATTGGAATTTCCATTTCTGGTTCTTGTGGATTTAGAAAGCAATTTGGGTTTTGATGGAAAAACAGGCAAAGTTACAGGTCTGGGAACACGATTACAAGTTTGGGAATTTGGGAGTGAAATAAAGACCAAATTGTACTCTGTTTTAGTCTTTTCCCATGGAATTAAATAAAAAACCAATACTTGCAGGGTTCGACGAGAATTTGGATAAAAACCTGTTTTCCGGGAAGTGAACAGTGATGAAAACAGGTGTAGTCAACTGCTGATGGGTTCTGCATTGTTCGTCTGCAAGTTTCTCAGCAAGGTGGCGGTTGACAATCTTCGACAGTTGGCTTTGAAGTTTTTTTGCATGGGAACACTAGTCGCTACACGGGATAATGAAAATGACGCGCGTTTGTTTTTTTTATTCGCAAAGTCAAAGGTTGGCGGCGTTTTATTTTTTAAGCGGATGACGTAAGCAAGAAAGGTTGTTTTGTCATAGGCAGAAGGGCGGTAAGCGGTATACATCGCACCGCTTTTGGGGATGAACAGTTTTCAGCTGAGGGCCAGTGATTCCAGACAGCTTGCGACGCGTGGCGAGGCACTGTTTGGAAAACTGCTTAGCCATCGCGCGTTATTGTTCGGACGTGGGGGTGCAGCGATATGGATGACAGCCGTTGATTATGGACTGGTTGATCGAACGTCGGTCGAGGAGGTGAGATGACGGGGAAATAAAGGAGCGGGCCCAATACAATTAAATATAATTTAATCATATAGGGGGCAATTCGATTGGAGGGATAAGTTATTAATTAACCATGAGGGTTAATTAATCCTTTTTAATGTGGTGAGGAGGCAGGCTCATAATTAGTTGCGGTTTTAACCAATTAATGCAATATTAAGGTTATTTTTCAACCAAAGGGGCGGGATATGTAATAATTTGGGAGTTTTATATAGTTAAAATAATACGGGAACAGGTGGATTTATATAGGGAATTAAATAATAAAGTTAAAGTTAATATGAAAACGAATGAAAAGCGCTAAGTATAAAAACATTAGAAGTATGTATTTAACTTATGCTTGAATGAAAAGGGATTTTATGGAATATTGCGTAATTTTCCTAAGAAAAATAGGATTTTACTTAGAAAAGGATTTTTTGGAAGTGAATGAATGACTTATGAATGGTTTTAAGTACTTAGGCCTTTTCAATTATTGGGCCGAGGGTCCGGTCCCTCCAAAAGTCAAGGAAATGCCTTGAGCCCCTTTGATTTTCAAATGCCTTAGTACTTAGGGGAAATTAGTGAAATTTTAGGGAAAAATGAGAAGGGAAGTTAATAATTTGACTTTGTTTCACTTGAAATTCTTCCAGTGTAGTGTATGCCTTGCACTTGTGATGAAAGTAAATATTAACACATTTAGAGTCATTATCCATCACATGTAATTCTGCAACAACATCTACCTACCCTACCTAATTTAACCTACCATTTTTTCTTCTTTATTAGGGTGCACTTAGACTGGCAAACCCTTATCACACTTTCTTTTCTTTTACATGTAGAAATCTATCTAAGTCTAACCTTATTACATCCAAGGGCTCATATTAAATTGTTGAGCTCCTTTTATTTACTCTACCTATCTACTTATCTGCCAAGATTAAACAGTTTGGTCAGATTTTATTCTCTATCCCTAAAACATAAAATTGAAAGATGAATTAGCCAAGCTTAAACTGTTTGATTGTTCATCAATTGTGGCATAAGATACAAGTTGCACACAATTTGTTTATTTACATAAGAGAAAAAAGTAGTGGCATTTATACTTGCGCACTTTCCTTGGCCTTTTTTTTTGGTGGGGTTCATTTTCTTTTACTTTTTTGGCCATTTTTATTTTTTTCACCCTTTAATTTTTCTTTTAGGGTATACCCTCTTTACATTTTTTATTTTTATTTTTATTTTTTTGACAATATGGAAAACCTTTGCAACAAGGAAAGGTATAAACATATTACATAGCCCATCAAGTCGATCATGATATATGACACCTATTGGTATAGGAGTCTAACAGGATCTATGTAACCCTGGTTAAAAATCCATGTAAAAAATATAACACCATGGTTATGGGACATGTATTCCAAGTTGAATGTTGGGAAAAACATCCTAGTGGGTGTCACTTCGGTTTGTTATTGCAAAAGGAAATCAGAAAAGGAAATGGAAAAGGTTTTGGAAAGGAAAGAGGCATTAATTGGCATTTTATTTATGAAAATAATGGAAATTAGGAGAAAAGGAAGGTGAAAGGTCACAAATTGCATGTGAGGAGGAAAATTAAGGAAAATAATGGAGAATGAGGAAATTAGAGGCCTCATTGATAAAAAGGCTTACGAGGATCAGTTGGTAAACTTTTGTAAGTTCAGTTTTGCAGCTCTCTCTCTATTCTCTCTCTCACACACTCTTGGACACATCAAATTTTCTTGGAGCATTTCAGCATTGGATCAAGAAAGGAAAAGAAGGAAAGAGGAAGGAAGGAGAAAGAAAGGAAGAGTAGGATCAAACAAATACAACAATATTCTTTGTTAAAATCGATTTGTATGTGTGATTTACTTGCTATATTTTTCATGCATGGTGTTGCATGTGGATTATTTATTCTCTTGTTGTAGTTGGCATGGGTCTTTCCACGTGCGACAATGCTTTCAACCTAGCCTTGCCATTTCTGGATAGCCATGATGGTGGGTTCTTATGTTTTGTTTGACCTGGATTATCGGATGGACTCAAAGCTGAGTGGTGTGGTCTTAGGATTATTAAAAAATCCTAGGAATCCCAGGATGGGATACATGATAAATACTAAATGTGAACACCTTGATTGACCCTAGTAATCCTTTGACCAGTAATGGCAAGATACAAGGTAAATATTAGTAGTAGTACCCTTGATTGGGCCTAAGAATCTCGGGTCGGGATACACGATAAATCCCAAAGTGAGAACACGTCGTAGGCCTAGGAATCCCTTGACTGGTAATGGCACGATACACGGTAAATCCAAGAGGTTGATATGGAAAAATTCCTCATGGTTTAGGTGAAGAGATCCAATGGAATCCATGTGTTTGTTGGCCTAGTGATCCAGTGTGGATTGTGGTAAAGCCTACTTTTATTGATGAGGGTGAGGTGGTGTAGCCTCAGGAAGCCCTGGTTGATTTTTGTTTTAAGTCCCACATTCATGCTTGGAATATGGCACGAGGCTTATTGGCTGAAAGAAATATTTGGTTCACCCAATCTATGGTCGGGTGGAATGTGAGTCCCAAACCTGGTTGTTCTTTGCATACATTAACAAGAGGTTATTTTCCCTTGTTCTCTCATGAGTAATATACTGGTTTATACGTGGACTCTATGGCTATTGTATCCTTGGTATTTTTTTTTTCTATTATGTTGGTTATGAGCATGCATTTTTATAATGATGATGTATGGCTCTCATCATGTTTTGACTTGAAATTTCATAAACAATGAATATATGACCTAATAGATGATAATGCAAGTAATTTGATAAGGGAAAAATGTTTCCTAGAGAATCTCAAATAGGTATGAGACCCCTATGCTCAGATATGTTATTTAAACCTATACATTACATATTTGTGACATGTTTGACAAAATTCATCTCATGGCTATAAGGGTTCCAATCAAGTCCTTGTTCAAGTGATTGCATCTACTTCATTATTTCACTATTATCTTTCAGTTCTAGAAGTGTCACGGAGTTATGGTTAGTGACTTGAGCCTTAGGCCTGAGAAAGTGGCACACAAATTGGGGTCGCAGGCTCAGAACTACCTGGAAAAGTCCCCAGTCGCACACATCCCCATGTTGTGCGAGCGACTGGAGGGTTCCAGTTGCACTATTTCCCATATCAAGGGAGAAATTATGGGGTTGATGAACTAAAAGTTAATTTTGACTTAGGGGTTATCTTGCTGGAAGGTTTGGATGGCTATTGGGTGTCTTGTAGCATATGCAGAAGGTATATGTAGTTTTGTGGTGCCGGTTCCACTTCCTTAAGGTGAACTAGGAGGCTGAATCAGATCATAGTAAAAGTAATAATTTTATTAATTTATTTATTTAATTAAAAATAATAATTAACTAATTAATAATATTTAATTATTACTAATATTTGTATTTATAGTAATTAATTTAAAATTATTACTAACTAATATCCTTATTCAAAAACCTGTCTTGAAGATGGATCCCCATTAGGATTCGAAACATCAATGAATGTTCTATAACATTGTGGATAATTCGGAAAACTCTTCAATAAATGCTATATTTTGTTGATAAGTATGTTATAGGTTAACTTGTTTATTGTTATATGATAGTTAACTTGAGGATTATGTTATATGTTGATTGATGAGTATGTTATATGTTAACTTGATGTTGTTATATGTTAGTTAACTTCATGATTAAGGTTATTGTATTAATATCTTGATGTTATATGTATCGTGTTGATCTGGATTGGCATATGCAGATGGCTATGGTTACAATATTTAGGTATGAGTCGACCTATTGTGATATTATGTCATACTAATCTAGACTGACTATGCATATGTGATTGTTAATTGCATGAATGACAATTGTTTATGAGCTTATGAGGTGAACATGTTAGCTAGTTACTGTTATGGATGTCATGACCTTATCTATGTTTGAGTTGATGTGTTGTGAAGTTATATCATGCTAATCTAGATTTCTTGTTCAAACAAGATAGCCTCCCCTGAGATACATTAAGGTATGAGTTTGATTATGTCATCTATTTGGTTTTTGAATGTTTGATTATGTTGTCTATTTGGTGTTTGAGTGTTTGAGTGCTTGGTATCTATTATGTCATATATCTATTGTTTGAATGTTTTATTAATTGCATGATATGAGCATATGTCTATAAGATTTCATGAAGTAATGATCTTTTTCTAAGATGGTTGTACTAACACACTGTGTGTTGAGATAGCTGATGTGTACTTGAGTATAAGTAGGTGATAGTTGTAGTATTGTGATTTTGACTATTATTTGACTATGACGTGGTTGTTAGTCTTGGTAGAGGATGATTTTAGCTAATAGATATGATGTCTTGATATTTGGAACATGTGGTTGACATGTGTGAAACGTTGCAAGGAAACATGCTTGGTATTAACCTGACAAGGTACTAGTTGATGTGTTTATATAACTAGGATATGGGTGATGTGACAGTACATAGTAGGACTCGATTGGAGCAAGGCAAAAGAAAAGAATTGGGTAAGAATTCCTTTGGAAATTTTTTGGAACCACAATTCCAAAATGAATGAGTGTTTGCATGAATATAGGGGCTCTTCTTAACCCTAATCTTGTCTTGCATTATGTGGATATGTGCTATATTTATGAATATGTATTTGAAAGGTATAACAATTGGTTTCTAGTTATGGTTGGATTCGTCAAGGGATTGGAGTTCCTTGAGAGATGATATATGTATGTGTTCAGATACAAGGTAGTGTACCCGACATAGCAAGGTAAGGTAACTGGTATATTGTATGTTTATATTATACACTGGAAATTATGTGTTTATGGCAGTATGATGCAGGGGATTGCGTGGCAAAAGAGATTACCATGAAATCTTGAAGAAGGCTCGAGTTGAAATTTCCTTTGGAAGAACTGGGAACCATTGGGATTAAGTCATGGTTTTTGTTGCTAGTCTTGTGCTTTTGGTCTCGTGTGATTTTTGTGCTTGATTTGTAGTTTTGTTTATGTTTAGTGTATGGCCATACCATGTTGTTGTGGTGTCGTATCACTTTTTTGTTTTTCATGGTCTTATTTTTGTTTGTTCTTCTTCTTGCCTTTTATGTTTTGAGAGTCTAGGTAATTGGTTTGGGAAAGAGGAATGTTAATGGAGCTCAGAAGAGCTGTGTGGTACCCAACAGGTAATGTAAGACTCAGATGAAGCTCGATGCATGAGTAAAGTGAAACGAAAGGTAAGAATATGACAGTCGGTTGGATTGGTCAGGTCCATTGTGGTAAATAGATGGTGGTAGTACAAACATGATAAAGACAACATAAAAGGTAAAGTAAATGGATCTAAGGTGTGAGATGCCTTGGCTAAGTTGGGAATTGTGGTTCTCAATCTTGTGCATGTTGTGCAAGTAGAAAAGGAGTTCTCTTAACCTTGACCTTATTATATTTGGTAACTATGTTATGATTGTGATTATATTGATTTTTATATATGTATACATGTAATTATGTATGTATGTCGTGTCTGATAGGGTCATCATGAATCATGATTGTTAATTCTAATGTTTATATGTATATGTGTATATGTATGTCGTTGTCTCACGAGATCTTGATTGTTTTATGCTAATGATTATATGTATGTATGTATCTATGTATCTATGTCATTGTATGCTTGTGGATGAATGATTGCTTATGCAAGTGAGTGGCATGAAGAGGTTCTTGGCTTATGAGGAATCAAGTGTGAAGAATAACCTCGACATATCTAAAAGGTCAATATCATGTGGATATGAATTGACATTATATGCTCGTAATATAGTTATATTTATGTCATGACAGGTTTCGATGAAGGATAAATCAACAAAATTAAAGTACTGTGATTTTCGGCATGTTAGGATAAGAATGGATGGTAGAGAGACACTGGAAGCAAGGTTTCTTTGTGTAGTTAGTGTGTGGTATATGGATGTGAAATACTATTGTTGTGTATATGTTGCGCATGTTTTATATTCAGTGATTGTACCTATGGTGATGTGTACATGTAACATATGTAGTATTGCGTACATATGATGTTGTATGCCTGTTGCATATATGGTTTTGTGTGTATATTTCACATGCAGTGTTGGGTATAGATGGTGCCATGTACATGTCATATATGCAGTGATGTGTACAAATTGTACTCAGTGCATGTTGGATGTGTGGTGTTGTGTTCATATGGTGCTATGCACATGTCGGATATGCGGTGCTATGTACATATGGTGTTATGCGCATGTTGGATATGCGGTGTTGTGTACATATTGCGCTATGCACATGTTGTATATGCAGTGCTATGTACAATGGTATTGTGTGCATGTTGTACATGTGGTGTTATGTACATATGGTGTTGTGTGCATGATTGTACATGTGGTGTTGTGTGCAGGTGGCGTTGTGTACAAATCGTGCATGTGGCACTGTGTACATGTGGTGTTGTGTACACGTTGTGCATGTGGTTCTATGTACATGTAGTATTGTGTACACATTGTACATGTGGTGCAGTGTACATGTGGTATTGTGTACATGTTGTGCAGGTGTGTTGTGTACATGTGATGTTGTGCACACATTGTATAGGTGGTGTTGTGTATAGGTAGTACTGTGTACATGTTGTACATGTGGTGTTATGTGGTTGTCGTACATGTTTTTTTGTGCATACGTGGTATTGTTTTCATGTCGTACATGTTGTGTTGTTGGCTTGTGGTAATATGTATGTGTTGTGTAGTCGCGGTATCATGACATGTGTATTCGTTGTGTTGCATTCTGTGTACGTATATGTATTGTATTATACACTGGGTGTAGGTGCATGTGTTGTATGCCAGGTGTAACTGCATGTATTGTATGGTGTTGTATATCATGTGTGATGCACACTATGTGTATGTGTACGTGGTTTAAGAGAAGGAACTAGGTGTTTGCCGGGTATGGAAACCGATCCGGTGAGTGTATGGAGAGGAAAAAGAATAATGGTAGAAGCTAAGGATCGATTGAAGGATAAGTATCAATATTTTATTTCAGTTTTAATTATGCATGTGATCTATGATTATAGTTTATGATGGTTACATGTGATCTATGATTATGATTTATTATGGTTTTTTTTTGAGCTAATCAGATGTGATATGTTTATATGTGGTGATTTGATAAAAAAACTAGTTTGATTTGTTGTGACACAAAGTGAATAGGATTGCAAGTGTACCTTTTTGATGAGCTACCGATGAGATATGATGTGATTTATTTTCAATTCCTTTTAATCTAATCGAAATTATGTGCATTGTACAAGAAATCATGGAATGCCCGGTTGGGTGGTTGAAACTAACTGCAAGGATTAGTCTAAGTTGAAAAAAGGAATTGGAACAGGAAACTGTGTGTTGGTAAATCACTTCAGGAGCAGGGCCATTATGGGATGTTGTTACCCATCAGTGTCCATTGATTTCCATGAGCATGTTATGACCAATATGATGGTTTTGAGGAAGGTATATGCCTTGTTTTTTTTATCTTTCGATGAGAGGAAGCCTTGCAAAGGGAGGGGTCGCCTAGGGGACTATGTAACAAAGAAGGGGAATCCCACAGAAGTTGGAAGGTGTGTGACTACATGGAAGGGGGTGACCGGATTTCCCAAGGGAATGTGTAGTAGAGAAGGGAAGGTTGGGGATGGATTTGTTTTGGTAATTAGAATTTCCAGATGGAATCATATGCACATTGGGAGTGTGCCATGGAACAATGAGATGGTAAATTTTCACTGAGAGGACAAGTGGCGTAGGATTGTAGCGCTAGACATTAGATGTAGGTTTGACTTTGGTAGTGGATTCTTGACTTCCTTGGAAGGAGGTGAATCCTGGTATTACTTTGAGGGTGGAGGTGTGAGCCTTTGTATTTCCTTGTTGCAGATGCAAGAATTGTATCCTTTTATTTATTGGTTGATAAAATGTCCATATGTGCTTATTATTGTAAATACTGCATCGGGCTAGATTTATAAAGCTCCATAGACAATATCGTTATTTTCTTGTTGAAGAAAACGTGCATGAGTATATGCGGTTGTTATTGTAAATATTGCAACAAGTTGTGTTATAAAGCTCCATAAGCAGTATGTTTTGTTTACAGCGGTTTGTTGGTTTATAGGTGTTATTGAACATCGAGGATGGTGTTCCCCCAAGGGGGAGGGTTATGTAATGGCCTTGGTTAAAAATCCATGTAAAAAAATATAAGACCAAGGTCACAGGACACGTATTCCAAGTTGAATGTTGGGAAAAGAATCCTAGTGGGTGTCACTTCAGTTTATTATGGAAAAATAAAATTGGTGAAGGAAATGGAAAAGGTTTTGGAAAGGAAAGAGATATTAATTGGCATTTTATTTATGAAAATAATGGAAATTATGAGAAAATCAAGGTAAAAGGTCACATGTTTCATGTGAGGAGGAAAATGAAGGAAAATAATGGAAAATGAAGAAATTAGAGGCCTCATTGATAAAAAGGCTTATGAGGACCAGTTGGTAGACTTTTGTCCATTTATTTTTGGAGCTCTCTCTATATTCTCTCTCTCACACACTCTTGTACAGAGTTTTCTTGGAGCATTTCAGCATTGGCTCAAGAAAATAAAAGAAGGCAAGAGGAAGCAAGGAACACGCAAGGAAGAGCAGGATCAAATAGCTACATCATGATTCTTTGCAGGTATCAATTTGCATGTGTGATTTACTTGCTATATTTGGCATGCATGGTGTTGCATGTAGATTCTTGGTTATCTTGCTATCGTTTTCAGGGGTTTTTCCAAGTGTAATAGTGCTTTCAGCCTAGCCTTTCCATTTTTGGATAGCCATGGTGGTGGGTTCTCATGTTTTGGTTGAGATAGGTTGTCGGATGGACTCGAAGCTAAGTGGGGTGGTCTTAGGATTATTCATAAGGCCTAGGAATTCCAGGATGAGATACATAGTAAAGACTAAATGTGAACACCTCGATTGAGCCTATAAGGAATCCCTTAACCAATAATGGTGGGATACATGATAAATCTTAGTGGTGGTACCCTTGATTGGGCCTAGGAATCTTGGGTTGTGATACACGGTAAATCCCAAAGGGAGAAGACCTCGTAGGCCTAGGAATCCCTTGAACGATAATGGTGGGATACATGGTAAAGCCAAGAGGTTGAGACAGGAAAATTCCTCACAGTTTAGGTGGAGAGATCCGGTGGCATCCATGCTTGTGTTGGCCCAGTGATCCAATGTGGATGTAAATCTCAGTATTGGGACTGCGATAAAGACCAATATTATATGTTTATGGTTTATGGCCTAGTTTTATTGATAAGGGTGAGGTGGTGTAGCCTCAAGAAGCCCTGGTTTAGTTTGGATTTAAGTCCCACATTCATGCTTGGAATATGGCATGGGGATGATTGGTTGAAAGAAATATTTGGTTCAGCCAATCTATGGTCGGGTGGAACGTAGAAGTCCCAAACCTGGTTCTCCTTTGCATACATAAATAAGAGGTTCTTTTCCCTTATTCTCTCATGAGTAATATACTGGTTTCTATGTCGATTCTATGGGTGTTGTATCGTTGGTATTTCTATTGCAATTATTTTGGTTATGAGCATGCATTTTGATAGTGATTATGTATGGCTCTCATCCTATTTTAACTTGCAATTGAATGAAAAATGAATATATGAATTAGTATATGATAATGCAACTAATGTGATAAGGGAACACTGCTTCTTAGTGAATCTCAAATAAGTATGAGACCCCTATGCTCAGATATGCTGTTTAAACTTGTATATTACATATTTGTGACATGTTTGACGAAATTCCTGTCATGGCTAGTAGGAGCCCAGTCAAGTCCTTGTTCAAGTAATTGCATATGAATCATTATTTCACTGTTATCTTTCAGTTTTGTAAGTGTCATGGAGCTTTGGGCAGTGACTTGAGCCCTGGGCCTGAGAAAGTGGCACAAAAATCGGGGTCGGAAGCCCATAACTACTTGGAAAATTCCCCAGTTGCACGCATGCTCATAATGTGCAAGCAACTAGAGGGTTCCAATCGCACTCTTGCCTGTATCAAGGGAGCGGTTGGGGTATTGATTCACTAAAAGGTCAGTGTGACTCAAGGGATAGCCTCCTGGAAGGTTTGGGTGGCAATTGGGTGTCCTGTAGCATGTGTAGTTGTATGGTGTCGGTTCCACTTCCTTAAGGTGACATAGGAGGTTGAATTAGATCATAGTATCCTCTCATCGTATGTTTACCCTAGTGGACCGAGTAGCTTTGCTAAATGTGGGAAGAGGGTGTTAAAATATATAACCTTGTAGATCCCATGTGTGGCATCAAATGGAACTTATTTAGGTCAAAACATTTTGAGCATAGCTCCTATTCCCTTAGCAATGGTATACACATTGAAATGTTTCCAATGATGAAAACATCACCTCAATTTAAATTCATAAGTGGAAGTTATGCATCCCACAAGTTGACCTACCTTGTTAACCACCGTGGTATCGAGTGGATTTCATGCCATCCCCAAAAACATACACATGTGGGGCTAGTCACATGTGGACTTTCAAGAATATTCTAGAGGGTACAAAACCATAACACTAATTCATGTTTGATGCATGAAAAAAAACTAACCCTAACCCTCAACAACTATAAGGCTATGTTAAATATTTGGCCATTAGAAGAGAAGTTATTCCATTCTTTTAGTAATTTTATTGTTTTATAGGTGAGTAGAGCATATAGGAGTGGGTTATGTCTAACAATGTTGTCATTGATGTCAAATCTAGGGGAGACCCAAATGCGGGAGCACGACCTGAAGGGGGAGCTTGATACAACTAACAGAAAGGAATGCTGAAACATTAGAACATATGCAATTAGATGTTGTTGGTGTAGAAATAAATATTCTAGCTAAAAAGGCCAGACTTAGGAATGAAAGGAGAGTCACAATAAAAGAAGAAACATTAAACTCAGATTGTAAATTTGACTTTTTTGCTAAAACTTTAGAAAGGGTGGTTGAAATATTAGACAATATTGAGAGAAAACCACAATGGGATAACCAACCTCAAATTAGAAATCCCAACTTCAGACAAAAAAAAAAAAAAAAAAAAAAAAAAATCCTAGAAAAGGTAAAGAAGCCTCTCCAAATCAAAACATTAGGACCCCATTCCAAGAGAACTATGTTGAAAGTTCTCAAAATAATGATGAAGATGAGGATGACATCAATACAGTAATGGGGATAGATGAAGAAAACACTATTTTCCTCACTCAGGAGGATCAAGAAATTTTTGAGCTTCAACAACTCAAAGTAGAATCTAGTGAATCCTTTGATCTCAAACAAGGTTATGACTTCGCTATTAATGAAATTCAAAGTCATTATAACCTTAGAAACATAAAAAACAATGAAACTTCTACAAAAAATAACTCTCAAAATCAAACTAAAAAGAATGTAGAAGCACCAAAAACAAAGATTTTGCAAATTCTCCCAAGGGAAAACAAGCAAAATTCCAATACTCCCAGTCCGAAAAAATTACCAAGTCCAAAAATTGTTGATATAACTAAAGAAGTAGCCCATTCCTCTAATAATGCTCAAAAATTCAACACTACCAAAGCCCCTAATTCAACAAAATCAGCAACTTCTGATCCAAAGAAGAATCTTGCTGATTCTAAATCAGCAAATCCCAAAACTGTAAACATTAAAGCTTCTGCTAAAAGTTCAAAACCTAAAAAAACTTCTGCTGCCCCTGAATCTGTCCCTGAAAAGAAAGCTAAAGACAACAAAAATCAAGAAACTCAGATTGAAAATAAAAGAACAACTCAAGATAAAAGTACAACTACTGAAATGCTTAAAAAACCCACTCAGATAACTATTACTAAAGATGAACTAATTCAGATTAGTAAGTATCAATCATCATTTAATATTCAATCTGAAATAGCTAGGTTGAAAATACCAATTCCTTTAACAGAATTGGTAAAAAATGACTTATATAAATCAACAATTATTGAAACTTTGAATTTGAATTATGGTGAAGATTCTATTAATTTAAATGATGATCAGCCTGAATGAATTTTTGGCCCTGATGTAAATGGTAAGCATTTAGATGGATTAGTTCCTCCCTTCTATATTATTCATACTATTCACGATCAAATTTTACATAATGCAATGTTAGATTTAGGAGCTTACCACAATTTAACGCCAAAATCTATTATGGAAACTCTAAATTTAGAAATAACAAGGCCATATAAAGATTTATTCTCATTTGATTCAAGCAAGGTTAAGTGCATCGGATTGATAAAAGACTTATGTGTTAATCTGGTTCAATATCCTGGTAAAATCATGGTTATGGATATTGTAGTAGCTGATATCCCACCAAAACATGGTATGCTTCTTTCTCACTCATAGGGAGCTAAGTTGTAGGGATCTCTACAATTAGACATGAGCTATGCCACCATAACAGTGTTTGGACAACCTAAGAAAATTTATACAGAAACTTTAATGAATTACATGGTTAGCAGTGTTGAGAGATCAATTAATTACCCAATTTACTCAACACCAACTGATCTTGATTCTTTCATTTTATGTAACTCTAATAATAATGAAATCCATACTGAATTAATTGACATAAAGCCTAAACCAAACAATGATAATATTTTTCATGAAGCCCTTTGGCACTTAGACTTTGATGGCTCAGTGAACAAGTCAGGATTAGGAGCTGGAGTGTGGATCTCAAACATTGAGACCAGTCATTCGGAAGGACATGCATTTAGACTCAACTTCAAATGCACCAACAACATGGCAGAGTATGAGGCACTTATCTTAGGCCTCCAAATCATCAGAAATTTGGGAGGTAAGAGGATTTTAATTATGGGAGATTCAGAATTAGTCATTAAACAAGTAAATGGAGATTATTCTGTTCATAATCCTAGATTAGCCAGATATAGAGATGCAACAATTGATCTATGTGATGATTTACTAGAATGTAAGTTTGCTACTATTCTTAGAAATCAAAATTTACAAGCACATTGCCTAGCAACTTTTGCTAGCACATGTAACTTACCTTTTCAACCAACACATAGATATACTATTGAAGTTAAATATAGACCCATTGTCCTTGATAATGTCAAATACTGGCAGATTTTCTCTGAAGATGAATAGATTTACCATTTTTTGAATAATGAGGATGAATTTCAAAATGGTATGATAGACACAGATGGTAATTTAGATTCAGAATGTAACATAGATTTAGATGTAAATTGTGAAATAAATAACATAGATGCACATAGACTTACTAAACCCACTGTATTTACTCAATCTGATATAGATAACTTAGAGAAGGTAGATATAGAGGAAATAATTGAAGATGAAATTGAGATGTTATATTTAAAAGATAATTTTTTACCTAAGGGTTTAACTCCTTTGGAGAACTTGTTTGATTCCAATGATGTGCCCAAAAAGCCTAAAATGGAACGAGTTAAGTTTGAAATTGAAGAATGTAACATTGGGAAAGACACAAAACCAAAAATTATCAAATTGTCAAAAAATTTACCCCCTCAAGAAAAATAAGAATACATTGAACTTTTAAAGGAATATCAAGATGTTTTTGCATGGAGTTATGAAGATTTAAAAGAATATGATACAAACATAATTCAACATAAGATTCATATAAAAGATGATCGGAAACCATTTAGGCAAAAATTGAGGAGGATCAATCCTGTCCTATTACCTTTGATTGAAAAAGAAGTTAAGCGCATGTATGATGCCCAAATCATTGCACCAATCAGATATTTTGATTGGGTTTCTAACTTGGTAACTACAAGAAGGAAAACTGGTGAAATCAGATTATGTGTAGATTTCAGGAATCTTAATAAGGTGTCTTTAAAATAAAATTACCCTTTACCCAAAATGGACCATATTTTACAAAGGGTAGTTGGTTCTTCTAGGATATCTTTATTAGATGGTTTTTCAGGTTATAACTAGATACTTGTCCAACAAGAAGACCAACCTAAAACAACTTTTACCACTCCATGGGGCACTTTCATGTATGTGAAAATTCCTTTTGGATTGATGAATGTTGGAGCTACCTTTCAGAGTGCTATGGATATAGCCTTTGCCAAGGAAATACATGAATTTTTGGTTATTTATTTAGATGATATTACTGTTTTTTCTAAGACAAATAATGATCATTTGGATCATCTGAGACAAGTTTTCATTAAGTGTAGAAAATTTGGTATATCATTAAATCCAAAGAAAACTCTTTTTGGACTAGAAGAAGGAAAATTACTTGGACACATAATTTCAAAGGAAGGTATTAGGATAGAATCAGCAAGAATAGATGCCATACTGCAAATTCACCCACCTAGGAACATCAAAGAGTTACAAGCATTTTTAGGTAAAATTAACTTTTTGAGAAGATTTATTTCTAATCTAGCAGAAATAATTAAAGAACTGAATAACATGTTAAAAAAGGACTCTGTTTTAAAATGGACATTTGAAGCCAAATAGTCATTCAAATCTATTAAACAGTTTTAACAAAAACTCCAGTCCTAATTAGTCCAGACTTCAAGAAAGATTTTATAATCTTTTCATTTGCCTCAGAACATACCATAGTTGCAGTTCTACTGCAGAAAAATGACCAAGGTTTTGAACAACCTATAGCATTTTTCAGTAAAACCCTTAGGGATGCACCTTTGAGATATAACATAATGGAAAAACAAGATTTATCTTTGGTTAAAGCCATAAAAGTTTTCAGAGTGTACATTCTTTACTCTCACATTATTGCCTATGTCCCTAATTCTGTAGTCAAAGATATTTTAACATAGGAAGGGCCAGATGGAAGAAGAGGAAAGTGGATTGCCACTATCCTTGAATATGACATAGAGATTAAACCAACTAAGCTCATAAAAGGACAAGGTTTAGCCAGATTGATGGATGAATCCAATTGTAATGCTTTGGATATAAATTTTATTGCCTAGATTGATGACCAGGAAGAGATGGCGTCTCCATTGATCAGTGAAGCCTATCTCTTGGATTAACTAGAACAAAAGCTAGATTCATCAAACTTAAAGCAATGAGATATTGTATTCTAGATAAAATGCTTCATTAGAAAGAACAAAGTGGGATTTTACTAAATTGTTTACTAAAATTAGAAGTTGACAAAATTCTTGGAGAGTTTCATGCAGGTGATTGTGGAGGACACTTATACTGGAAAAGTACAACAGATAAGATTCTTAGAGCTGGTTTTTACTGGCCTACCTTATTTTCTGATGTGAAAAAAATTGTTACTTCATGTCACAAATGTCAAATTTTTGAAGGAAAAAGAAAGTTGTTACCTTTACCCCTGAAACCTATTTCTACTGAGATGCCTTTTCAACAATGGGGTTTAGACTTCATTGAATAAATTCACCCTCCATCCTTTGGCCAACAAAAATGGATATTGATTGCCACAGATTATTTCACCAAGTGGATTGAAGCAATTCCAACTAGACAATCCACTGATTCAGTCATTATTTCTTTCATAGAAAACAACATTTTATCTAGATTTGGATGCCCACAGAAAATTATTACTGATAATGCAACTACATTTAAATCTAAGAAAATGATTTCCTTTTGCCACAAGTATCATATTAGCCTAGGCCACTCTACTGCTTATTACCCTCAGGGTAATGGCCTAGCTGAATCTTCCAATAAAAGCCTTGTGAGTATCATCAAAAAAATACTTGAAGAAAATAAGAAAACTTGGAATAAGAAGTTAGTCTATGCCTTATGGGCAGATAAGCTTACTACCAAGAAGTCAATTGGAACATCTCCTTACCATATTGCATATGGGATGGATGTAGTTTTCCCATCATCTTTAGGTGTCTCAGTTATGAAAATTATCCAAGAATCACAGGTAGAACTCATTGATATACAGAGAAGGATAAATCAAACTATTCATCTTCAACAAATAAGGGAAGAAGTATATGAAAAATCTCAAGTCATTCAAGAGAAAATCAAGAAAATATTTGATAAAAGAACTAAAGAAGACGATTTTTCCATAGGAGATAAAGTGTTAAAATGGGATTCCAGGAGAGAAGAAAAAGGAAAACATGGAAATTTTGACTTTCTATGGAAAGGTCCTTATGTCATTTATGGGTACAGAGGTAACAATGCATTTTTTATCAGAAATTTGGATGGAACATACATTTTAGAAGGACTAGTGAATGGTAGAATGCTCAAACATTACTATTCTTCTGAGTTAACTAATTCTTAGTCCTAATTTTCTTTTATATCATTGTAAATATCCATTGCAGTTTGTAGATTGGATTGGATGTTTTCTTTCCAAAGTTGAAGCCCAGAGTGAAGGCCCTAAGCTTTGAAGAGTAAAATATCATAAGTATGAGTTCTTGCAGAAATCAAAAGACAGTTACAGAATCATCATGGTCAAAATGGAAGGCTACTAATCTTAGAGTTCTTGACATTTCACCAGGAAATGCAATCCCCATGTGAAGCCACTGTTAGGATCCTATAAGTATAGGATTCAGAATTTGGAATTGACTTATGATAGTCTTTTAAATATGTACATACTTGCTTTCTACAAGTTGTTTTCCCATATTTGTAAAAATAAAAAATAAAAAAATAGAAAAGCAAAAAGAGGGTAAAGTCCTAAAAGAAAAAATCAAAGGACTTAGAAAAAATAATATACCCCAAAGAAAAAGAAAAAAAAACATGAAAGTGTGCAAGTCCAAATGCCACTTCTTTTTACTTTGTTACTGATGATTATGGCTGAGTGTCAATAAATTCCATAATCCATGATGAGTTGAACTGCTTATTCTTGACTTGTCATGTTTCAATTGTATTGTTGTAAAATAGTGAATAAATATTAGTCAGACAGTTTAGTCTTGACTAATTACTAGATAGGTAGAGAATAAAGAGCTCATCAGCTTAATTTGAGCCCTCAGATGATATAAGGTAGCTTTAGATAGTTTTATTGCTTTCAAAAGAATAAAATGTTCAAGGTTGCTAGCTCAAATGCACTTGCAAAATGGAAGAAAAAATGTTAGATTAAAATTTGGGTAGGTAGAAAGAAGAGGGAGAATCATGTAAATACTTTTCATCGGGAAAAATCACTAATTTCCCCTCCCCTATAGTTATTCTGAATTTTATACTTTCAGTCAAAGAGCCTCAGATCATTTCTCTGACTTCTGTTGGGACCGGACCCAAGGCTCAATGACTGTTAAGTTAAAAGTGTTGAATTTCTATGTTAATCCTTAATTGTCGTCATTTACCCTACATTCATCCATTTGCACTTCAAGTTCCTAAGTAAAGACCTTTTACTTAATGAAAAATAAAATCCCATTTGATTAATTTCTTTCATTAATAAAAACATAAAAACCCTCAAAAAATATTATATTCTAGGTGAAAGTGGTCAAGTTATAAATGATAAATCTTTGCTTTTTATATTATCACTTTACTAAATCATATGAATATATTTTGGTGTTTTCATTGTCCTATGTCATATTAACTTCTAACCTATTTATTAATTCCTTATAAAAATACCTTATCCTATTAATATAACTCCTTGTATTTAAATATTTCCAAAAAACCCATTAATATAAGCTTTTTGGCCAAAGTTAATTGCCCACATGTTTTAAATAAAAACTCCAATTACACCCCCTTTGGCATAAAACTAACCATATGTAAATATCTCGTCCTCTATAGTGATAGACATTTCCATAGTCTATAACTATATAATAAAAATAAAAATACAAAAAGACTTTAGGCATGTTTTATATATGTCTAAGCGAAAAATATTTCCCCAATGTATGAAACCTCACGTTTTATACATAAACTAATCCCTTGATTAATACAACCCGCCTCATGCACATTTTACCTTGTATATAAACCTTCGATACACATATATAACCGCTCATTTTAAACCCTTTGTAAACCATATATCCTGCATATAAACATTATCATTTGATATAAGACTTTATAATATAATCCATATGTTACAAAGGTTTTATTTTTCTGCGCATATAAAGCCGCTTGGCCCCACATCCTTTTGACCACATCTATTAGGCTCATCCCGACCGTTCGCTTCCTATTTTCAAATCCGATGGTGGATGATCATTTTCTCGTTCACAAAACAATCGATTGCAAAATGCCCAAATGAGCGCGAAATGGGCGGTTTTAATGTTACCACCTTCTATGACGTGTTGTATTTTGATACGATCGCGTTCGTTTTAGGCAATACCATTTACCACCCCAACCCAGCGTGAAAACCACTGATGGTTTTCCATGTTCATAAAATAAAAACCACTCCCGCCCGCGATTTAACTCGCATTTATGACAATTTTTTAAAGATTTATAATAAAGTTCAAAACCTTTGTTATATGTTTTATCGATGTTAAATGTGTTTTCTGTCGCACCCGACTCATTATACATATTCCCGCTGTTATCATAGCTCCTACTGCGTGTTGAAACCTTCAATTCCCATTATAAACCCGATTTCAACCATTATTCCCTTGTTTGACGACCATTCGAAGCCATTTCTCTGCATCAGCATTGCAGGAACTATCCAAGCATCAGAAGCCCTTCTCACAGCATCAATATACCCGCAAATAAGGTATTTTCCCAAGAAATTTCACCTGCAATTTCACAATTTGAACCAATAATTGAACAAATTGAGATAAAAGAGTAAAACTGACCATCTGTTGTGTTCAAAACCTTGGAAAAAGAGGGAAAACTTTCGCAATTATTTCCTAGAAATTGCCATTTGTAGAAAACCTCATTTTGAAGCTAAAATTCTCAGTCCATACCTTTGAAAGCCAAATTCCACGGCTAAGAAAGGTTTTTAAACCCACAGAAAACCTTAAAACCCCTTTTACAGTCCTAATCATTCGGAAAACCTGCATTTTGTGTCTGAAACTTATTCCTTGTGTCCTAAAAATCCTAATTGAGCACTAAATTTCCCATTGTTATCATCCTTGCCCATACAATTTCTCAATTACCCTCTATTGAAGAAAAATCAACTATAGAAAACTGTATAATCTTGCTGTAGTTAATTTAAAAATGACAAAAAAGCAAATTGCACCCAAGGCTGGAGGATCCAAACCTGTTAAATCCAAACTTCCTAAGTCTGAAGTAGTAAAAGCCATAAAATATACTCCTACTATCACTGCTGAAACCACTGTGACTGTTAATCCTCTTAACCCTCCAGTGTCCAATGAAGAAGTTATCCCTTTGGTTGATGTAGATTAAAAAATTGTAGACCCTCTAGTAGAATTAAATCTATTAGAAGTACATAATTGGTGTTATGAGAAGTTTGTATACAAAGAAGAAATGCTTCTCTGGGATAAAAACTTACCTAAATATATAGTCCCAGTGACACACCCTAGTCAGGACTTGATAAGGCTGTGCCAGAAGTATTATGTCCCAGATCAAAGATCAATTGTGAATAATGGCAGGGAAATCCTTTTTTCTATCACTGAAAAGTCAATCAATGAAATGCTGCAGTTACAGTTTGACCCTAGGGCAGTCCCATTATCCATAGAAGCATTGACTCAATTATATTTAGGGTTAGATTTCCCTAAAAGATTCATGATTTTTCAGAACTTCATGCCTAGTCATGTGGACATCCCAAAATTGAATCCTCCTTATTCCACTTCCAAGTTTCCAGAGGGTTCTAGGCATGTTATTTCAATGTTATCCTTCATCTTAGGATACTTAACTGATGAGTTTACTGATGAGTCCATCCTTTTATTTTTGTCTACCTTGTCTCCTGGTCAACCTCCTACTGTGTTCTTTGATTTTTCCAGGTTTATTGCTGATTCCATACACCATCAATTGACAAAGTTACCCATTGAAGGGGTATTTAGGTATTCTTCCTATTTATTTCATCTGTTATCATTCTCACAAGCAGATCACTTCCCAATAACATTGTTGAAAATGAATGTAGAGGGCCAGCCTCTATCAGTTGTCTTTTGGACATCATTGTTGAGAAAATAAGGAAGTGAATACAGTTACACAGATTTCACAGATTTGTTTATCAGGCCAGCTATGAGTTTGTTACAAAAATCAGAACAACCTAGAGTAAGTGAAGAGATGAAAATAATATTACAATTGTTAGAAGAATGCAAAATGGGAGACTGGTACTTGTATGAGAAGCATATTGAATTAAGAATCTTTGGAACCAAACTGCTTCCATATAAGCTACCTAAGTTTTTGACTATTAGAGTCTTTGCTCTAGAATATTTGAGACAGGTGCTGAATGTTGATGCTATCCATTTCATGGCATCCAAAAAGAAGACTCAGTTCAATCTTAAAAATCAATTTGGTCCATTCATAATAAATAATAGGGACGCTGAGAAAGAGATAGAAAAGAGATTATGAGAGCTGAAATTTCAAGTGATTTTCCATTGGAATTATGACCCCCAAGGTCTTTTGAACAGTATAAGGGTTAAAAATAAGCCGCCTCCTTTTAGACATGAGCCAAAGCCAAATATTGAAATTTTTTCCAATCAAACAGAATGGGAAGAAAATACATTGGTAGATTTAACTGCAAATACATAGCCAACAGGAAAAAAGGATACCACACTTGCTGTGGTAACTCCTAAACAACCAGAGACTTCAAACAAAAGGAGCAGAGATGAGGGCACTTATACAACAGAAACTACTTCACATACCAAGTTCAAACTCATCTACAATAAAAGGTTAAGATTTGGTTCCATAGGAAAAGAAAAACTTATTGAGGTTGAAGATGAACCAGAGGTTAGTAATGATGAGGCCACTACAATAATAAAAGAGACTTTGATAGAGATTGAAAGAGACCAAGCAATATCCAAAGGAATGGAGACCCAAATGATTTAGCAACAGGTGAATATGGAAACTTCTTCTTCTCAAACAACAGAAGAAAAAGATTTGGATATTAAGGACAGATATAAGCAGATTAGACAAAGAAATGAGGAAATTAAAAGTGAGTTTTATTCTCAATTTCTCAAGCAGAAGCCAGGAAATCAGGATAGATTGCTTATAGCATTTGATTATTCTTCAAATAAAATGATCATGTCCTATTTACAACCTACTACTTCAACTCCAAAAATAGTAGTTGAGTATAAGAAGATGGAATTTGAAGTAGATACTAAAAAGGTACATGATTTGGATCAGATATAATTCCACCAACATAGTTCACAGATGCTATATTCCACTGTGGTGACAAAAGCCATGAGTGTAACCAATTTGAAAAATACTATTATCAACCTGCAAGATCAAATGAAGCTTGATAAAGGCTCCATATATGCAAAAGATCTAAGGATCAAGGCCTTAGAAGATTTTATTCTACAAATAGGAGTTGACCCATCAAATATACAAGCTGCTGAAGTATTAATCAAATAGAAAAATGATGATATTGCTGCTTTGAGGAAACAGTTAAAGCTTCCTCAAAGTGAGCAGTCATAGAGCAAGGAAATACTTCAAGAACATAAAGAGAAAGAAGATATGATGCAATTGATAATAAAGCTTACTGCCCAAATTAAGGATATGGAAAGTCAATTGGATATACTAATGAAAGAAAAAGAAACTTTGAAGGAAACTGATGCTTCCACCATTCCCATAGTTATACCTATTATTGCAGCTGCTATTCCTTCTACATTGGGAGAAAATTTAGCACCCAAAGAGCCACTGGCAACTGCAGTGTTAGTACAATCAGCTACTACCTCCCAAACATAATCATCAACATCACAGGTGCAGCAGACAAATGATTCACGGAAAATTGTCAAAGCAATGGAAGAAATGACATTGAAAACCAATGAAATTAATAGTTTGAAGAAACAGATTCAGATTATGGAGGTATCCTATAAAGCAGCATTGATTAATGCTAACAATTATGAACAAAAAACTAAAATACTTGAAGAGAAAGTCAAAAGCCTTCAGAAGGATTTGAGCTTCACTACACAGATTTCTTACATAAGAAATCGCCTATGGACCAACATTATTGAGGCCATACATATTCAATGGCCATCAATTCATATAATATATGAACAGAGAGACCTCCTTCTAGTAGCTCAAGGTGAAATACAAAGGACAACAGAAGAATTAGCAAATAAACCAGCACAAGCAAAAAAGCTAATTACTTTCTTAAACAGTAAGAACATGACTGAGCTAGAAGAATTGAAGATACAAGATAGGACAGAGACTATATTTCAAATCAAAAAAGTACTGACAAAGAGAAATTTGATGAATAACATGAAGGAAAAATGTGATGCTATGAATTTTTCCATTATCATGTTTTTAGCAAAGTATACTATGCTAAGACAAGCAGGCATTCTAGACATCCATGTATTCAATGAAAAATTGATGGACCAAAAGGAATATAATAAAAAGATAAGGAACCATGCTAAAGAACAGGTAAATGAGAAACTTCCACAGGGATCTCCAACAGGAAAAGTTGTTCTCCAATACATTGAAGATTTATTCTTCCTTCAGAATGAAATCAAACATTTATTTGTAATTAAACCAAATTTTTCTAAGTACACTGAAGCATATGAGAACTACAGAAAACTCAAGAGTGTAAAGATACCAGATGTTTAACAATGGCAGACTTTCACAGATTTATTATAGAAGCAAACAGTGAAAAGAGTGCAGATGAAGCAGTCAGTTTAAAAAGGAAATAAAGAAAACAATATTTGATTATGATTTTTTACGTTTAAAAAGTCTCTTTTTACAGCAGTTAGAAGTCAAAATATCAAGTTAAAGAGTATCAGGGTGAAAGGCTAAAGTCAAAGTGTATCCGAGAGAAAAAATTGTCAGTTTATTTTGACTGCAGTAATTTCCCTTTTTACAGAAGTAACATGGTGAATAAACAACGTGAAAGAGTATTAGAGATAGAGTACAATGGTCAAAGAGTATAAGTGGAAAGAGTATCAGTGAAGTCATCTTCAAAAAAAGATATTTTGCAAAATTCCAGTAAGCATGGACAGTTATTCAAACAAACAGTTTTTGTTAGATAATATAGCTCTATTTTTTCTAGATAAGAGGACAACTTGCTAAGGTTGTTAAGCAGTTGTCCCTCTTAATGTGTAAAGATATTTTTATTTTCCTAGTATTATTCCTAGATCTCTCTAGGATATTTGTAATAAACATTTGTATAAATACTTCAGTTTATGAAGTGTTTAGTGTGGAATAAAATTGCTAAGAATATTATAGACCTTTTGCTGGTACGTTGGAGGCTCACATGAGTTGATTTTAAAGCAGCAGTCTGGAAAATAGCCAATTGGAATTCATAATTGAGGATTCATGCGATAATTTGAAGAGTAAAGTGCAGCTATCTTGTCATTGTTTCCAGTCTAAGTTACATACAATTTCATATATGTTGTTCAATATTAATGATTAATTAGGAGAATTATTTCAGGACTAGTGTAAGAACTCCCTGTCTTAACTACTTAATCATTTAAATGTTTTCTGCTGATTTCCAGATTTAGGAATTCTTAATTGCTCCTAGTCCTGTTTGACCTTTGCCTCCTTGCTCTTTTTCTGGATCAAAGGGAATCCCGAAGCAAGCCATCTCATAAATATAATCTATCAAAATCTTTGAGGGTTATCTACCTTTCCCTAAATACATTAGCATCCTCTTGACGTTGCCTTTTAGTTCTGCTTGCTAGACTTTGACTCCATAGCCCAATGGACTAGTAGATCCCTCTTTAATTTGTCTTCAAGTAATCTTATTTTCCACCAAACATTTCAAAACCAAAATCTGTTGTTCTATCATAACAAGCCTAAAACATTAAACAAAAACAAAGTTAAATCATAAAGAGAGAGCCCTCTCTGAAATTTAGGAAGGCTAGATCCTAGATTTCCTAAGTAGGTTTGTGGTTACCCCTAGTTTTCTTAAACAGAAAAAATCCAAAATCCCACAATCTTTAGAAATTACTAGGGTGATAACATACTGGCGACCATACTAGGGATCTAACCAATCTCCAGTTTTAAAATTAGTCTTAAAGGAAGATTTTTAATCTATCTTTTTACTTTAAGATTATTTTTAAAGGGTTGTGGGTATTCATAAATAGTCATTCTGGCTTCTAGGAAAACCTACTATACCAGGTCTAACCCGGATCCTAAGCCTGCAGTTATAGTAGATAACACAGAATATATTGGAAAAAACAAAAAGAAAAAACAAATTGTCAATTTAGAAACTGAAGTACCATTAAGAAAAGATAGTTCTTTACCCAAAGAATTAGTGAGCTTATCTGATATTGATTTTGATTTCAAGTTTGAACAATTATTGTTTAAATTTAAATCTGAAATTGATTTAAAAGATATTGTAATAGATCCTGTTTTTACTTCTTTCTTGAAAGCAAAACAAAATATTATTTCAACAAAAATAAAATTAGTTCAATCTGAAACTCAAAGTCAAGTAGAAAGGATTAATGTTACAAGGATTAAAGACATTGATGAAGCTATTAAATTAGCCCATTTATTATCTCACATTAAGCCTCCAGTTTCTCGCACACAACAATAATTCCAGTAGTAGAGTCAACTCTGTATGCTGTCACTTCATTTTTAGATTCCACTACAAGTTCATCCACAGAAAAATTTACTCCTGAGTTGCCTTTGCAGCCTAGGATATTATTTCCCTCATTCAATCAATATATATACCAACATCTTTTCCAAGCTCATATATATACCTAGGATATTATTTCCCTCATTCATTCTATATATATACCAACATCTTTTCCAAGCTCATCAAGCACAACTTTCAACTCATCAGCTACCATATCCAGCACTGCTCCTATCATTACTGTTATACCTCCTAGTTCAACAGAACATCAAGCCATGGCTGTTAGGTATGCACCTCTTGTCTTACCCCAAACCTCCATGATATGCCCCAAGATTATCAGAAAAATATACCACTATTTGATGGCCGATCACAATATACTGCTCAAAAACATGTTACAAGAATAACAGATTATTGTGAAATCTATGAAATAGATGAATGAGATGTTCAAATGAGGTTGTTTGCTCAAATTTTAACAGGAGAGGTTAACAAATGGTTTAAAAATTTAGTTGCTGGTAGTATAGCTAATTTAGTTGCATTCCATAGAGCATTCTTAAATAAATGGGAAAAGAAAAAGAACCCCCTGCAAATCTTATCTGAATTTGATGCTTTAAAAAGAGATCCTAATGAGTCTGTTCAGGATTACTGCACCAGGTATAACAGTGTTTATAATGCCATTCCTGTTGATCTTAAACCTACACCCTATTCAGTATTTCTCAAGTTCCCTGATGGATTTGATCCAGATATGGCTTACCAACTAAGAGAAAGGAATGTTGAAACATTAGAATAGATGCAATTAGATGTTGTTGGTGTAGAAATAAATATTCTAGCTAAAAAGGCCAGATTTAGGAATGAAAGGAGAGTCACAATCAAAGAAGAAACATCAAAATCAGATGGTAAATTTGACTTTTTTTCTAAAAATTTAGAAAGGGTGGTTGAAAGAATAGACAATATTGAGAGAAAGCCACAATGGGATAACCAACCTCAAATCAGAAATCCCAACTTCAGAAATAATAATAATCCTGGAAAAGGTAAAGAAGCCTCTCCAGATCAAAACATTAGGCCCCCATTCCAAGAGAACTATGCCGAAAGTTCTCAAAATAATGATGAAGATGAGGATGACATCAATATAGTAATGGGGATAGATGAAGAAAACACTATTTTCCTCACTCAGGAGGATCAAGAACTTTTTGAGCTTTAACAACTCAAAGTAGGATCTAGTGAATCCTTTGATTTCAAACAAGGTTAAGACTTCGCTATTAAAAAAATTCACGGTCAGTATAACCTTAGAAACATAAAAAAAAATGAAACTTCTACAAAAAATAACTCTCAAAATCAAACTAAAAAGAATGTAGAAGTACCAAAAACAAAGATTTTGCAAATTATCCCAAGGGAAAACAAGCAAAATTCCAATCCTCCCAGTCCTAAAAAGTCACCAAGTCCAAAAATTGTTGATATCTATGAAGAATTGGACCAATCCTCTAATAATTCTCAAAACGCCAACACTACCAATGCCTCTAATTCAACAAAATCAGCAACTTCTGATCCAAAGAAGAATCCTGCTGATTCTAAATCAGAAAATCCCAAAACTGTAAACACTAAAGCTTCTGCTAAAAGTTCAAAACCTGAAAAAACTTCTGCTACCCCTGAATCTATCCCTGAAAAGAA